>OZ022415.1:34849622-35289721 GCA_963989365.1 Rhimphoctona megacephalus | reverse complement strand
AATGAGATTCTTTGGCGTTTCTCTCAATCCAACTTATGACTCTCTCAATCCTTATTCCTATTATATACTGCATACAAGAGAAGAATTAACCAGCCCAGCATCAACCTGTATCTTCGATCTTCACAAAGACACAAAACGATCGGTTCTTCTCATTCGCACGCCAATATAACATATTAAGAATATCAAAGCCGCCCAATTTCATTATACGATAAATAATCATCCTTTTTAATCTCTCTCATGCACTCTTTCGATACAAATGAATTAATTAATCATATCAATTATCGAACGATGTGTGTTTGATTTTCATTCCTATTCTCATTATTGATCTTATCGTTGAAGACCTCTATATGTATTATTTGTAAATGTGTGTGTATGTGTGTGTGTTCTCGAAGTATATTCATTCTTTGAATTTCTTATGTGAGACGAACTGGCTTCTTGTTTGCCCGAAGCGCGCCCGTACCTGTGAGAGAAAGAGAGAGAAAGACGAAAATCTTCGCTATGTAGCTTAACATGCACCGACCAAGATTTTAGAGGCGACCACTCGCTATCGACAATTTATTAATGAAAAACGAAAAAAATATCAGAAAAGATCAAAGTTGTTGGCGTATTTTAGTAGTTATTTCAGTAGCTGCTCAAGACATATTGTTCGATTACATTGAACAATTAAAATCAACACAATGGAGTTGAAAATGAGTTGAATATCTAAATAAAAAAATGATTACGTATCGTTCAATTTAATAATGCACGTAAATATTTTTACCCAAGATTGAAATCTTGTTCGAATTCAATGAGATATAGTTTGAATAGAAAACCTGCATTTAAAGGAACCAATAAATTTTTTATGACGCTTAATAACTTTAACGGAAATAAAGTTCATGATTTTTCGCATTAATGTTGAATGAGGTATGCACGAAGAATGCATTCAATGACGCGTTTCTATAGGCCATCAGCCAACGCTACCTGAGCCTCGTAGATTAGTGAAAGACCGGTTCGAGAAGTTTAATACATCTGATCTCCGATGCCATCATCCTATACCGTTTCTCGGGTAGGTCAGTTGCTCGAAAAGAAAAGAAAAAAATGGAAAAATAAAACCATGGAATATACTCATTAACGCTTGAACGCAGTTTTGACGAAATTCCCTAGAGCATTGATTCTCTTGCGCCTCTTTATTTTTTTGTGGCTTCAGTCTCTCTCTCTCTCTCTCTCTCTCTCTCTCTCTCTCTCTCTCTCTCTCTCTGTCTCTTTCTCTCTCTGCTCCAGCAAAAAAATCACGTGTATGCAAAGCCCATCTGGAAATGTAACAAACTCGGAGATTGTCTCATCATCGGTCAAAGGGAATGAAATGAAGAAATGAAAGGATTATAGCCTCAAGCGGGGTGCGTTTTTGGCGGAAGAAAAAAAGATGAAACGAGCAAACGATGGAGTAAAAAAGTGTAAGGACACAGATAAGATGAGAGATACTTGAGGAGAGAAAGAAAAAAATGGGAATGAAACTTACGAATGAAATACTCGAGTGCTAACAAAACGATGATTCTCCCTCGTCGTATATATCTGTACTGTACCTTTCTGCTTCTGACCATTCTCATAACTGGTCAACGACCATATATATAGAAAAATACTATATAGACGCATGTGTATATAGGAAGCGTCAAAGGAAATGCGAGGGTGATCTTGCGGATAAAACCCAGAGCAAATATGTAACTCGACTCGGAAATGGTATATACCCACCCCTCGAGCCATATCCCTGCTACTGCAGGATATAATAACCCGTATTTTATATCCTTCTGACTGTGTAGAGGCTTGGTACAGGGATGCTGCGGTCCGGAATCAAATAATTTTCAAATAAAAAAATGTTTTCATAAAATTTTCTAATAAAAAAGTGTATTGTCACGAAATAATAGTTCATCTTTCGCGGTGTTTTATTTTTTTTTCGTTATCATGAAAACTATTTTTCACCGTTCAATTGCGTTCTCACTGGATCGTAAAATGAGAATGATTTCAGATTAAAATTCAGCATCCGATATTGTGTATGATTTTCATTCTAATTACGAGTATACAGGAGAATGATTTACTTTTCTTTTCCGGCAGTAACGAACCCCCGTTTTGGTCTTCTTCATTGGGAGAAGGATATAAAAAGGATGTTTGGGCAACGAGGACGATTATACAGCTAATCAGGGGGCTCACACGCGATGAAAAAAATTCGCGTGATTCGTAGCTTGTCGTCTCTCTGCAGAAGATGGTTTCGGGTCTCCTTCTTTTACCCCCTACCCTCAAAATCCGATGCATATAAACATCGAGTGCAAGTAACCTAAAGGGCGTAATCTTTACCATATGTAATGTAAAATTAAATCAGCTAAGGCCTTTTGTTTGTTAGCATTCGATATTTACTTGTGTCTGTAGACAGACTAAACTCGTCATCATCGTCAGCAGCTTCCATTTTGATTTCTCCTTCTCGTTCTCTCTCACACTCATTTTCATTCTATGCGGCTTGTAACGCCGACCACTTTGCACTCTCGCGCGTAACCCCGCGATTAATCATCGTCCGGCTACGGTTAACGGCCCAATTAAGGGGCCCACAGTTTTTGCAAGTCTGATTGTGTTCGTGCGGCGTTTGCGCCTTGAGGACTCTTTCTCCCTCCTTACCACCCTTCCTCTTTCTCTCTTCGTTACTTCGTTCCTCTGTCTATTTCTGTCTTACTCTGTCCTCGTTGGGCTACCGTGCTGAAACTTTTGATATATATGTACCCCCCACCCTGGCGCTCGATCGTTATGTGTACTTAGTTGGAAAAACCTCAGTTAGCAACCACCTGCAATTATCGAAGAAATATCGAAACTATAATACACAAATGACTGTACTAAAATCCTCGTTTTTTGCCAATAAAAGTATAAACCTTGCTGAAATTTGAACTACGTAAAAATGATCATTGTAACATTAAAAACATATAAACAACCCTTGAAGCAGTATTTTGCAAATATTTATGCACAAAACGTTTTACATGAAATAAAATTTTTAACGATGCCGCATATGTTACTCAAAGGAATTTATATTTTTAAAAACTATATCAAGTGAATTTTATTCAAACAATTCCCTGATAAAATATCCTTTTAAGAGCTTTCCGAAAATCATGTCTTTATTCAGAAAATTCCATGGATATTTGAATTGCTTCGCCCCTTTTGCTCAATGTACTTGGGTTCTTTCGATCCCTTCGATTTTCTCTCTCTCTCTCTCTCTCTCTCTCTCTCTCTCTCTCTCTCTCTCTCTCTCTCTCTCTCTCTTTCTCTCTCCAACTGTTTCTCATAGACATAAAACTTCTCTTGGACGTGGTAACGAGCGACGTTGATAAATAGTTAGCTTGTGGTTCGGTCTCTCTCCTTATTTCTCCTCCTGAGATATAAGCGCCGGCATCACAGGCTGCTCTCGTAATTACATATGACTTATACTCTACGATTGCTCGGAGGACCCGGTTCCTTCGAGTCTGCAGTTGAGATTACATGTATGTATACGCGTATTGCAACAACAGTAATACGAGGATTTCTCATGAGATGAATCGAAAGATTCTCACAAGAATGATCGTGATGTTATTTTTATGCTCTTTTCCATTATTGGTGCTCGATCGATAACAGTAGAAGGAAATTACTCTTAACCTTTCTACAAAAGAGTAGACAAATTTATTTTCCATCAAATTTCTTGCTAAATAACTAACGAAGTTCAAAAAGGAAAAAAGCTTTCTGGCTCGTCATTTAAATTCGATTTACTTGAACTATTATAATTAGTATGAAATAAAATAAGTTGCACTTGTTAAAAACCAAATTTATAGAAGGCTGTTCGAGTCGTAAGAATTCTATGACAAACATGATAATGGTGGCGGATGAAATGTCTGGAAACGACCATGGTCCAGTTAATACCTGAAACTATATACATATATATTTATCTACCTGTTGGATGTATCAATGTCAGGCCCTAATAACACATCGTAGCAAACACTCTTTTTCGAAAGAAAAGGAGCTATGAAGAATGCCCTCTTATGCTTTTTAACGAAGCCTGAAGATCTGTTAAAGAAAAAGAGTGAGCGAGAGAGGAAAGCACAGAGAAGTAAAAGCGGACGTGCTATACGGAGGCCGCCGGGTAATTTCAAACAATGATATAATTACATATTGTTCACCATTATCTCGATTGCTCGAATTATACAAAGCGAGAGAGAAAGAGAGAGAGAGAGACTCTGAATCACAACCGTTCTTTCACTCTCGTCTTTTAAACCTACCCTATACACACATTATATATGTATATAATGTGTGTGTAGGCATGCACAAATACTCGAATGCACCACGTGTGTGCATTTTATTGTACACATAAATGTGTTGGATGGTTTTATGTGATGTTGAGCTTCTTCTGGTCGGACTAGTGAAACGTACAAGCATTCTCATTCTCACGCATCCGTTCCACACACAGACACACGTACTCATAGCAATCTCAATCGCGCATAAGTGTACACCTATCTTAATTGATAGTCACTCCGGTGTGCGTTCTAGCTCGACGAATTCACGGGTATAAATCGCGATGGGATTCTCGACGATCTTGAAAATATTATTTTTTTTTCTTCACATCTACCAATGACTATAAAACGGATATTATTTTATGGGATATGTTTGGTTTTTTTGAACGATACTCATTCAATTTAATAAGGCAATAGTTCGATGAGATTAATTAATTTATTGTGTAGAATTAATTGTTCGATTTACATAATGAAATTTTCTTGAATGGTTTGAAACTTAAATTAAATGTTCTTAAATTGTTGTGTCCATTTAAATTTGCAAAAAATTTGTTTCAACTGTACAAATATCAGACAACTCAATTTTTAGGTGCCTTCGAAATTTACTCGAAACTATGTTATCAACATGCATACAGACAGTACTATGTAATATTCTTTATCGAGATCATTATAAATTATCGTTATCTACCATTTTCTTTTTTTCCATACGGAACGAACAATAAAACACGCAAGATCGTGTATGACTCGAGATTATAGATGATACGAGAATTCACTGTGAAATATATGCGAATGAACGTTTCCGGTAATGAGGAATATACACGAGGAATCGGCATAAATGCAACTTGAGAGAATACAAGACGCATTCTGCATAAAATCATGCCCTACGTAGGCCAAAAACTTTGACGCGCGACTCAGAACCTATTTATTCACTTTCTACCAAAGATTTTATTTTTATTATTATTTCTATTATAGTTATATTCATTGCAGATCGAGCGTTTTATCCAAAATATGATACATAAAGAATAAAATATGTCAATTCATTTTTTTGTCCATTCAAATACACTGAAAATGATTCAATTTTGAAATAAATCATTTGAGCGAGTTAAATATATTTCGGAAATAATGTCAACACGATGGTTTCGATTTAAGGTAGATCGGTGAATTTGAGCCATCCAAGATGAAGGACTAACAATTTTTATAGATACACATAAATACGAAATGAATTGATATTTGCAACTTGAATGCTATTTACCATCTAGTTTGGTAGTAATTAATTCGTAAAAATCGACTGTTTCCAGACATTTGTCCCTATGAGCATAGAAAAATCGTATGCACGTCAAGACTTATTGAATTTTTACATTTAACAATAAAATCGTATGAAAATATCCATTCTCCGCTGTTTATATTTCGAAAATAATAAAATTATAATTTCAAAGTCAATTTTGCATTTGCAAACTTTGGTCTATAATAGGTACTGCAAAGATCACGTAGCCGTCGCCGATCTACCTTAAGTTATAATTTTAATTCATTAACACAAGAGAGCATTTTTTGCAATGAAAATAAAGACACTTTTGTGTTTTTTTTTGTTGAAGCCACGGTCAGAGGCCTCGAATGATCGAATCCGAACGTTTGATTTATTTATACATGTTTGTTATGCCTGAAACCCGAGAATCATATGAGAAGAAATGAAGAAGCTGCGAGAATTCTCGCGTCACTCTCTTTTCGTTATTTCCTTTCATCACGTCTCGTTCGCGATTCGGTACGCGGAGAAAAGACGAAAATAAGAAGAAGAAAAAGAAGAAGATGAAGAAGAAGGACCAAGTGCGGAGGAATGTTCGAATCGTTTCGAGCCGATTTTTTTCTCCTCCCTCGAAACATCTTTGCCAAAAGAATGAATCTGCGCGAATCGTTTTCGCCATCAACAGAGCAAGAGTAAAGGATATCTAAAGAGGAACAGAGGAAAAGGAAGAGTTAAAGGAGAAAGAGAGAGGAAGATTACTTTCGCGGCATTGAGTCTCTCGATCTCGACGCCTTCGGGCCTCTCTCTTTCATTTTTCTCTCTTTGATTCCATGCTCTCTGTCCCTCTCATCTTTCGTTCAATGGATGTATATATATATGTAGAACCATCGTCTGTATCGGTACCATAGCGTCATGCTAATGGGAGACCAATTTTGTTCGGTGATTCAAGGTCGATCGAAATAATCGCCGGCATTCACTGTTGTTCCCTCGATTTCTTCGATCTCCATGAATTCGCACTGTCCTTTTTCTCTCTCCTTTCATCCATCACTTTTTCGATGTTTTTCTTTATTTCTTGCCTCCTTTGATTGGAATTGATTCCGATTTTTCGTTGAATGCACTTTGGAGTCAATAGAACAAATTTCACATCAACGTTTCGCTCTGAATCGTCATTTGCTAACAAAACTTTTTTATTTATTATTTAAATTGTAATCGAAAGTATTTTTAAAATGATCATAACTGTCCCAAACATTGACCACAATTAATGTTAACACATTTAAATTTAACGACTGCACTTCTCTCGATGCAAGTACATTTATATATAGATATACCTGACAAAGACGAGATCGCTACAAGACTCTTTTACTCGAAGGACCGCAGATCCCAACTGTTTTCGAAAACTTTTGAAAATTGTTTCCATAATATTTAATTAATTACAGCATTTTGAAGGATTATCCGAGTTCATGTATATTTTATTTTTTTTCTTTCAATCGTGACTATTTAGAGCTCTGTAGCTTCGCACGTATTGAAAATATGAAATTTTATTTTTTTATTGCATCAAAAAAGTGAGGCTTTTTTCGTACACATTTTTGATGCTCATATATTTTTTTCGTAGTCGCTGTCTAGCGACACTAGTAATACTGGTATAAAAATCTGATGATATTCGAGATCCTTCGTGAATGTGATACTGACTATATCTATATATTTCTGAACAGTTTTGACTTTTCGTTTATAGTTATGAAGTGACAGTAGTGAGGTTATAAAGATCGTGTAAGTGACAGCTGACCAATATTTTTTTCGTCAGTTTTAATTTCGGTTAGAGCGACAGCAGTGATTTTTGGTCAGTGCATTACTTAATAGTGATAATGCGAGAATTAAGTGTTCATTATATTGATTTCAATGAACTGTTCCCAAATAAATTGTGTGAAAGGAATAATCTCATAAGAAAGTTATTTACATATCTCTGGTACTCATGGCGGCTTAATCGGTATTTTATATGGCTTCAAGCAAGAAGAATTTTCATTGGAAAAAAATTTGCTCAAAGTAGATATCGTTTATTTTTTATGAATGATTAATAAATGTTATTATAACCTCGCTAAGCAGTACGGTTGAAAGTTTTTTTCCGTTCAAATTCTTTTAGCAGGAAACTTTGTTAGCATAAATTGGTTGTTTCGCAATCTCAAAAAGAGAATGAATACATGAAAAAATATCCTATCGGAAATAAAATGAACAAGATGTTTTGAAATGTAAAAATAATTAGAACAAAAGAAACCCAAAACGGAATAAAGTGATACGAAATAATTTTGAGTGAAAAGATATTTGATTTGAGAAAAAAAAATTTCAAAAGTACTTCACTAATTATTTTTTTACCTATTGCTCAAGAGATACAATACGTGATCAATAAACGTTATAAAAGAAAAACTCGCGTAGTATTTCGGCCGAAATTCTTTTTTCCAATGAAACTTTTGCTCTTGAAATTTTGTTCGCATACTTTTTTTGTTTCAAAATATCGTTTCGTTATGATTTCATTTATTTTAAAATTTTCAGTGCATTTTGATACTATTGGAGTATTTTTTCGTTATCATTTTTTATGGAATATTTTTCGATCCGAAAAAATTCAAGTTCTTACTTGTTCGTGGTTCTTTTATGCATCGTATTTTCTCAGAACTACTGTACGTTTTAAATAATTTTATAATTTTATAAACATTGACGGTTAATTACGAACATTGAATTCATTTAAACACTTCTTAGATCAATATTTCACAATGCATTTTTAGTCCCGATATAGTGGCGATACAGTAACTCGAAACTCGATCATGTATCCATTTTTAGCCGAGATCATAAAAAAATCGCTTCAGCGACCTTTAAAATTTTTATTCAGGATCCAATTGATCAAATTTTACCATATTTTGCTGCAATACCGAAAAAAATGTTGATTCTTTTGCATCACTCAAGTACGTACACAATATAGACGTGTTTAATTGGCAAGCTATGAATTTCATACAAAAAGTCAATAAATCGCCACAAAAAAACAGTAAATGCTGTAAAAAAAGTTGAAACAAGTACATTTACTTCCGCCAAATAGTTGTTCCGGTAAAAAATTTCCTTCTGAACACGAAACCTTAATAAAAAGTTATAAAAGAGATTTCCTCCCAAAAAAACCAACCTAGCAAAAATTTTCTAATTCACACCAAATCTCTCGAATAATTATAGGAGAACCCCATAAAGTATTTTTCAATAAATTAAAAACTCAAAAAAGGTTTTAAGAGAGCCTTACAAAAATTTACCAATAAAATCATAATCTCATAAAAGATGCCAATTCAAATTCGACCAAAAATTAAGTACAAACTTTACAAAAATAAATTAAAACTATAAAAGCATTAACAATAAACTATATTAAGGTCTAGTAACCTCTCATAAAAAATCTTCCAATTAATTGAAAATACAGGTGTACTACAGTACAATTGTTCTACACAAAAAGAACCAGAATAAAAAATAAGAATGAAAAAAAATGTGGATACAAACAAAAATTTCGAAAAAAAAAAAATTAGATTGAAAAAAAAATTTCGGCCGAAGTACTTGGCGAGTTTGTAACCATGAGTGAATTAAGCGAACTGAATTAAATTAAGCACACTATATGAATTAATCAAAAAAACTCGCCAAGTACTTCGGCCGAATTGTTTTTTCAATCTAATTTTTTTCGTTCGAAATTTTTTTTCGTATCCCAATTTTTTTTCATTCTAATTTTTTATTCTGGTTCCTTCTATGTAGAACAACTGTACATCTGTATTTGCAATTAATTGGAAGATTTTTTATTAGAGGTTACTAGGCCTTAATGTATTTTACTATTTTACTATATATAATACTTTTTTTACTATATATACTTTTCTTTTACTATATATAATACATGTATTATTTTTTCTTTATTATTATTATATTTTTTTGTTTATTATTATTTATTATTATTATTATATATATTAGTATAAAAAATGTATATTTTTACTATATATAATAAATGTATTAATGCTTTTATAGTTTTAAATTATTTTTGTTAAGTTTAGACTTAATTTTTGGTCAGATTTGAATTGGCATCTTTTGTGAGATTATGATTTTATTGGTAAATTTTTGTAAGGCTCTCTTAAAACTTTTTTTGAGTTTTTAATTTATTGAAAAAAAATTTATGAGGTTCTCCTATAATTATGCGAGAGATTTAATGTGAATTAGAGAATTTTTGCAAGGTTGGTTTTTTTGGGAGGAAATCTCTTTTATAACTTTTTGTTAGGATTTCGTGTTCAGAAGGGAATTTTTTACCGGAACAACTATTTGGGGGGAGTAAATCTACTTGTCTCAACTTTTTTTACAGTGTCAATTCACCGCGGCTAATTCGAACCCGAAAATACATTGCGAAAAAAGGTGTCATTACGAAAAACTTATTTGAATCCTTTCAACGTCAATTACCGATTGTACTTACAAGCGCAGTGGTAAAAAAAAAACAGGCAGCAGAAACAAAAAAAACGTTGTTGACTGGTGGAAAGAAATTCGCAAAAATCTGCGCGGTGGGGTAAAGGCACAAGGAAACATGTCTTTGAACGTTGCACACACGCAGCTGCCCAAAAATGAGCATCAACAAAAAGGAATATCGAGAAAGAGTAAGGGAAAGAAAGACTGTAATGCAAAAGTAAGGGGCGGGAAAGATTGTACCCTCCTCCCCTCACGTTTTCTCTCTCTTTTACACTGTCTTTTCTCCCTCAAAAGAGCTGAGGAATGGAAGACATGCACGGCTGCAAAGAGAGATGAGAGGAAGAACGACGCAAGAGGGAGTGAGATAAAGGGTGCACGTAGGAGCCAAAGAAGAAGCAGAAATGGAGGGAAGGAAGGGAGGAGGAAGAGGACGGAGAAGCAAAGGAGGTTAGGAGCGAGGTTTGGCATGCGTGCATCACGCGAACGGACCGCACGCGTGTAAAGATGGCTCGAAATGCGCTCGCTCCCTCGATCGCTTTTCACTGTTCGCTCACTGCCTGACGACTTTGCCAAAGCAACTATCTTTCTTTCACTCTCACCATATCCCTGATTTTGCATCTTAACACCAGTAGATCTTATACATATATCTGTATAAAACTATATAACAGTGTGTTAGTTGATGTGTGAAGGCGCCACATAGTACAAACTGTCGACACATGTGTGAACGTAAATCGAAAAGTAATGTTTTGCTTATTACCCGCTCTTTTCTAAGTTTCCATTTATTTCATGCTCATTAACTAACAATTTTAACTCACGTGTCACATTCAAAAATATTCACTGTTCAGAGCACTTAGAAACCTTGAATTATTCGACAAGATCCGACCCTCCAAATTTATTTTTACCAGCAATGTACAAAAATAAGTGCCCATGATATATAATAATTTGTATGGCCCCACAATTGATATATTCTTTATAAGTAAATACCTAATTTTTTATAAGTACATTTATAAACATTTACATATTTATTTAAGTAGACTAAAAAATAAAACATTCTTATGCATAAATATGGTAACATATATAGATTCCCAGAAGACTGCTTAACCATAAATTTATAAATCCATCTTCACAAGTACGGATATACATCCTCGAAAATACATGCAAGTACTTGACGTATATCTGAGTACAGCATACAAACTGACGACGAGAGATTTGTCGGTTAGCCTGTTAAGGGATATGGTTTATCGTAACGAAGGCCAAGCCATTTGGCAAGTGTTCATGATTTCACCTACAATTAGCAAACATTCGCTACATAGAAATATAAGTACATATGTATATATCTGTATGCATGCGAAAGAGAGAGAGAGGGAGAGAGAGAGAGACCCACTTTCTCTCAACATCGAGTGTAAGGATCATTTACCGAAGACAGAGGTTGAAGGCGGAGGCGTCATGAATGTCGAGTATAAGTGCCCCCTAACCTCCTTGAAGCGGAGGGGTTCACTGATCTTTGATTGACGCGCGACGTTCTACCAAACTTGCGTTTCTTACGCTCTCTCTCTCTCTCTCTCTCTCACACACACACACACACACACACACACACACACACACACACACACACACACTCACTCTCTTCCTTCCTCTCTGTTTCATTCGTGGCAAAACGTGGCACGCGAGCCAAACAAACCCGAACGGAACAACTCCACATTCTCTTATGCACTTTCTGCCACCGACGACGTCGTGTGCACTGAGCACTAAGTCTCAGGTTGGCTCTTTCTCTCTTTTTCTCAACCCCATAGTTTCTGAACGTTCTTCATAGAGGGTCGAGCTTGATGATATTAGCACTCGACAAACAAGGATTTCAAGACGACCACCGCATCGAGATTGTACGAAGAGGAAGATTATACCAGACGAGTTATTACTATACTTTGTACATATACATTATATGTATTTGCATGGTAGAAATTTTCTTGTAGATATACTTGGACAACGGATGCGATAACTAGACGAAGATTCGAAGTAGATGGAAGTAATATTTCACGCGGATCTCTCTGTTATTTCAAGTTAAATTCCCAAACTAGTCCAGAGTATCAACGCGATATATTAGTCAGTGGAAGAGCAGAGAACATAGCCAGGTATAGTATTACCTATACTCTCTCGTCTTCCGGAAGCGAACGGTTCTAACAACGGCATAAAAGCTGACGTTATATGGCAGAGTTCTCTTCTCTCCGGCCCTCACCCCCGCCCTCTTCCTTCTTCAATAGCAACATATGTTATATTTATGTATATATACACACATACATACAGATATATATAAATGCTCTCGGGGAGGTCTCGTGCGTCGTTTAATTACCGTATGTAACGAGTTGGAGTGCCGAGGCCTGGACTGGCGTGCCCGCACGAAAGCACAGCTCTCCGCCTTCTCCTGATACAATTTTGTATGCATATACACACACTTTCTGGTGCGATAGTGCAAACGGTAAAAGGAGAACAGACAGAAGAAGGAATAAGCCTAAAGTCTGCGAACCAGGGAGTTGAACGAGCAACGAGAGGGTGAGTTTTCCCCGTTGACGTCTCTCACGAATCTCTCGAAGAATTAGCTAATTCGTGCTACCCTGAGAAAACTTGTGTACTCTAAGAACGTTTTATTACTTTTTTTTTTGTTAATAAAGATGTCGAGGTATATGGAGATATTTACTTGTTCAAAAGAGAGAAGAGATACTAATTGAGTTTTATTTTGGGCTTCGTTTAACGCAAATATAAATTCAACTTCGCAATAATTTAAAGAGAATGAGAAAATAGACGATAAAAATGATCAGGTTTATTTTTTTTTAAATGAAAATTATGACAATGACTGAGGGAATAATTTGCTTATGTATTGTCAGAAAAGACTATTTTTTTTGGAATATCTTCGTAGACAGATAATTAGGGGATGAGGGTGTAGAGACTAGATTGTCGCCCTGCTAGTTATACGCTCGTAAGGGAATTGTGAAACCAAAAGGGGAGTAAATGGAGACCCGGGACGGATTTTCTTCCCCCAATAAGAGAGAGAGAGAGAGAGAGAGAGGGAGAGAGAGAGAGAGAGAGAGAGAGAGAGAAAGAGAGAGAGAGAGAGAGACGAAAAGGGGAAGAGATAGTTGGCTGGCATCAGCTGTTTTAATATGGGTCACAGTGTGACGACCCTTTCTTGAAACAATCGACTTTTCCCCAACCAAAAAAGGCCTCGCCAAATTCATTTCGCATCTCGCTCTCGTCGTTCATTAAAATTAGAAAAAAAACATTTATTTCCATACTATTTCGATGATTCTTCCTTAGCTAGCGGCGGGATAAATGTAGCATTGGAATGGTCCTTTTTTTATTTGCTTATAATGACGATAATCACGACAGCGTGACGACCTCTTCGATCCCAGAATGTATACAAAAAGTCGAATGAGATTTCGAGAGAAAGAGATCCCAGTGACGAACGAAAGCTGCTGAAAGAAAAAAGAAAGAGAGAGAAAGAGAGAGAGAGAGAGAGAGAGAGAGAGAGAGAAGGACCGAATAAAAAGACATATTGGCGAAACGGGAGCCTGGCGCCATTGCAATACAATGCAGGACCCCGAATGACTTGCATTTGTATCTCGAAAACGATCGAAAGGTATCCTTCTATCTTCTCTCCCTTTTCCACTCTCTGTTGAAACGTGATTATGGTCATGCCAAGCAAAACCTTCTCTCTCTCCCTCTTTCTACTTTACGTTTGTTGCGGGGCGTTAATATGGCATGGTCACGGGTTCCCAGCAACGAATCCGATGTCTATAGAGACACAGTAGCATCGTGAAGCGAGAAAGGGCCCTTTTTTCGTCTTCTCTCTTTCGCGTTGATCAGCGTGTCGAAGTCACTCGGACAGCTACTATACGAGCTCTGTTGCTCAAAATACACGAGAAACGTGCTTTTTTGCGAAAGATCTTGTCGATGTCATCCCCTTCAAGAACCAGCCTTTTTACGAATCGAGAGATAACAATGATTGTGTGATGAAAAAAATCACGAGTATCGATTCTTAAGAAATAATCGTTGAGAAGTAAGTCAAAAAAGGGAATAGTAGAAAAATAATAATAAATTAGTACTTAGGGGGTTATAATATCTACTTCTGAAAAAATAATTACATTTTTTTACGTTTCGGGCATTCGTTTCTATATTCACTACACGTAACACTACGACTTTTTTATTTCGTCACAATTTAGCAACTCTAATTTTGCACGAAGCCAAAGAGAACGTTAGATTTACAAGACTACGATGAAGCTCTCATTTTATGAGCTTTACACACGTTGATATACACTTTTTCTTAAGGTTTCCCTTTGGGATTCGCGATAACGTTATCGAGCATTCACATATTTTCTCACCCTTTCCCCAAACTCTTTTTCTCCTGGCGTTTTTATTCACCCTGCTATTAAGCATCCTCGTTTCTCTTTCGATTTATCAACGATATTGTTTAAATTAGGACAACACAAAATCTGTCGAAACTAAAATACAGGAGAAATTGAGTTTTTCAATCTTTCAAATATCTTTCAAATATTACCTCGAATAAAATGTCCTTTAAAAATATAAATTCTTTTTCTACCCTCATTACTTCAATTACGGAGAAATAATTATGATCTGGCAGGAACGAAAAACAAGAAGAATGCGATCGAATTCTCCAGCATATATAAGATAGGAGGGAAAGGAAGGAAGTAAAGAGAAAGAAAATCAGTGAAGAGCAAAGACGGTTAATTTTTCTTGTTTGTCTTTGCATTAATTATCTAGAATTAAGAACGCGAGAAGCTCTGGTTTACGCGCGAGTTTCTCTCTTGCCATGGACCCCGGATTACTGGCTTTATTATTACTTGTTGCGGATTATTAATTACCGGGAATTATAGGGAGGGAAAGCCTAGCAAGAGAGAGAAAGATGAAGGAAGGGTGGGGTAGATAGATAAGGGTATTGGGAAAGAACGACGATGAATCTAAAAAAAACCGCTTTCCTTCTCTCGCGGATTTGTGTTTTCAATTAATTTTCGAGAATTAAGAACGATTGTAAGGAGCGAAAAAAATCGTAAAATTTCAATCCAAATAATCATTATTATTCTCGTACCTTGCAGCAAAAAAGACTTATTGTCCGCTGCGAAACAATTGCAAATATTTTTACGTCTCTCTCCTCTAACTATTTTTTTTTTCATCGAATTGAATACCTCGGAAAAAGTAACCAGAGAATCGATCATTTCGTCTGTTCCCTATTTTGTCCAGGGCAAAAGTTCTTTGGGCGGCATGATGTTTAGCGTGGGCTTAAGAATTTCTATTATACAACGTTTAAAATCCACGAGTCCTTAACGATTTTCACTCACCAACTGAGATGATGACTCAGTGAGTATCGGAGGGACGCGTGTCCATTGTAATTATTATATGAGAGAGAATTACGCGTTCACGATAATTAAGTGAGCCCATTGTATTTAACGTTTTTGGCTCTTATCTATGTCCCACATCTATTCTCCTTTGTTTATATTGGAATTGGGTATTGTTACGGTATATTCTGCTACGACACGGTACCCGTTATAATTATTTTATAGATGAAATATATTTTACGAAAGATTTTGTATGTATATGAAACGTTCTCAGTGAATGTATATGAATATTATGAAAAAAATAACTAATCTGAATCAATAGCAATTCGCAATATCAATACATAAAATAAATGGATATAAATTTTATAAGCAAAATTAATATTGTTTTTTTTTCTGCAAACACAGATTTTGAAATAAAAAGGGTGTCATTGAACTATGTATAAATAAAATTCATTCAATTGTTAACAGTATACAGAATACAACACTGTTCTTTTTAACAATCCAGTTTTCATAAATAGAATAAATTTATTTCAAAATAAATACTATTCAATTAAACCAAATAAATCCTTTTTTTGGGGCTCCTCATAAATAACGAAACATGTGCCTACGCCATTACAGGATGTGACTGCGCGTGCTCATAGCATCTCTCTCTCTCTCTCTCTCTCTCTCTCTCTCTCTCTCTCTCTCTCTCTCTCTCTCTCTCTCTCTCTCTCTCTCTCTCTCTCTCTCTCTCTCTCTCTCTCTCTCTCTCTCTCCCCCCCCCCTCTTTATGTCTACATACATATAATAATATCTGTATCAAAAGAGAGACTGAACGAGTGCCAACAATGCCATGGGGGGAAGCACATATGAGCCCTTGTAATATCATGCCCAGAAGCTCTCCCTCTCTTTTTTACTCCCTGTGGACCGCCATAAAAAGAACTGGAGAGAGAACTAGAAAAAAGGAGATTCTCAGGCAGCTGCTATAAGGCCCACAGAAACGATACAATTGCAGTGGATATCGTACGAACTAAAAAAAAATACCAAGTATATCGATACTTGTGTACATATATATATATATATATATATATATATATATATATGTATCTATATGAGTATATATTTTTTAAATGCAATTTAGACAGCTATAATACCCATGTTATTCGGAATGCTATTTTACCCGAGATTTTCAGAGTCTCTTGAGGTCATTCGTCGAGAAGTTTTATAAAAGAGATATATATATATAAGAATGAGTATTTGTATTCGTGAATAGACAGCTCGAGTCGACCGCAATTCCTGTACAACTGTGTCTTATGAACAATAGAAAAAAATGATGATCCTGTCGAAGGGATTCATGGTGATTTGACCAACCGGAAATAGAAGAATATCAATTGATAGAAAGAAAAGATACATAGACAAGTTATGAATAGCAGATTATATTTTTTACAAAATGTAGCTATCGATTTCTACGAAATTTTCCATTTTAGCGGCAATATAACCAAAGTGTGCACAAAAAATGTACGTTCTCTTTTCTCATAAAAGTTGAACACATGAATAATTAACGTACGATCACAACTAATCGGGGATTTACGATTTTTCGTGAATAAGGATAAGATGAACAAAGATCGTGGTTTCAGAAATTCGCACGATATTGTAATTCACGGTCGTCCAAGAGCCTTTTTATCCATCATTTTAAGTACCAACCATATTATCTACCACATTGTTTCCTTAGCTCGAGCTCAGCGTTGTCAGACTCGAGCATACACCCATTGCTAATGTGCAGTTCGAGATTTCCCGCAAATGCTCGTAAATAGGGGCGCTAACACAATTCGTACACATATACGCACACAAATAGCCGCAAAAAAAGAAGCGCTTTGCATTACAATATGCATATTAGAATTAATTTAATGCGCAGAAGAGTCGTAGACGTTTCTCGCGTTAGCGAATCACGCATCACAGCTTTTGCAGATTGTATTGGTGAGGTAGACTGCGGTAGGTATATATTTGCTGCTTAATTTCATGTGAAGTACGTGAAAAAGTGAGACGAACGAGCGTATGGTGGAAAAAAAGGAGGAAGAGAAAAAGAAAGAGAGGAATAAATATTAATAATAGCTCGAAGAACTCCAGCTCTCTTCCTTCGTCTGTCTGTCCGTCTCTCTCTCACTCTATCATCTCCTCTCTCTTTCTGTCTACAGTTTGCTCATTGTTGAAGAAGGGCCATTACGGGACGAGCCAATTAATCTATGCACAATTTTATAATTAAACGGCTAATAACGCATAGAATTAAAGTCCAGGGCTGCACTCCCACGTACGCAGGTGGGTATAAACAAGTCTCGTGCATATCGACATACTTTTGCAAAACATACGCCGAGACTTCATCCAGGAGCCAACAAACCTCCCGGGAAATGTACTATATTAGCGAGAAACTTCGTGCCAAACTATACGAGAAGCCTAGACTGTGAAAAGACTAAGAAAAATTGCTTTATGTATGCATCAAGGAGTTTCTCATCTTTCGTATTTTCATTTCCATATCTCTGCTATTCTCTCTCCCTTGTTTAATTCACCGAACGTGTGTATGATAGCACCGTTTCTCGCGCTGATGGTCCTGTGATCGGGAACATATACATACAGTAAATATATATATATATACGTAGGCAACCACTTAATGTACCAATTAGAGACGCGAGTGCACAAGACCGCGTCCAAGAGATTTTTGCTAGTCTATAGTATGGGCACAATTTGTTCATTGTTCATTTAACTTGGTTAGCCAAATTAATTAATATAATTGAGGCTCAACTCGTTAGTCTGTACGTAAGAAGAGGTCGCATATTATTATTGTTAAAACAATTATTCTCGTTTTCTCCCACCATCACGTACGTTTGTATGGATGTAAGCAACGACTTGGAAAATTTATTCGATCAGAAATATTGAATATAAGAAAAAATCGAATATCATAATCCAATATTTTCGGTAATGTTTTAATGATCATGCTAAGAGATATTGGCAGACCAATTTGCAATATGATGTACACTTTTATGGGAAAATAAAAATGAATGTAAGTTATTCATCATCTCGTATAGCTTTTAATGTGTCACACTGAATGTTTTTGAACCCGAACAAAAATATAATATCGAATTCAATTTATTTAATTTATCAATAGAACTTTGCTTGGCAGCTAAAATAAAAAACGAGTCAAATTCATTTTTTTTTGTGCTTAATTCGCGATAAATATTATCATCGGCGTTAGTAATTAGAATTGTATAACGAGACTAAATTTTTTAAACATTGTCGCTGAAATTCCTCCTTAACACGAGATGAATCGATGCTTGTATCTATAACCGGTCATAGATATGACGTATATAAATAGTAGATATATCAACATTCTAATAATATGCAACCGTGTTGCACAGTCGCAATTATTTCACGAATGGCTGATAATATCACGACCCACCAGCACCAATTTCACGCCATTAATACCGCACCGAGAGCCGGCTTGTATCTTATCTATACTGATTTTTTTACAGAAGCGAATTCTGTTTTTTTTCTATTTATCGTTGATGTTGGGAACTTTATAACAGACCGGAATCCGCTTAGTAGAGTAATAGAGCGAAAAAACGAATTGAGCATGCAATATTTCGTGATCGATCTGAGAAACACAAAATGGCCGCTAAAAATTTACGAAGGTTTTCACGTTAAAGCGAGCACATGAAAAAAGTGAATGTAATCGTGGAAAATACTGAGAATGCAGTAAAGGCGAGGAAAAAATTAAATCAAATACATTTGTGAATTTACAACTTGAAAATTTTTAATGGCCATTTTGTAAAAACTTTCAGTCGACTACGTATTTTATCATTCAACTACAAAGCCTGACATCACAGAATTTCCGGAGCATTATTTCCTGAAATATTTGTCATCTCGTGAAAATAATTACACTGACATCGCAATGTGCCCTGAATTCCATAGAAAACGCCATAATATTTGTGAGGAATTTAACGTCCACTTTTTTTTATCCAGTCGCTCGTAGTACATATTGCTAGAACGTCAATATTCGCTATAATCTTTTATTCCGCCTTTTGCGGTTTATATTCGCGTGAATAACTGAATGAGCATGAGTCGAATCCCGGAGAATTTTACTTTACAGCTTATAGAATCATTCTTTTTCCTTCTATACCAGACAAGCATAATCGTACAAAAACGTAGAGGAAACATAAATGAATTATGAAGCGTCGCCACAAACGGTCTTATTGATAAATGCTAAAAACTAAAGTGTTTCCGGGATTGTTGTTTGAAAAACCTAACCTTTACAGAATAATCTGAGAAAACGTCTCCACGATTTGGCTGTAAATCATGAAATAAAAGAAAACGGAACGATTTTTTTTATAAACTTAGTTATAAACAAGTTATAAACATAAAAACAATGTTGGGCTGGCGCAGAAACGTGAAATTCGATTCTTGCCTAATATTCTCATGATATGAGTATACATATATGCTTGACATCGAAACTCTTGTGATAGAAAAGCTCTGTAATGCACGTGGTACATGTAGAGTGCCCAGCCGGCGCCATGAACCGCAAAGAAAAAAAAATCTCACTGAATTATCGCTGTGGTTCCGGCTGTGCACATTCTGTTCCAACTACGTATACATTCCACATATACATGGTGAGGAAGAGAAATAAGAGGGAGAGAGAGAGAGAGAGAGAGAGAGAGAGAGAGAGAGAGAGAGAGAGAGAGAGAGAGAGAGAGAGTTACCATTACAGTCTCCCTTGCAAATGACGATATACAGTAACAGCGAGATGTGAAGAGAATTGAGCAAGCAACAACAGCAACAACAGCACTGGATGCATAACCCATGTTTCGTGTAGTTCAGAACATCGAGAGAGGGTTGTGTCAGCCAGTTTTGGATGTTACTGAGGTTGTATAAACCTAGGAGAAGGAAAAAAGATCGATGTTGCCAAAAAATTACGATGGTGATTAACATTAGGGAATTGTGGCAAGCTCTCAAATGCGATGTACATTATCAGAGCGTTGAACAATGTGAATAACAGCCCAAGAAAACACAAACACTCCACAGAGAAACATCGTCTAGTTAGTATACATAAGAACGTCCCTATGATAGCGCATCTTTAATTAAAATATTACTAATGTCAAATGCACGAACAAAAGTATCATGATAAAATGGTCGAAGCTTGAGAACTAAGGCTTTTATAAAATATTGCTTAGCGGGAAGGAAAATATCTCTAAACTAATGAGAAATCATTGCGTGATCGTGATTTATAATTTTAATCTTAGACGCAAAAATATTATTTTTGTTTCTTCTTGTACTAAATTTAAAAAGCAATAATCACGTCGAAATCACTAGAGGGAGATCAGGAAAATTGTCGCATTCAAAGTAGCCCATCACCAAGTTAACAAAAAAAACTTTATATTTAACGTAGTCCGTTTGTTGGGAAAGATGAAAGAAAAAGAAAACGACAAACAGGCTCTTTGGAGTATCAAACCGTGAAGGGATCCGCACGAGCCGACGGCTCATGGAGCTCTGCGGTTCTGTGACTGCGAGTCCTCTGGATTATTCGGATCCCTATCCCTACGGGGCTTTCTCTCCCTCGTGATACAAGCTCATAGTCTTGTTCCCTCTCTCGAACAACTTCACGATCTCTTGCTCTCTTTCTCTTATTGTAGAATATATACATGTGGGTAAATACATCTATCTCTCTTTTGCTCGTCGTCTCATTGAATCTCCGTTTCCGCTGGTACGAGTGCGACTGTGAACGACCGTTTCTTGTCACTGATTTAATATTGTCACTCCAAGGGTAAGAATACCAGGGCAAAACGTTCCAAATAGCGATAAATTTGTCGGCTAAACTAAAGAACATGTACAAAAATTTGTTTGACCGATTCAATCGGTGAAAAGGTACCCGAAAAATCATCAAATTACAAAAGTCAGCAATAAAAACTTGAAATTTAATTCTGCACGCGGATACACCGAGTGACAAAATATTTACCGGCGAAGAGAGTCGTGTCCCACCGACGGGATCCCCTCGGTTCCGTTTACCATTCCATTTCGTCTGCACCGTCTGGCTTTGCCATTGTGTGGGTGGGGTAATCTCTCTCTTTCTCTCACTCTAGCCTACGCACATTGAGAGAAGCAACGAATATACTCTACACACTCTATCGCCCGCCACGTCAACATTTGGGGACGATTCATTCAGAGAAACTACCGTGAAAGGAACACCTGTTGGCGCTTCGACAAACCGTACGCACATACAAACACACACACGCACACATAAACGCAAACATAGAACGATCGAGCTATAATGCACCAGGCGACAATCCTAGAAACAAGCAGGGCACGCGCCCTTTACAGCCACTCGAGCTATATACAGCGATTTTGTATATGTAGAACGATTTGTGACATGACGTATTGTGCGAATCGTTGACTCTTTGGCTCGGCAATTTAGCACTCAAGTGTCAGTGTAAACAAATGTTAAAATCCTGCCTACACAGCCTATGGGAACAATGACATCTAGGGTATCCAGGATCGA
This sequence comes from Rhimphoctona megacephalus, assembly GCA_963989365.1. Taxonomy (NCBI): domain Eukaryota; kingdom Metazoa; phylum Arthropoda; class Insecta; order Hymenoptera; family Ichneumonidae; genus Rhimphoctona; species Rhimphoctona megacephalus. The sequence continues at coordinate 35,267,887 of OZ022415.1, read as the reverse complement.
ATGAGGATTTCATCGAAGAATAGGCTAAATTAGGTCGACGATATCTCCCAATTTCCAAAGATAATCCTGCAAATTAGTTCATCGTGATTGGGTAGGTCATAATGAAGATTTAAAAGAACCACGTGGGTTACCCAGACGAAAGTGAGGAAGAGAAGGATTAAAAAAGCAGCAATTAAAGTGTTGATATAATATTGGAGGTAGATGGATGTTGATCTGGTAGCTAAATAAAGTATACAAGCGAACATATCGCTGGTTCCGAATCTTTCGAGTTTGCCCAGGCACCGAAGATGAACCGCTGCCCAGAGGGGACACCTCGCGTTATTAATGTATGCCAAGATTTTGGCTTCCGTTCTTTTCGTTGCGCAGCTGGTTCTTATATCGTATAAGAGCGAATAAAAGAGGTATCGAAGGTGTCGGCAACCGCACACATAGCAAAGAGCGAATAATAAATAAACCAAAGAAGTTCGCGTCTTGTCTTATCGTCGACAGCCATCGAACCTGTTAGCACTTGTAATGTAGACTTATACACTGCAGGCTAGCGATGTGTCTGATAAATCATATTCCTAGCCTATTGAAAGAACAAAGTATTACTTCACATCACATTTAACGCCAATAACATGAAGATTATGTTTGTTTGTTTCGTTTTCGAAATAATGTAATTCAAACTATCGAGTCATCATTTGGCTTAGCTTCTGTATTAAAACCATAAACGATTGATGTTTGTCAAAAGCTATCTAAATGCATTAACGATGCATTTTAGGAAATTGATCCTCACAGTGTTTTCATCCATCACATAAGGATTTCGCGATACCACAATACGGAAAAAAGTCAGTTGTCTTACCTGGCCGTTGTGCAATCCCTGTACAGTACGTCAAAGTCCTTGCAGCTGAGCAACTTGCATCGGTTAACACCGGGTTGTATGGCACCTAGACCACGTAGAATTCTGACCTGTTCGACGTTGCATACGAGCGGCACGATATCGAGTCTCTTAAGTTTCGTATAAACAGTGTGAAGACCACCGACTAAATGCTTGAGAAATAGTTCAAAAGCTTGTGGCAGGCAAAGCATCGTGTCACCGGCAATTATGAATGCCGCAACTTTTTGTCCGCGATAATCGACGAGCTTGCATTCATTGGCGGTTGGATCACTGGAACTTATAGGGGGTGGACTGTTGTAAGATCTTGGTGGTAAAACACCATGATGGGCTGCCATAAGTTCGAGAGGTGAGCCATGATGAGCACTCAGCATACCACCCAATTGACCGAGAAGCCGCAATTCCGGTGGCGGAAGACCCGGCATACGAGGCACCATACCTGGAAGTCCACCTGGACCCCCTCCAGCTGAAAGTGGTGGTGGACTCAGTGGTAAAACCTGAGGTGGTGAACCCCTGGTTGGTGAACCGGGTGTTGGTACACCACGGAGCTGTGCCTGTTGTGCTTGCAACTCACGCAACTGATCGCGAGGATGACTCTGCTGATGAGAAGGTGGTGGTTGATGCGAGCTGTGATGTTGTTGATGTTGCTGCTGTTGTTGCTGACTGAGCTGCTGTGTCAATGGACTGTGCGGATGCTTAGGACTGCCGGTTACGGGACTGGCACGACTGCTATGATCGGAGGAACTATCCATCGCTCCGTGATCCATCGAGTGTGCAAAACGCCTAAGGTCTAGCACCTCGAACCTCTCAAGCAGGTCCGTGGCGTTGCCTGTTGTTTTACCTTTGTCACGAGATATCGTATTTACCGTTGGCCCCGTCGTGTCCGTTAGCTCTCCTATCGAGACCAGCGTCGTAATAACGCGGTCTGATGGGCTAGCGATTTGCAAATTACTCCAAAATCATATCGTTCCAACTCTGATCGCCCTCTCGAGTTACCATCAACACAATGTTCATCCGTCGAAATCACCGAGGTAAGTTAAACCCCTTAAAAACCGATTGAAAAATTCGATCAAAACGATCGATCACTTGTCATATGTTCCAACAGCACCGGCAAACACACGTTGAAAAAAAACACCCCGAAATGTTCACTGTCACTGATGTATATACGCAAAAAACCAGCTGTCGTTGTTAACACGCGCGTTTTTCGTACAGCGTATAAATATAAACTTCACTTGTCCACGAGTTTAACTGTTCAGCATTGATAACTGTAGAAACTGTCATTTGTGTATACGCGATATGTTGGAGCGATTTTTCATTGTGATAGCGCGAATTTCTTTCGACGGTATATCGCGATTGATCGGAGCAAAAAAGAGTTATGATTCTTATCAATTCTAGAAAATCACAGAACTGGTCATATTTTTTTGGATAATGCCGCGATAAATGCTACGGATGAATATGCTTAAACGATCTGACATACGACAAGGGCAATGATGAATGACACGTCGATATGAATTGTAATTCGTCGATTGGCATGAACCGTTCTTATCGCATTCTGTTTAACACTACACTTAGCTCCAAAAATACTAAATCTCCCTTTGCAAACGAAGAACGAAATGTTTAGGGAGACGTTCGCGAGAAGCAATCGTTATCACCACATTTGATTGCCTCAATTGTAGAAAAGTGAGTTGGTAAAACCACGCGGAACGCGAACGAAACACGGGAAACGTCTCGTGCGACAACACCAAACGAAGTAAAACTACAGTGAGCGCGATGTGAGAGAGGGGTGGTGGTGGTAAGTCGGATAGTGATGGTGGTGGTGGTGGTGGTGGTAGTGGTGGTGGTGGCGGTGGTGGCGTTGATGGTGATGGTAGTGGTGGTAGTTTGGTGGACGAGACGTGTCCGCGATCCGGATAGTAGTAAACGCAACACACAAGGAACGCAGAGAGAACGCGACTCTCGTTCCTTCTCTCAAAGTGGCAAACGCTCTCGCCTCGGTCGAGTTGGGAGTATTTCCACTACCCAGTCACAGATGTAATAAATAAAAACATCAGTTGAGACGTTACTAACAGGGAAGGGAGGGTGAATGGGAGGTTTCGATGCGCGCGATCCCTTGGGTGATTGGGCGAGGTACGGGGATTCGTTGAGCATGGATTGGTTAACCAGGCTGTGGGGAACACGCCCACAGTCACTTCCTACCAACGGTGGAAACGAACAAATTGGAGTGGGGAATATACATTCGTATTGCACGAAGGCACGATTCTCTCGTGATCCCACCACTACCACAGTGGATTACGAGCTGAAGTCGCAGCAATCCTTCCACCGACGCACTCCCACGAACTCCCTCCCGCGTTCTCTCTCCCTCCAGCGATCCACCTCCAGAACTCGGCGTCTCACGACGAAACGACACGGCTATATACAATTGGAAAAGGCGGAGAGGCAGTACGACTGGCGAACTGGCACGGGAGTGAGAGACCGCGAGGATATATAGAAGCCTCTTTCGTGAAGAGAGAGCAGTGTTTCTGCGCGCGTTCTGCTCGCGTCGAGAGGAACTCTACCCTGAGGTGGGGGATTTCTTCTTTTTCCTTTATGTATCCGCGACTTCTCTTCCTCGCTTCGTTCTTCTCTCATCTCTTGGCTCTCTCGTGTCGACGTGTGTTGCGAGTTCCCCTTGCACCGATGGCCTTCCCGTGGCGGAGAGTCTTCTTCTCTTCTCACTGCTATTTCTCTACTCCATCTCTTTCTCCTACTGCATCAACTATATATATCAAATCTCTTTTAGCTGTCTCTGTCGCCAACTGCGAACACCCCCAGAGAGCACCAGAAGGAGAGTCATATATACATGCCACGACAAAGAATGTCGCCGTACACTCCTCTTCCTCCTCCTTATCCTCAGCACCCCTCTTGAAGTACGAATCGATAGCGTCCTCGCGTTTATTCTCTCACTTACTCTCTTATTCTTGCTAGCTCTGTCTTTCCACCCCCTTTTTCAGCCCCTCTCACCTACATAGAACTTGGGTGGAGAGCGAGAGGCAAAGAGAAAGGTAGGTAGGTACTCGGTTCTTCGACGTCTCCGCTCCACCATTCCCCATCAGCATTACACGCGCACACTTATTTCTTCTGTAGGTAAACTCGCTCAACTCTGAGCTTCCTCCTCTTCTATTGTAGAACAGTTCTCTGGTGTATGAGCTCCCCCCCCCCCTTCACCCCTCTTCGCCACTTCTTCAGCTTCTACTTCTCTCTACTCCTTTTTCAAGAACCAAGCCAACCGCCCTGTCCCCAGCACCATCGCCGAACCCCCTTCTCTCGACGATTGCACAACTCGAACCCTCTCCACCAACTTGCAGAAGTCTGGAGCCACCTTTTCGCATGCAATGTACCCGACTCGTGCATAGAGCACTTTTAGCTACTTCTTGGAGAGGGTAAAATTAGTTAAATTCAAAATACAACGAAGTTAGATTCAGGTAGCGGATTGAAATGTTGAGGTGTTGTATTCTCGAACGTATCTCGAGATCATATCCTGGAACTCTTTCGCGTACGTAGTTACTTGTGCTAATAACAATATCATGAATATAAATCACAATTTCTTTCAATTCAAAAGCAATGTCTTCATCATCAGAAGTCATCTTTAGTACCAAAAACTTTCAAACTCTAGTGCTCACAGATCATTTTAGGAACTTAAATCAACATGAATTCTCGGACTTTCAATGGTTCTTCCAGGTAGCAAGGTAATTCCGATATGGAGCTGTTTATAAGCTTACAAGAATTTGCCCGTCATCAACACTAGGGTCAGTGACGTCTTTGCTGGCTGTGAATGACTATATATAACGCCGAAGATGTAACATGCTCCCCTCATCACAAGGCGCGAGTCTCGCCCCTTTCGTACAGCTATCTTTTAACTTTTAAGGCGGATCTCTTTGGAGCATCGCTCTCCCTAGATGGCAGGTATATATATAGACATAAGCGGAATGCCATCAGCTGAGCCGGGATGATTGAGAACTTGAAGAAGAAATTAGCTACCTCGGTGATGTGGTGCGCAAGGTAGCAAAGGGAAGACTGTAGGTGAAAAAGATTCGAGGTGTTTGGAGTTTTGCTGTATATGTAGACCGATCTGAACAATTCGAGAGCTCTGATGATCCAACAGAATGAATGAAAAAGGAAGAAGGAATGGTAAAAGCTTTACCAATAGGATAGAGGAGGGACACCAGCAGCTACTAGCTAAGGTCTACACACACCGCTATTATCTTGTCATAGACGTTTCGTCGGGACGACACCGAAAGAGAAAGAGAACTAACGAACAGGCAATGTAAAAGAAGAGGAAAGGTTGATGCTTTTATCTCTCTGATCCTTCTAAAGTTCTCGTTCTATCTCACTCTTTTGGTCGGTCAAAACCCCCTTCGTCTATGCCCTCGCAGATTGGCACGGTGACCCAAATTCGCCAAGAGGGACCCTCTCCGTCACCGAGCCTACACGCTGGGCATCGTAGCTCCCCGTTCCCACTTATGGCATTATACTATATGTGATGCCTAACACAAGTACATACGCATACCAGGAGAGTAAAACGCACGAATATACATAGAAAACAACGTCCCTGTTTGGTTATACAGCTGATTCCTTGACCTCGCACAAATTCAAACTACAAACATTGTCGGAGGATTATTTTTGTAATTACGTGAAAATAGATTGATACGAATTGATTGATGCTGCATACGATGTAACCGAAATCGTGACAGTAGTGTTGCACACTCTTTGTTAAAATGATATAAGAATAAGAATTCTATAAGGATCATCTTGAGAGCGATGAATCTTTACACGGGTTTTTAGACTTTCTTCGAAGAAGGTATTAATAGTCCAACAGGCTTGTCACGATACTCGAAAAAATTAGTGAAGCCCTCCGGATAGCTGGAAAGACGTACGATCGACTTTCGGGGGAAGAGCAGACACGATCAATCATGAAATCGACTTTTCTCTCTCTCTCTCACCCTCTCTCTTCCTTGCTCTGTGCGTATTTGAGAGTGTCTATATGTCATTAAACAAGAGCCTCGCTTCGTGAGCAGTCAAGGCGAGTGACAGGAAGGGACCGATGTTTGCCTCGGTCCAAACCGCCCCCAATTAGTGGAATTAATACAGGGCCGAACGAGGCTATGGAAGGGAGTTAATGCGCGCTTCTGTACTCTTATGTGCCTATATACAGTATATCTATGTATACTATGTACAATTAGACTATGTTGGTATTACTGCATTGCTGCTTCATGCACACGAACCCTACTCACGTCGCTCATACGACTGCACTTTTCATCCTAATGAACGCATGACATAAATATCGTACATGTTCCTAATCTGCCACTGTTTCATTTTAACGGAAATAATTTTTCAGCAAGACGATCCATTTTGGAACTTAACGAATGAATACATTTCAAAAATTAGATTCCATGCTAATAAAAAATAACTAGAAACCCCATTTTGAGTGAATGTAAATCTGGAAGCTTCTCAAATGAATGAGCTGATATAACTAACCATAGAGACCAAAACTACCTTTGTATCTTTAAGGACGTTCCACTGATTTAGAGTAAAACATAACAATGATAAGGAATTAAATAAAAATGAATATAGTCCACTTGTAATATTTAATTAAATACTACTCGTCAATGTGTCAATGCCACTCGATCGACGAAATCCTTGCTTCTATTCTCAACTACTGAAACATCAAATTACACAGCAGCATCACTCTTCGTATAGGACGGAGGATTTTTGACGATGATTTGACACGTTTGACATTCGTTTTCGTCTTTTTAGCACATTTCTGCTAGAGCCGCGAATGACGAGCGACCGGGAACAGCAGGATGAGACAAAAACAAAGTTTTCGAACGAAGGGAAGCTTCCACATCACGGTGAATATTTACCGTTATATGTATACATATATGTCCATGCATATATTATGTAACATAGAAACAGGAAGAAAAGCGAAAGAGAAACAGACCATTTTCATCCAGGCTCCCGTGTGATACGCATTGTTCACCCTGAGCGGTTTCGATATATATGTGCTCTCTCTAGTAAATCGCCAGAGCATACCATCAGAGGGCAGGACCGCCTGAGTGTTTGCATCGCGAGAGCTCACGCTCTTTCGCGGACCAGCAAAGCTATCTGTTACATATATATATATATATATATAATAGCTACATATAAAATAGACATATATATATATATATGACGGTGTATATACATATATATACCTACGTAGGTACGTACCCTCAATGTGTCGCACCATTGTTTGCTCAATGCTCTGAACACATATATATCATGCTTGATGTCAATGGAACAGGCCAAGAGAGAAAATTGAAGCAAGTGACGTTTCAGAATAAAATATCGGATGTACTTAGACGAAAAGTTGTAACGTAAATTTAAGAAAAAGAGCAGGGATTTACTTGAAGGCAATGTTTATTGGGTGTTAAGTTGAAGCTTGAAGCAAAAGTCAGTTTTTCGAAGCAATGTTAATTTCTCATTGGAGAAAACCAATTGAAAAGTCACTAATTTTTTGACATAACCCTAACATCATCTAATGTCTTGTTGACATTTTTCAATACTGAATCACTATGAATTATAATAAAATTACTTCACCAGAAATTGGAAGTTTTCGTCGAATGACCTAATATCTGAGCAACGCGCATTCCTCACAAAAAATGAGAAAAAAACTGTAATATCTTATAAATAAAAAACAATAGTACACTTTTATCACGTACTCAAATATTACATGTCAGCACATGTCAATGTCATTCGTCCCACGATATCGTACGTTTACTCTCAACTATTGCAACATCAAATTCAAACACGTTCCTGTGTAGAAATTCCTCATTTGAGGAGATTTTTCCCTTACTCCCGACTTTAAAGAGTCTGTTGATTTAACATGAATTTCGTTAAGTCAAGTAATATTTCTAAAAATCCAATATAATAGCCATTTTTTTATGGTATGTAAATCAATTACGTACATATTCGAAGAATGAGCGAAAGGATGAGACGCCAATTTTCGTGGGATAACCTGGAGATGAAAGCTGTTTCGAAAAATGTTAGAGAAAAAACGCCAGTGGAGAGAGAGGGAGATGTGTAAGGCTTGTTCTCGTTTTGGTCCTCGTGCATCCAAAACACACCAAATGGAGACTCCGGCCCATCTACATCGGACAGTCTGTTGATTTAACATGAATTTCGTTAAGTCAAGTAATATTTCTAAAAATCCAATATAATAGCCATTTTTTATGGTATGTAAATCAATTACGTACATATTCGAAGAATGAGCGAAAGGATGAGACGCCAATTTTCGTGGGATAACCTGGAGATGAAAGCTGTTTCGAAAAATGTTAGAGAAAAAACGCCAGTGGAGAGAGAGGGAGATGTGTAAGGCTTGTTCTCGTTTTGGTCCTCGTGCGTCCAAAACACACCAAATGGAGACTCCGGCCCATCTACATCGGACACTACGGTCTGATCCGAACGAGAGCCTTTTCTTTTTTGACTTTTCACGTTCGAAACACGTCAATCGCGTCGACACGTGTCAAGGGTTAGAAGAGGAAAACATTCGTTCGACCGGAAGGACAACATTCCGCAATCTATGTATGGGACTTTTTAGCGTCAATAAAATCTATTCTTGACCACAATGTATAAAAGGCTCGTTTTTTCGTATAATATCGTACATAATTTTTTAATTATTATTCAAAGAAGCTTAATTTTGATAACCATCCAAGGTTACGTTACTGAATTTGAACAAATTTGTTTAATCGATTTCTGTACGGCGTTCTTTCGCGATGTAACATAAAAGATCATTCAGGCTATACAGAAAGATAGAAAGAGCTTCAATCTGCAGGCACATCTTGCACTTGCAGTGTGCAAGAGAATCATGTCCGTATGTATAAAAACCAGTACCCAAATTTATCCTCTGGCCCGAGCATGACTCTATCTCTGATTATTTTTTTATCGAAATTCATCATATTCTTTGCTCTATTTCTTTCATTGTTTGTTTTTTCTATCTACTTCACTTCAGTTATTTACGGGATTGGGTTCCCGGCAGTAATTATTCCTCTCCTCATGTAAAACAAAGATTTTTTTCCATATTGGAAAAAAATCTTGTGCATAAGCAGTGAGAGGAACTGTAGCGAATCGAGATTTAATCAAGTTTTTGTCTCCGAATGGACTTCTCAGTAGGGTTCTACTCCAGAAACGCGGTTCTTCGCAGTATATTTTTTTTCTTCGTCAGATATTGTTCTGCCATGCAAGTACACGCAGCATCCCTAGTTCTCCCTCCACTTTTAAGTCTTCGATCTCTCTGGTTCACCTATCTTTCTCTTTCTGTCTTTCTCTCTTCGTCTCAGTGTTCATATATACATATATGTACAACATCCCTCTCTCACGTATATAGGGTTCGATACTCCGCAGGAGCAATCCCCGCATCGATAAGCATTGTGCGCTCGTACGGCCCCACCGAGAGTGCACAATAGCCAAGATTTTATAGCCAGAGCTCTCTTATCCGCGAGAGGACTACTATCCTCGTCCTCATCCTCCGTCAATAATCCTCTCTATCTCTCTGTATACCCTTCTCTCTCTCTCTCTCTCTCTCTCTCTCTCTCTCTCTCTCTCTCTCTCTCTCTCTCTCTCTCTCTCTCTCTCTCTCTCTCTCTCTCTCTCTCTCTCTCTCTCTTTCTCTGTAGCTTTCTTTGGCTAGCTTGATCTAATCCCGCAATCTCGATAAATCTCACTTGGTCCAGAACGTATGAATTTCTAATACGGACTTTGCAATATTCCGAAGTAAAAAAAAAAATTAATGTTGCAATTATCAGAGTACTTTACAATAATGTACCATAAAGATTTTATGCTAAATAATATTCGATCGATGTTAGATGCAGATATATTGAGAAAGTATTGAAGTAATGTTTATTCTAATCATTATCACAGAATGGAGGTAATTTTGTCGGCAGTGTTAAGATATCAATCGAAAAAAGCGTAAAAAAAATTTGATAACTTTTATTACCTATCAATCGTAAATTAACCAACCTACTATTTAATTGAACACAGTCAATTATCACGGTAACGCGATACCCAACCATTTTCTTGTGATCTCCAACGCGAGCTGCCATATCGTATTAATTGGACTAACCTTTTTTTTAAATCATGTCACAATATTTCTTTTTATCATGCTCGAATCTTTTTCGTGCAAATATTACGAATTTATGCCAATAATGTAACAGATTTCGAACACGAATAATATATCGGCGTGTAATATTCAGGAGGCTTTTGTTATAAATACACACACATACGAAGGCAATCGATTACAGACTCTCTGTCTTTCTCTCTCTCGGGAAATTAATGCTTAATTCGATATAATCATTGACCGTACGAGTTATAGTGTATCGATATAGTTTGCAGTCGATGATTTGTATACGTACGTATATGTAGTCGTGTTTAAATTTACATGGCTCGCCCGCGACGCCACCGCGGAGATAGATGGTCGCGAGTTACATTTTTCTTTTACTTTTTCTCCCTCTTTCTCGTTGTCACCATCCGCCAAGCGACAAACACCGCGTGGTTGTATTTCTGCGCAGTCCGTTGTTTTCTAACGCTCTCTCTCTCTCTCTCTCTCTCTCTCTCTCTCTCTCTCTCTCTCTCTCTCTCTCTCTCTCTCTCTCTCTCTCTCTCTCTCTCTCTCTCTCTCTCTCTCTCTCCCTCTCTCTCTCTCTCTCTCTCCCCCCCTCTCCATCTATGTATCTCTTTCTCTCTCCAGCTCTCATTTGGCAGCTTACAAGTAACTAATTACCCATACGAAACGACCGACGTGTGTGTTATTATAAATAGCCAATCGTTATGGGGCACACCCACCTTCGCGAGTGAGAGAGACAGAGAAACTATCCAATCTCTCTCTCTCCCTCTCTCTCTCTCTCTCTCTCTCTCTCTCTCTCTCTCTTTCTCGCTCTCTCTCTCTCTCTCTCTTTTGCTATATTTCGCGAGCCCCGCGATGCTCATAATGGCGTGTTATCGGATAAATAAAACGGATAGCTATCCGAGAGAAGTGGGGGGCAGAAGTAAACGTGGGGTGGTGGAACTCGATTACTCGCAGACATCCCTGCTTTCAAAATCATCCCCATCGTACCACTATATGTACAACTTGCGCACTACTAATGTTGCGAAAACATTATTAAATAATAATAAACGAAACGGGAATGAATTATATTATGGAAGATAAACATATGCAGTTTTCACGTTTCCTTCATAAATAATTTACCATAATGAATTCTAATTATTTGGTTTTTTTTTTTTTTACTTTTTGTGTCACAGTTATTACCGTGGTTTGAAGATTAAACCGAAATTATTCCAGTAAAATGTAGAACAACGTTTGATATTTTATAATTTTTTTAACAGCTTATTCTGATGTATTTTTGTCCAAAAAGACGGAAGGCACTAATCGTTTTTTTTTTACTTGAATTTTTGTGAAGGAACCTCAAACAAATCATTTTTGGGGTTTTTCCCGCTCCGACTGAATTTCCAAACACCCAAAAATCCCTAAATTTTAAATCATCATAATTGAGTGGTAGATGGACATGCAGAAATGGGCGTTGAGGTTTTGAACAGGATTTTAGTAAACTTTAAGAGGGGTGTCGATTTTATCCCGATATTTCAATCGAGACTAACCAATTTTTTACTGCCGTTACAGTTTGTTTTGTCATTGTCAATCAGATTGAAGTTCACGTTATGAAATTTTAACGCTAAGATGTCGTATTCGCAGAAGAAATGACGCTCAGATCTTGCCGATCCAATTCGTCGGCGATTCTGATCGGCGAGTATATGTATTTTTTCGCTTTTCTTTAAAATACTTTTTTGGTACAACGAATAAAACTTGTATCGTGCATTGTTGGCGATACGTGCTAGGAACAATCTTCCCAAGCATTTCGCCAATACTTTTCCGTCGATTCAACCAACGACGACGACGACGAAGTCAGCGATGACGACGACGACAACAGCAACGACGGAAGACAATCACGTTGACACCGCGTGATTGATGTCCTTTACCTCCCCGCCCTTTTTTGAAACATGTACACATATATACAGCTAAGCTCAAAGTAGCACGTATCCAGCACTTTCCCATCTTCCCTTCATCCTGTACAGTTTTGGCTCGCAGCTTCGGCCCAATAAAGCCTATTGTAAAAGCGAACTATTCGAAATATTAGAGCGCGTATACCGATTACTTGCTGGCCGTTCAGTCATCGGCTTGACGCATCGTAATCCTTTCACTCTCGTCTCTCCCTCGTACAATTTGCATCCAGACTCTTTCTCCTCCCGTTCTATCCACTTTCTTAGAGGGGTTACTGTGCAAAATACCAAACAAAAAAAACGGGTGCGATGCTCATTTATTAACGATTAGCCTTGCGCTTCGTTTTAAAATCGTATAAGGAAAAGGCCGCACGCGTACAAACAAAACGAGCAACAAAGCAGCTTGGCTAATGGCAGTTTTGAATGAACGATCGGCGTAATTATGATTTTGCAACGGGAATCTAAAAATCTCGTAGCCTCTTCACCGATATTATTTTTCTTCATGCGTTTGTCAAGCCACTTTTAATATCGCGACGTTATATGATACGAAAGTGACCGGAAAAACAGAACAGATTGTCGTTCCCATATTCCCATAAAAGCGCAATACTCGAATCGCGAATAACATTCATACTTTTCCACCCACCATCAAAAATGGCACTTAAAAATAATAGCTGAACGAAAAATCGTTTAAGAATGATATTCCACGAAATCTCAAAATTGCATTAATTGATTTTTCAACTTAGAATTAAGATTGAAGAAATATCCTTGCCTAATAGAATTGTGTTCTCGAATTCTGTGTATTTTTCTAAATGGCCCCACAAAAAATGAAGCAAATCATCGTAATTTTCCAATTCCAATAAACGTGATATTAGTCGATCTTGCTTTACAATTCCTCGACTCATCAGAGAATATGATCTTGTAAACTTTTCAGTAAGGTCGTATACGTGAGCTTGTATATCTCTCACGTAACGTAAAATTTATTGTTTGCACTGGCCTTAATCTCCATTATAATCGCACGTGCGCGCGGGAGATCGGTTTGCGAACCTAAAGAAAGATATTATATTATACGGCGTGTATATACATATAAATGTAGTATAACTGGCGAGAAGGTCTGAGAAGCCGATGTCGGCTTCGCCGCAATTTCGAACTCGGATTGTCCGGGCGAATGATGGATCGGTCTTTTGTACCGTGCTGATGATACCTCGCAGATGTATCCACTCTGTGCTAAATATATATCTATAAAACGTGTGTATGTATCAATAGTTCAAAGTAAAAATGCTGTCAAATGTATTCCTTCAGGTCTACAATTACGCCCTTTTGATGTTAAGCTACGAAAAAATATATACATCTATATATATTTTTATATTTAGAGACGCCCGCGGCCGAAAGCATAAGCCACCCCTTTTTTTACCCCGAAAAACCACTTGCCTCTCTCGCGATTATCGATTGAGCGCATGCAAGGGCAAACCCGAAGATTTTTTCTTTTTTCAATCGTGTATTTTCTTAGCTGTCAGAGCGAGAAGAATCGCGATGAATCCGCGATAAACAGATGCCTCGAAAAACCGTCTCTCTTCGGGTGTGTTTGTACAACGGATTGAAACGCTTTATTCGAGTCAAAGAAATTTATTTAAATTGAATGAAAATTCATTTTTATCGACTAGCAATTTGTAGTGAGCAAATAAAAAAAGATTCAATTCATTTTTAAATAATTGAAAGTAGATAAAAAATTATTCGTCGACTAATTGATTAACTGAATATTTATTCATGTATCGTATTGTTGAGATAATTTCATTGAATTCTTTTTTTTGTTTTAGTGGGCAAAAGAAAAAACGACAAAGCTCGAGTCAAAGAGAAAAATTAAGTGCATGGGATTTTTGAAAGCTACTCGAGAGTGAGTTCGTTTCCATTATTATTTCGCGAGCAAACAGAAGATTAAAGCTACCACAAAAAACACATTGGTGTATTAATATCTATACTGGGAATGTAAGTGCACGATAAAGTGAATCCTGAAAATATTAATAAAAAAAAGATCGAATTAAAAATCTCACTGACGCGAAGAAATATATATAACCGACATATGTCACCACTCGAGAGATAATCCGAAGCTTTTACAGCAATCTAATCAGTATCATTAAATATGAAATACGTTTAATAATTGATAGGAGACCTTGGCAACGACATATAATTTTATATATTTATACATATTTATTGATGGATATTCATGCGTGTTTGTAGTGGTACAAATAAGGAGAACGAACATAGCCCAACGTGTGTTAGATAAGGGCAATTGAAACAGGAAAATGTTGATATTTCCAGCCCTCTTTAAACCGATAAAAAAAATTTGAACTGGATTTTTGGAAATTTTTCATACGAGTGCGATAAGAACTTCATTCGTAAATTCATATCATTTCTTCCCTGCGCAAGGACCGAGATTTTTTTATATTCAGAATTTTCATGTCGATTATCTGGTATATGCTGTTTTATTCTATATTTATTTTAAAATCGGCTATTTTAACATAAAATTTTCGTAATTTATTGTTTTAGCATTTATCGCCAAATGAAATCATTTATAAGACAAAAATATTTGACAATTAATCCCCTTTGTTAGATAAAAAATTGCTGGATTCAACTATTTTTTTGTTGAATGTTAAAATATCGAACTAAATCATGAAAATTTATTGTATATGAAGCATCTTGTATATGAACCAAATCACTTTAGCCAAATAATTTAGTTCGAGCAACAAAGTTTTTTATGTTGATGGAAAAAAGATTTTTTTGAATTCACTCGTCAATAAAATTGGATCATATATTTGATGGGATCAAATTTCAACCCTAAAAAATTCGATTTAAGTCTACTTCTAGCGATTGAATAAAAATAAAAGAAAGAAGAAGAGTTTGAAAATGTTAAACAAAATATATATATATAAATGAGCAAGTTTTTATACAGATATTAAAAAATCATTGTTTTCTTTGACTTTTCCTATTAGTTATGTTTTTTTTTGTTTGATTTACGAGATAATAGTCGATATAAAAAGAGACCAACGTCTTGAACCATGACAGAGCTCGATACTTCAGCATGTGATTTTGCACGACGTAAAGTTATACTCGTGTGTAAAGCCGACCAAGGAGAGTAACGTCGAATGGGTGTTTGAAGGATGGAGGAATAAAAAAAGCAGAGGCTCGTTCGACTTTATAAATAATAAATTCGTAACGCCGGGAGAAAAGGTGATACGAAAACGGAAATGGCTGGTAATAAAGTGCAAGCAGTAGGAGACGAAGTGACGTCCTGTGTCACAAAGTCATAAAACTGCAGGACCTGCTCTCTCTCTTTCTCGTTCTCCCTTTCGTTTTCCCTCGTTATGTCAAAATGTACTCAAAAATGATACTGTACAAGAATATTCGGTCTTTGCTGCTTACTAAACCATAGCCCTGCATATTGATGGTCATTGATCACCTTTTTGATATGATCCTTGCCATTTTTTTATGACCTATACGAAGGCCTAAGAATCTTTCAAACACATCGAGAGAAAAGACTTTCCTTTCTTTGAAAAGAGAAATCATTGTTTCCAATCCGAATGAAACTATTAATTAAACTTCCACGATTTTTCTATTTTCCATATTTTATATGAAATATGAAAATCGATGCAAATAATATTATTAATTTGATTGGAAACAAAAAAAATCTTTTTCAGTAAATAGTAAATAATACATCGATTGTTTTTAAATTCACTACTTCTCGTCTGACGGTACTATACAGGGTGTCACAAAAGTAACAGGACGGCTGAATATTTCCGCAGGTAAGACAATTTCCCAAAATGTTAAGGTCGTTCTTGAAGTAACTTTTCCCAAGGAATTCAATGGTGACCTTAATTTTGACCTTGGCGATGTCCTTCAAGGTTATTTCAAGGTCAACTTTTGTTTTTCAAATGGGAACCCCCTTTTTTGACATCGGCAATCGATAGAGCGAGAAATTTTACGTACAGATATGTACTTAAGTCACCGGTGCCCTTTGACCTTGAAGGTCACTGCAGGGTTAATTAAACTTAAACACAGTCTGGATACCTCGGACAAGAATAGAAGCTTCTTAAATTCTATCGTTAAGACCAAAGTTATCAATTTTAACAAGGCGCATCTAGTGGTGACCTCGATCATGACCTTGACCATGACCTTCAAGGTGATTTCAAGGTCAACAATTTTGGTAATAAAAACTCCCTTTTTGACATCCGCAATCGATAGAACGAGAAATTCGACGTACAGATATGTACTCAAGTCATCGGTCGAATTTGACATTGAAGGTCACTGTAGGATTAATTCAACTTAAACACAGTATGAACACCTCTGAGAATAGAAGCTTTTTAAATTATTTCGTTACGACCGAAGTCATCAATTTTAACAAGGCGCATCTAGTGGTAACCTCGATCGTGACCTTGACCATGACCTTCAAGGTGATTTCAAGGTCAACTTTAACCCTTTAAGTCACGCAAATCAAACACCCCAAAACGTGAGAAGCACGGGGACTCACACTAATCAAGCACCCCACAGGGAACAGAATTTACTACGTCCACGTCGTTGTTCCTGGGTCATGCTAAAAGTAAATCAAATTTTAACCTTCAATGTCAAATTCGACCGATGACTTGGGTGCATATCTGTACGTCGAATTTCTCGTTCTATCGATTGCGGATGTCAAAAAAAAGAGTTTTTATTACAAAAAAAAAAATTGACCTTGAAATCACCTTGAAGGTCATGGTCAAGGTCATGATCGAGGTCACCACTAGATGCGCCTTGTTAAAATTGATAACTTTGGTCTTAAAGATAGAATTTAAGAATCTTCTATTCTTGTCCGAGGTATCCAGACTGTGTTTAAGTTTAATTAACCCTGCAGTGACCTTCAAGATCAAAGAGGACCGGTGACTTAAGTACATATTTGTACGTAAAATTTTTCGCTCTATCGATTGCCGATGTCAAAAAAGGGGGTTCCCATTTGAAAAACAAAAGTTGACCTTGAAATAACCTTGAAGGACATCGCCAAGGTCAAAATGAAGGTCGCCATTGGATTCCTTGGGAAAAGTTACTTCAAGAACGACCTTAACATTTTGGGAAATTGTCTTACCTGCGGAAATATTCAGCCGTCCCATTACTTTTGTGACACTCTGTATAAGACTCAGAGCATTCCCTAATTTCAACTTCTCTTCTGTTCCCACTCTTAACACCGCTGATACAGTGCAAGCAGCATTGCATGGAAAGAGAGAGAATGCAAAACGAGCGAGAGAATAAATATTTAATGGATTAGAATGGAGAGTGGAGAAGTTGACGTATGGGAATGGGTAGGGTCGACATAACAGAATTGTTGACATCAGAGAACGTGATAAAAAAGAGCGTAGAGTAGGAAATGGTTTAAGTTTGACAAAGAAATGGTTCTTATCGACTATGAATAAGTGATTTGAGAACTGTAGACTTTTTGGCAGGTCAGAAGCATAAAATTGAAAATCCATGTTCACGGAATGTATACTTTAACTTTGTCCTCCACCCCCACTCTTAATATCGCTTATACAGGGTACACATCATATAGCAAGAGAGGGAATGCAAAACGAGCAAGAGAATAAATATTTCGCGTTTTAGAGCGGAATAATGGGAAAGTTGGCTCACGAGAACGGACGAAGAGGACATAAAGGAATGGTTGACACGTGGGAACATGACACAAGCGAGAGTCGACTATCATTTCCCGACAACCTTTCCAAGAAGACCGGGAATCGATTACCGACAGAGCTGCCGTCTAATACAACATGTTCTTTAACACAAAGGATCGATGTATAGTCCCATCGAATTGATCTGTGGGGCTAAGGGCAAGTGTAGATAGATAAATTAAGGCACACAAGTTATTGATACGAAAAATGTACTTTAACTTTATTATAAATTATTATATTGAGATCTGTAGTGAAAGAAAGAGTTTTGTACAAAAGGTACGCGTGTAACCGCTTTTAACGTGACGCTAGACATGTAGCTCTCCGGTAGATCATCCTTTTTGCCTCGAAGATTTCGAGCGGCTTAAGTTCTTGTTTTCGTCGTTGTCGCTTGTCGCTGATGTCCGACTCTCTCTCTCTCTCTCTCTCTCTCTCTCTCTCTTTCTCTCTCTCCTGTCGGTATTGCTGTCGGCGATGGTGAAGGTGGCGATACCGTCACAGCATAGAAAACCGCGAAAGTGCAAATCTTAAATAATATAGAGCTTCATAATCGTACATTTTTTATAGGATGATTTGTTATTAGTTGGTAAATAAAGAAAATGAGAGGAACGTAGTAGGTAACGTGGTGACTAAGCAATAAATTGCAACGATAAGAAATAATATTTAAGAATAAATAAGAATCGACAACATCTTTATAGTGTTATGAATACATCATTAAAATCATACACAGTACCACTTTTATATTCTCTTTGTTTATGAGACTCTCTAACGATCTCGTAGTATTAACTTTGAATTTTATATAAACAGTTTTCAGTTCCTAAATTTTCTGACTATTTTCTGACTATTAAAGATATACACGGAGAACAAGAACGATTGTTACGAGAAAGGGTCGTGGGGTCAAAAGCTTGGAGTGGGAAATGTGTGAGCAATATGATTGGTCGAGTTGTGAATGAACGTACGGAATCTGCGCGAGGAACTCACGAAGAATGGAAGATTGTGAGTCGAGCGAAAAGAAAGAAAATCAGAACTTTGTCAACTCTCGAAAAGAGATCTTGTGGGCACAGCAACAACTCTATCAAAAATTAACTCTATCAGGCAAATCTCTACCTGACCAAACTCTAGCTACCAAGGAAATTTCAACCAAGAGAGAGACTGTCATTCCTCGACTCTCCCAAAATTTTTTTCTACCATAGGCATTCTCTACCAATAAACAATCTCTACCGTAGACATCTCTACCAAACCCATCTCTACCGCATCCTAATCTACCGACAAAAACTGTCCCAGGGAAATCTCCACCATGGTCAATCTCTACCGTAAAGACATCTCTACCAAGGGCAATCTTTACCATTGATGAAGATTCATTTTTACTGCAGTAATGTAGATTATTACTTACTTATTACTGCAGTATTACTTGTTTACTGCTTTTTTTACTTACTTAGTACTTACTTACTTAATTTTAATTACTGCAGTAATGTAGATGTAGACAATGGTAGAGATTGTCCTTGGTAGAGATGTCTTTCCGGTAGAGATTGACCATGGTGGAGATTTCCCTGGAAGAGTTTTTGTCGGTAGAGATAGGTTTGCTACAGATGTCTATGCCGTAGACATCTCTCCGTATCTACCGTAGATAGTCTACGGTAGAGATTGTTCATTGGTAGAGAATGCCTATGGTAGAGAAAAATTTTGGGAGTTGAGGAACGATAGTCTCTCTCTTGGTTGAAATTTCCTTGGTAGAGTTTGGTCAGGTAGAGATTTGCCTGATAGAATTAATTTTTGATAGTTTTCGCTGTGCCGATCTTGTGTTCAAATAAAATGATAATTTCTAAGTTGCAACAATAAAAGTATTAGATTTTCATTTTGAATTTGACTTCAATCATTTGGGAAGTTCGCAAGGCAATTAAGCTTCAGCTCCTTACGAATCGAGCCCACCTGCGACAAAAGGGACAAACGAACAATTACGAATTTTCCCACTTGGAGCGTCACATAACGCACATAGGAAAATAAGTAGTAACGGCGTCTTCAAAATCGCGTCTTGAATTAGTTTTTAGCTCTATCACCAGGTATAAAGATCCTACACATATAGTAATAAAATTAGTCCACACGGTGAAAGTGACCGTTTCGCGCTTGCGCAATAGAAAAAGCCTCTAACACAAATCCCAGTATATTGAACAGAAAAGATTATTTATCGTCTTCAGTGCGTGGTTTCATGTTGTGTGTGGAAAGGTTAAATTTTGCAACATTTCATTTCCTTCCAAGATCGAAGCACAGTATATTAATAAAAAAAAATTGTACAAGTAAACTCCCTGACGTTAACATAGAATCTGCACGTATTTCAACAAATCAAGGTTAGGAAATAAGTAGTAACAATATGTCTGATCTAATAGGATCTTTACCGATACAGCGCCGCCGCTTCAGGCTGGAATTTCGTGTACATTTCAGAAGCACGCTGTGTCCACTCCTCTCTAGTCTTCCTGGTTTTTCTGATGCCGATCTGATGCGCGTGTTTTCCAAATTGAGGTTAGAATCGATGTAAACGATGTTGATAATTTTATAAATTTGTAATTATTTAATAAGGAATTATAACAATAGAAATTCCGGATACGTAAAAAATGGGTGAAGTGAAACTTAATGGCCTCGATGGCCTCAAAACTGAGCAAAAATATAACAAAGTTGTTAAACATATACAGGTAAGTTTGGGATCAAGGTTTTTCATTTACAGATTTTTCAGTAGAAACAAATTCAAATTATTGCGTTCTAAATGGTAAAATATCAAATTTTTTTTCCAATACATTTATTGTTAAACTATAAAATTGTATATTTTATTCATTAACTTTTTATTGATTGTAAAAGCGTATGACGAAAATTGTAATTCATTTAAAAATCATTTAAATCGAAATAAAAAATGATGACAGTACGATTACGATTTTTCTCAGGATAAGTGGAAATTAGTACCAGCCTTTTTGAAGGGGAAAGGACTCGTTAAACAACACATTGACTCCTTTAATTACTTTGTTAATGTCGAGATCAAAAAGATTGTCAAGGCTAATGAAAAGGTGATCAGTGATGCTGATCCACTCTTCTATGTTAAGTAAGCTAACTGCGTATATTGATACATTAATTAATTGGTATTGTTTATTTTTGTCATTAACATTGTTATCATTTATTTCTATGATAATAAATAAATAGTCAATACAAACTAAAAATATTTAGCCAGAAAAATTCAGCCATCTTTAAGATGTTACGAGCATTGATATGCAACAAAAAAATTAGCCAAAAATTAATAACAAATTGTTTAAAAAAATAATTGTTCAATAAAAATTTAAACATTTATTTTTTCCTCGTATGAAATGAATTTGTTGAATTTCTAGAAAACTGGAATTTTCTCAGAATTTTTTTTCTTTCTGAAAATTCCTCTTATCCACTTTTTCTGTAGATGGTATTAGAGAAATTATAAAACATGAGCAAAATTCGTAATTTTTTATCAATTTTTTAAAGTTTCTAGAAAAATCTAAGATATTACAACAAAATTTATATCCATTTAGTAAAATGACCAAACTCATTTAACGTAATGAAAGAAAATAGTTTATTTTATGGAGAATATTTTGTTTAAACTACGTGTAAATAACTTTTTAAAATTATTATTGAAAATCAATGTTTATAAAATTTCAAAGATTGCTGAATTTTGTCACATTTTTGTTTCGTTGCAAAGGTTCGAAATACTGATCCGATAAAATTTTTGGCTAAAATCGTGTGTAATTCATCCTCAAACCTCTTCTCAAAAGGTATTTAAATGTATATATCGGTTTGCCCGATGTGGAAGAAGGTTTCAATGTAACAAGATCCACAACACCTCACGAATGTCGTTTAAGAGACTTGAATTATTCCGCGCCCATAACTGTGGACATAGAGTATACACGAGGACATCAGCCTATAATCAGAAATAATCTTTTAATAGGGAGGTAAATGAAAATTTTGAGAAAGTGAATTTATGACGTGATATCGTAAAATTGTATTTATTGTCATTTTTTTGATCAATTAATTTTCCCAATATCCAGAATGCCAATAATGCTTAGAAGTTCAAATTGCGTACTCACTGACAAATCGCACTTCGAGCTGGCCAAAATGAATGAGTGTCCGCACGATCCAGGTGGCTATTTTGTGATAAACGGTCAAGAAAAAGTCATCCTTATTCAAGAACAAATGTTGAGAAACAGAATCATCCTGGAACAAGACAGCAAAGGATGCATCGTCGCTTCCTGTAACAGTTCAACTCACGAGAGAAAGACAAGAACAAATATTATAGGAAAAAGTGGAAAATATTATATGCGGCACAATATTTTTCAGGACGTAAGTTGTCTGCTTAAAATTATTCAGTGGAAACATTAAAGTATTCATTAATAAACACTCTAAATCTAAAATTGAACACAAATTTTTTAAATTCATTTTTCTATATAGATTTTATATTTTGGATTTGCAGCGCATGAATTTAGTTTTTCGTCGGTTTAAAAAAAAATGGTATTTTTTGCCTAAAAAATGAGTACATTATATTATTTACAGGATATACCAGTAACAGTGGTATTCAAAGCCATGGGAATAGTGTCGGATCAGGAAATCGTGCAACTAATAGGAACCGAAGAGGATTATATGAAAAAATTTTCTCCAAGTCTAGAAGAATGTCACACGCTTAGTGTTTTTGCACAGAATCAAGCGCTCAAGTAAGTTGAAAATTCATCATCATCTTATTTCTCTTATTCATTTTTATTCACCGAAAAGAAAGGCAATAGCACAGTGGTAACATGCCTGGCTCATGACCAGTGAGTCCGAGTTTGATTCCTGGTGACACCAATGAAATTTTTCTGTGTTTTTTTCTGTGCTCTTGGTGGTTCGGAACCCACTTAAAAAAAAAATGTAGGTCCAAAGGTAAGATCAGTACTTTGGATAGCGGTCACCAAAAAAACAGGATAAGGTATCTGGTGTAATTCCCCTGGCTGTAGTCCCGTAGAGGAAAGCTAAATGGACTAGGACGTAGCTCCGGTTATAGGATGTGCAAACCACAATTATAGCTGTTCCGATGTTGACATCTACCAGGGCACAACAAGCTCCGGTCAGGAGAATCATACCAGAGACAAACAACTAGGGAGAGCTGCGGGTAGAAGTAGTTGAGGAAGAAAGAGTGGGGAGCGCCCGCAAACCCTTCGGGGACGCAGGCGGTTAAAATACCAACCAATACCATTTTTTCACCGAAATAATTTTACAGGTACCTTAGCAATAAAAGAAAACAAAAACGATACGCTTCTGTGATAAAATCAAATATCATAGACGAAGTCAAGGACCTTTTGGCCACCAACGTCCTTTCTCACGTTCCCGTAAGAAAAATTGACAACACTAAAAAATTCATTCACTCCAATGGATTTTATATAACAATAGTATTTTTATTGACAAAATAAAAACTGATTTAATTACAGGTCATAGATTTCAATTTTAAAATGAAAGCTACTTATCTCGCGTTGATGGTACGTCGAGTAATGAGAGCTCAGGTAGATGGTAAATTAGTTGACGATCGAGATTATTATGGAAACAAACGATTGGAATTGGCTGGTTCTCTTCTCTCGCTTATGTTTGAAGATTTGTTCAAACGATTTAATTGGGAATTGAAACAAATAGCAGACAAAAATATACCTAAAATAAAAGCTGCGCAATTCGATATCGTTAAACACATGAGACAAGACCAGATTACTAATGGATTGGCTTTCGCGATATCTTCCGTGAGTCCAACATGTTTTTGCAGACAATTGTAAAAAAAAAAAAAAATCAAATGACTCCTAAAAAGTCTTTTCAACTTTAACTCTGTCGTAATTTCTTTAACTTTAATAATCGTCTCTACAAAAATGGTACCTAGCCGCAAAGTCGAAAAAAAACATGTGAATCCATATTTAATATTGTTTGAAATTTTCAAGGGTAATTGGACAATTAAACGTTTCAAAATGGAACGTCACGGAGTGACTCAAGTACTATCAAGATTGTCCTATATTTCGGCGTTGGGTATGATGACAAGAGTGAATTCCCAGTTTGAGAAAACTCGAAAAGTTTCAGGCCCAAGATCGCTTCAACCGTCACAATGGGGAATGTTGTGTCCAAGTGACACTCCCGAAGGAGAAGTCAGTAAATTACGACTCCAAATCATTATAATAAAAATTAACGAACGCATAATAAAATGGATAATCACTAACTATCTTTTCAGGGTTGCGGTTTGGTGAAAAATTTGGCTCTAATGACACACATTACCACAGAAGTTGAGGACGAACCGATCGTCAGATTAGCTTTCAATCTTGGCGTTGAAAACGTCAACATACTCGGTGGCGAAGAGATAAACAACAAAGACATTTACATGGTCTTCTTGAACGGCAACATTTTGGGTATTGTGAGGAATTACGATAGGCTAGTGAACGTATTTAGAATGCTCAGACGAAAAGGCCTCGTTAACGGTTTCGTTTCAATATATCTGCAGCATCAACACAGGTAAATAAAACATTCTAATCATTTTCGAGCTTCTCATAAAATAAAATTCATTTATATTAATATCTGGCATTCGATAATCGCAAAAAAAAATTACATAGAAAAGATAAATGCAGTATTGAAAAAAATTATAGAATTAAACTTTACAATTGTTAAATTTATCTCATCGTCAACGAGGAATATTTTCTTGTAAATTCTAGAAAATAATCGTTTTATTACTCCTTTTTTTACGAGTTCAACCTTTGTTTTCTTTTTTGTTCCTAGATGCATTCAAATAAGTTCGGACGGCGGAAGACTGTGCCGTCCTTACATAATCGTGAAAAACTCGGAGCCATTGATACGAGACGCCGATATAAAAGATTTGGAACAGGGTGTAAAGTCCTTCGAGGATTTTCTCCAGGATGGTCTAATCGAGTATCTCGATGTAAACGAGGAAAACGACAGTTTCATAGCGTTCAACGAGTCTCACATACACGAGAGAACGACTCATTTGGAGATTGAGCCGTTCACGCTTCTGGGTGTTTGCGCGGGTCTCGTGCCCTATCCGCATCACAATCAAAGTCCAAGAAATACGTATCAATGTGCTATGGGTAAACAAGCGATGGGGACGATCGGTTACAATCAGCGTAATCGAATCGACACGCTGATGTACAATCTCGTTTATCCCCAGGCTCCGATGGTCAAAACGCGTACAATTGAACTTGTTAATTTCGATAAATTGCCAGCTGGACAAAACGCCACCGTGGCTGTAATGTCGTACAGCGGTTATGACATTGAAGACGCGTTGATACTCAACAAAGCTTCGATCGATCGTGGATACGGTCGATGTTTGGTTTATAGAAACGCTAAAACTACCCTCAAAAGATATGGGAATCAAACTTACGACCGAGTAATGGGACCTTTGATCGACGGGACGACGAAAAAACCGGTTTGGAAACATGACATCATAGACTCCGATGGCATCGCTGCTCCTGGCGAAATGGTCGAAAATCGCAAAGTTATGGTCAACAAATCTATACCATCGACTACCATAAGTCCGGTTAATCCAACTAACGTTCCTTCTCAATCGGAATACCGTGAAGTTCCGGTCGTCTTCAAAGGACCGGTTCCAGCTTATGTTGAAAAAGTCATGATTTCTAGCAACGCCGAAGACGCTTTTCTCATTAAACTCCTTTTACGACAAACTCGAAGGCCCGAAATTGGTGATAAATTCAGTAGTCGTCACGGTCAGAAAGGAGTAACTGGTGAGCTTTATAAATATTTGTTTACTTCAAATCTTTAAGGAGAATTCCACTGGCGAACTAAACACGAAATCGATCATGCTTTGGTTATTAAACTTATTGGCTACTCGGAGAGTTATACTCAAAAAAAAAGTTTTAATACACTTTTCTCACAACTATTTTTTTCCAAATCGGTCCCGGCGATTAAAAAAAAAACTATTCCGATGAATTGAAAAATCTGAATGCAGTGTTTATTATATTTTTTAGTCCTTCATCGAGAATATTCTCATTCATTTTTAACCATTTTTGACTCAACAAGGTAGAAAAAAGTTTTTTTTGCTGTTTATTGGTCTTTTCTTTAATTTCGTGCCATGTGCTTTTATTTTTTTTCGTCCAAAGTAATGGAATAACTTATTTTATGTATCTACTTTGAAAATTTGGTTAACTTTTTTTTCAACGTACTAACGTGAAATTGTCACGAGAACCGAAATCGTGAGCTATTTTGGCTCGCTGTTTTTAACGCCCTATAAAAAATGATAAAAAAGAGAAAATTAACTTTTTTTTTACCATCTGATACGAATTCCCCCTTAAGGTGATCTGTCAGGCGTACAATCAGTAAAAATTCTGCTGCACGTTTTTTTCGGAGAGGCTTGATATTTCAAGAAAAAGAAAAGTTACATGTTGTACTCCTGTTATCAGAGAATAAAGTGAAACTTTTCTTTTTCTCGAAATATCAAGCATGGCCGAGAAAATCGTGTATCTACTTTTTAGTCATCTCTCCCCCACTCACGCAACTGATAGAGTGCCTTAACAGAATGTATAACGTAAAACAACTCTTTGGAAATTATATCGATTTAACCTTTTACTGCATAAATATTCAAGGGTATCAAAAGAATCGGTACAAAATAAATAAAAAATTTTCCTTGAACAAAATTCTATAAAGAAAATAATTTCTTGCAACAAAAAAAAACCAAAATACCTTGTTAAATTTACGTTACTGTGTTACCTGCTTATACAACATTTTTTTTTTCAATTTCATTCTCAAGGTCTCATCGTTGAACAAGAAGATATGCCCTTCAACGATTCCGGCATATGTCCCGACATGATTATGAATCCTCATGGTTTTCCATCTCGTATGACGGTCGGTAAACTGATCGAGTTGCTCGCGGGCAAAGCGGGTGTTTTAAAAGGCGAATTTCACTATGGCACGGCATTCGGTGGCTCCAAAGTTTCAGATGTTTGCGAAGAGCTCGTTAATCACGGTTACAATTACATGGGGAAGGATATTTTTTATTCTGGAATTACAGGCGAGCCTCTGCAAGCTTACATTTATTCTGGACCGGTAAGGCAATTTTGAAAATCGATTTTCCCTTTAAAATTCAAGTAAATAATGTTTCAAAAATGAAGAATACAAATAAAAACTTCATATTTTTCCTTTTTAATTTGAGAATAATTTTTATTTGTTGTCCGGACACATTTTATTTTCTTTCGCAACAGGTGTACTATCAAAAATTGAAGCACATGGTACAGGACAAAATGCATGCGAGAGCTCGTGGTCCAAGAGCTGTTTTGACGAGACAACCCACAGAAGGAAGATCGAAAGAGGGTGGTTTAAGATTGGGCGAGATGGAGAGAGACTGCCTGATTGGTTACGGCGCTAGTATGATGCTCGTTGAACGTCTCATGATTTCCAGTGATGCTTTCGACGTTGACGTTTGCAACAAATGCGGTCTTATGGCGTACAGTGGTTGGTGTCACAGTTGTAGATCGAGTGCTTGCGTCTCCACTATTTCCATGCCCTACGCGTGCAAACTATTGTTCCAAGAACTACAATCAATGAACATTGTGCCAAGACTGACGTTGAAAAACTACTGCGAGTGAGAAAACGCTGGTGAAACAATCGTTTTTTTTTTGTTTTTTTACCAATTATTTATACGCACTTCTCTAACGAACGAGACTCGCTGAATAAAATGTACAGTCTGAATTTATCTTAATTCATTGATTTTGAGAATCTTAAAAATATCTTTTTCGAACCCAAGATCAAGACTCAACAAAAAGTTTTATGAATTTTCATAGCCTAAGCCAACTTTACAATTTAATTTAAATTCCAATCAATTAAAAGGATTTTTAAACGATTACAATTTCTGTAATATTTATTTAAATTTCTTCGATAATTACGAAACATTTGACCTTGGTGTCAAAAAATTAGAGAAGAATTTTAAGGAAAAACATCCAAAGAAGTCAGATAATCTTTCGTTAAATCCTTGTTTTCATTTTTTTGTTACTTTTTAATCGTACAGTCGACGCTTCCATCTTTCATGAGCCCAATTTCAATTCAGTCCATTCTCATGTGACTATTTCCTTATCCACCGATCCGGCATTTAAGATATTTACTGTCCTCTCTAGTTTCGCTTTCTCTTTCTTTCTATGCGATGCTTATTTTGCGTCAGCAATGTTCAGACGTCTCGTCGGTTTAAGGCCTTACATACGTCCAGCAGCGCCTAAAACGCGCTAAAAGAAAAACTGTTTTTAGAAGAGATAGCAATATAAATTAATAAAAATAATTTTTACACATTGTTTATTAGTATTTAAACTTTATAAAAAAATTTATTTCATTTTTTTTTTCAAAAATTACAACATAAAAAATCACGTTTCCCGAAGCACTATGAAAAAAAGTTGCTCCACGGTCTGCATAATTTCTTCTTGAAATGCTGATGGATCTGCAAAACGTAAAAAAATTCTTGTAAAATAAAGTTGTAGTTATAGTCTGTCGAGCCGGATTTTTGAAATTCGAAAAATTTTGGCAATTTACGGCAGAAAACAATTTCGAATATTTAAAAAAAAAAAGCATCAAAAAATATTAAAAACTGCATGAGTTATCATGCAGACCGTACCAGAAAAAGTAGTTTTGAGAAAAATGCATTTAAAGTTTCAAGTGCGTTTCGCTCGAGGTCGCGCGCAGCTAAAGCAAGAACTTTATGAATTTTTTAATTTATTTTTTTAACTTACGTTTAATCTCCCATTCCAGCTTCATATTGTATGCCTTCCTTGTCAGTAAACAATTGTTGTTGTTTATTTTTTTCCAATCGACGAGTTGTTCTGGCCTCTTTTGTTGCTTTAGTAGCATTGATTCGTGCGTGTTTTAGCCGGTTCGCATTTTCTCCAAGACAATAGTGGTACCCCTCGTATCCAATTGTTATTCCAAGTAATCTTTCTATTCTTAATAAAGCCTCTGCCCCGTCATTAAAAGTACATACAGCAACATTGGTAGCTATATCAACTATTCTCTTACTATCTGGACTACATTTGGGTGCAATCTTCCAAATTTTTGAATTGAGACTCTCATTGACATTTTGTGTAAATCCACCCAAGCATTTTTCCAGTAATTGATAATTACTTAATGATTCATAGATGGGTTTTATTGCCTGCAGTACAATTTCAGGTAAAGCGGCTTTGTGCTTGTATGTATCTAATGTACATTCGGCTTTTGCTCTCTGCCAATCACACCAACTTTCTTCTCCAGGTGGACAATAAGTATGCTGAGGTTCTTCGTCCGTTGATGATTTATGGTACAATGTCGCCCATATGGCATTTTTCATATTTTCCAGAGAGTCAATATTATTTCTTATTGCTAAACCGTAATAAATAGTTAGCTCGTCTATTAGTTTAGCAGTAAGTTTTCCACGTCCTCCCAAACTAACTCGTTTGCTTTGATTCGATGTACTTTTTGCATTTTCTTTTTTTGTCGTTGATTCCTCTTCATTGATAATTGACGTCGATTTTCTGCTATCGCTGACGACTTGGCGGAGACGCTTACCCATACGTTTTTGGACATGACCCACGCATTCTTTCTTTTTTACCTCGAGGTCTTCATACGGCTGAGCATTCGTGATACTTGAAAAAGTTTTTGTATCACCATCATCTATGTAATATTCATATTTAATCCCATAGTTTTCTAATGATCTATGAAACATTTCCACAGCACTATCTGGCTCCATTTTCCCAGAGCTTCCTGTGTGATTTGCTGCACAATGTTCTTGATGGTTTTCTAACCACGATTCATACTCAGCCGTACCTTTCTGCTTTTCGTGAATTTCGCACTCTTTGCAATATCTACTTTTTACCACGAAGTCGATAACTTTTCCCGTGAAATAACCAATTAATGTTGTAACTCCGAAAAGCGAAGAAAAGCCTCTTTTCATCCAAGTGCCATCGCCGGATACAATAATTCCATTCTGAGATAATTGTAGTTTATCTTGATTGGCACATTCTTGAACTTCTTCTTCAGCAGCAGCTTTCATAGACGCTTTAGCGACGACTGTTGAAGCTTCTTCAACATTTTTCATAATTGAATCGAAGCTTGTTTGTGCGATGCATGATGCTAAATCCATGACACCACAAAAAAGCTGCATTGCCTTCAATCCTTTTCCTAACAGTCGGAAAGCGAATGTGAAGCGTCGATTTATCTCGTATGCAGTGTTTATCAAAGGCGATGAAAAAACACTCTGGATATTATCGTCACACTTTGTACAAAAAACATTCAATTTGAAACCAAGTCCACGGGGACTTGCTTTTAAAAATTTAATATCGCCACCACATGTACGACAGACCACACACTCCGAAATAGCTGCAAAAACCGCAGTAAACTGTAAAATACAGTATGAGAAGGTTGAGTCGAATGAAACCTCATGTAATTGTCCTGATAATTTTTTTGCAGCAGAACTAGTGTATTTTGTTTCACTCTCCATTTTATCTGGCCTCTGAGGAGGCTTCTTCTTTTTAGGACGTGAACATCGTTCACTTTTACTGCCTTTACGATCTAGACTGCGCCGTTTTAACATTTTCGAAAATCACAAATACGACACACAACTACTCGCTTCGAACGATCAAAGAGAACTAACCTTCAATTTCAGAAATCTGAATATATTCTCATAATGCTTTATAAACATTCCTATACATACCGTAGGATAACAAAAGAACCGATACGCTAAAAGGCTCCGAGGGTAAAGGCCAGCTGCCTCAAACAAGGGACATCTACCTGCGCGCATCAGACTCTCGTTGGGCAGTCACGTTTTCTATAATAACTTTTGATCTATGGGGAATTTGTACAATCGACTTACACAGAAATACGCCTAAAACTATAGAGAATAATAATCTGTAAAAAAAAATCGATTTTTTGAAAATTCTGGACGTATGTAAGGCCTTAACAAATGGGAGTATCAAATGTGAATGGGGCGTTTTACGTAAATTTTACGTTCCAAGACCCTTTTGATTCAACGTGGGAATTTTTTGTTTTACTATGCGACAAATAAGGAGACACGTGATTTGAGATTTTTCGATCTAGGGGCCTATTACGGTTCTCGGGTGAGGATGCTCACTTCTCGCACTAGGTTTGTTCGTGCTAGCTGCACTTTCTACACTTTTGTAATATATAGTAATGTAAATTCCAAAAAAAAGTGTAGAAAGTGCAGAAAGTGCAGCTAGCACGAACAAACCTATTTTCATGTCACGTGGATATTCTCACCCTATTATGGATCTCCTAAGTGAAAAAGCGAGATCACTAACAAGGAAAGGTACTTTGGTGTCCCCCTCCGATTTTGATAATTTTTATATATGTTATAGTCCATCGAAAATTAAGAGACACGTAATTTTTTTTATCGGCTTAAAGTTATTTTTAAGGGGTGAAATCGACCCCCAAAGTTGAGCATGTTTTGCATCTGGTAGAGTGTTTCATATAGAAGCACTTAACCGATCGTAACGAAACCAATTGCAAAACGTTTTTCACGTCAAATAACCTGTATATAATGTTCAACTTCTTATGCACCCCTATTACATGGGGATGATTCACCCCCGAATATCCAGAATTCTTTTGTATAAAAAAAACTTGCAATCCGATTTCAATAAAACAAACGCCATTTTGCAGAGCAAAAAAAATAAAATTGACGTATTTTTGGGTTTTTCTCAGATTAAAAAAATTAAGGGGGTAAAACACCCTTAAAATGTCAAATTTCATTTTGAGCACTGTCCCCTTCCGATTTCAATATTTTTTTTATAAAATGTAGCTTATCGAAAAATAAGACCACCTATTATTTTTATTGGCTCAAAATTATTTTTAAGGCGTGAAATCAACCCCCAAAGTTGGGCATGTTTTGCATCTGGTAGAGTGTTTCATATAGAAGCACTCAACCGATCGTAACGAAACCAATTGCAAAACGTTTTTCACGTCAAATAACCTGTATATAATGTTCAACTTCTTATGCACCCTTACTTACTGCAGGGGGGTGAACCACCCCCTGACATTCATAATTTTTTGTATAAAAGAAAAATTGTCATTCGATTTCAATGGAAAAACCAACATTTTGAAAAGCAAAAAAAAATTATAGTGAATGTGTCTAGATTTTTCGAATAAAAAAAATTAAGGGGGTAAAACACCCCTAAAATCTCAAATGTCATTTTGCGCACTTAAATGATAAAATTCAATTCAATTGGTCTCATTATCATTGCGTATCGACTTATATGCTAAATAATATTTATTTCGCATGTACATCGGCTTTTTAATTATATGAAAAATTGAGTACTCCTACATCTTCGGTGGTCGTGAGCTTCACGATTTTTTATTTTTGTATACACATGGTCTGTACACAAATATATATATATAGGTTATACATAGGCGCTAAAATCTTTCATGTAGTAAAAATAGATTCCAATTCAAATTTTCGTTTCAATTATCATTCCTGAACTTAATGATTATATTTTGAACAGTAATGATGTTCTTCGAAGAAATGTTTGAAACAAAGTGACTTTTTACACCATGAACATCTTACTACAGCCACATTTGTGCAGCCTTCAATTTCACATTGTGTTTGAGATGACATACCAAAAGCGAATTCAACGGGATTTTCGAAATGCTCAGGTCGTTCTTCTATGTACCCACTTTTGAACCAGGCATATCGAAATAAATTTTCGTACCTCGGAGATGATAATTGATTATGTACTAGAGATTGCAGCTTGATTATATTATTTCGTAAATGTAGACTTAAATCATAATCAAGTAACATGACACTGTCTGAAAAATGTCTGACATAATTTTTCCAAATTCTAAATCCGAAGACATCAAGTGGCTGGATATTCCCTGTTGTTCCTTTCGGTATGATCATTGTAACAATTTCTTTGTTATGTGGTGTAACTTCCGTGACAACACTAGGGCAATGTCCACTCCATGAGTCTATTAAAAGCACACTTTTCTCACCGACATTTGGGAAGAACACTTCTTGAAGCCATACTTTGAAATGTTCTATAAATCAATATGTAAAAATTAATAGCACATCTATTTTTTATATTTGAATATTACATACCAACGTACCTGATGTAGCCTTGCCAGATTTTGAAACACTTATAAAAACATTGGGAGGTCGAAAAATGGTTCGTTCTACGATTGGCCCCAACCGCCCGGATGGCTCTTTTAAAATTATCAGAAGAGGTGACAACAATTTTCCTGCTGCTGATATTGTCGGCTGGATGGTGTAGCTATGGGTTGTCGCTGAAACGGATTGTACAAGGCATTCTACTTGTTTTGTACCTTCTTCTGTTAACGTTCGCCCTGAATGGACTTCTAATTGGAAACCACTTTGATCAGAATTATAAATATTTTCCAAGCCATATTCCTCAATTTTCAATTGAACTGCGGAGACAAATTTATTAGCATCGTTTTGTAATATGTCCTTTGATTCGAGAGTCTTTCTTGTCACGAATTTATTTATTTTTCTACTTGTTATTCGATGAACTTTTTTAAACTTTTTTATCCATGTTGGCGAAGCCCTGAAACGCAAATTCTCATGCCCAATCAATTTTTGGGCTTGTAATGCCCATCTCCGAAGATCGATATCGTGTACAATGAGACCTGCTTCTATGGCGCTTTTTAAATTATCGATTGTATATTCAGAAATGCGCGACAATTTTTCCTTGTAAGTTCCGCCTTTATTAATTTGTTGAGCCCAGCGCCTTAATTGGCGCACAGATTTAACGAGTTTAAATCGGTTTTGGACTGTTTCTATTTTCCTATTTTGTTTCGTTTTTGCACTTCTCCAGTACTCAACAGCTCTTTGTTTGTAGTCGTAGCTCAAATCTTCTTCATCGTCAGTACACGTTTCAGGGCTTAATGGAGATTCTCCAAGACCCCATTCGATGTCATTATCTTCGACAGGTTCTACTATGACATCTCTAAACGGTTCTTGAAAATCTAATGTCGTATCTTCGACGATTTCTAACTGATTGAACTCTGCCATAGAGGCCTTCAGAATTTCCGCGAAACTCTCTTTCAATTCCACTTCATTATTGTTAACAGGACTGTCAGGAATGTTCATTACCTCGAATGTAAGAAACAACAGTCTTATTACGTTCATTGGATTGATGGACATGTTAATAACAATACGGTATTCACGATAGCGGACACGATAATGACTGATCAACAGTCGAACAGCAACTTAACTTCTGGAATAATATAAAGTCAGTTTTACCTTTTTCATCTTGAGTGGGCGGTTTGATCTGACATCACCACGAAAACAGCATTTTTATTTGGTTTTCGGATATACCTCAAACATTAGCCTGAGCGAACTGGCTTTTTCAAGAATACTTGGGGTCGAGCCACTATAGCGGTTCTTGATATGAATAAGAATATGGCAAGGCATGAGCCAGCTTTGTTTACATTCTGGGCGGTGAATTGCTGATGCGACTCTTTTGATATTTGAGTTTTTTTTTTATTTTCGTAAATCGTTCAAAATAGAAACTTATATAAATAGAACGGATACCAACACTTCTTTATAAACGTGAAGCATGTCAGAAGGGCAGCGGATGTACATGCGAAATAAATATTATTTAGCATATAAGTCGATACGCAATGATAATGAGACCAATTGAATTGAATTTTATCATTTAAGTGCGCAAAATGACATTTGAGATTTTAGGGGTGTTTTACCCCCTTAATTTTTTTTATTCGAAAAATCTAGACACATTCACTATAATTTTTTTTTGCTTTTCAAAATGTTGGTTTTTCCATTGAAATCGAATGACAATTTTTCTTTTATACAAAAAATTATGAATGTCAGGGGGTGGTTCAGCCCCCTGCAGTAAGTAAGGGTGCATAAGAAGTTGAACATTATATACAGGTTATTTGACGTGAAAAACGTTTTGCAATTGGTTTCGTTACGATCGGTTGAGTGCTTCTATATGAAACACTCTACCAGATGCAAAACATGCCCAACTTTGGGGGTTGATTTCACGCCTTAAAAATAATTTTGAGCCAATAAAAATAATAGGTGGTCTTATTTTTCGATAAGCTACATTTTATAAAAAAAATATTGAAATCGGAAGGGGACAGTGCTCAAAATGAAATTTGACATTTTAAGGGTGTTTTACCCCCTTAATTTTTTTAATCTGAGAAAAACCCAAAAATACGTCAATTTTATTTTTTTTGCTCTGCAAAATGGCGTTTGTTTTATTGAAATCGGATTGCAAGTTTTTTTTATACAAAAGAATTCTGGATATTCGGGGGTGAATCATCCCCATGTAATAGGGGTGCATAAGAAGTTGAACATTATATACAGGTTATTTGACGTGAAAAACGTTTTGCAATTGGTTTCGTTACGATCGGTTAAGTGCTTCTATATGAAACACTCTACCAGATGCAAAACATGCTCAACTTTGGGGGTCGATTTCACCCCTTAAAAATAACTTTAAGCCGATAAAAAAAATTACGTGTCTCTTAATTTTCGATGGACTATAACATATATAAAAATTATCAAAATCGGAGGGGGACACCAAAGTACCTTTCCTTGTAAGTATTTCCGGTCTAGGGATCTCACATTTTCACGCTGTTTGATGTTTTGAAAAAAGGTGGTTGTTCGACGGTATATAGGTGTTTTTCGATATAAAAAGAATCAGACATACAAAAAAAAAAGAAACCTTACATGACACCAAAACTTTAATATCTTTATATTTTATGAAGATTGAACTGATATACATATTGAAATCATCACAGCTTTGAGGGTTTGTTGAGTCAGTCACCTAACCTCACTTTCAATTTTAAAAGTTGAAATTTTTCAAAACAGTTGGACCGATTATAAACAAGTTTGTTAACAAACGCAAGAGGAGGGCAAGAATTTGCTGCTCGAGCATTTTTTGTTATTGGTTAAATCGTCTCAAAAAAATTCACTTTTGAAATTGCAACCATCTCTCTTGCACTTACGATATGCCACTGATTCGTACCCTTGCAGCCCGAACCCCCCGAACGACACTTTAACTAAGCAACGCATGCGCAGAGCTGTTTTCGACACAGAATTTTGTGTCGAGTCAACTCACGCGTATAATCTCGCATTTTCGACAAGCGAGATTCACCGTAATTGGGTGAGCAGCTCACTTTCGTCATTTTCACCCAATCTAAGAACCGTAATAGGTTCTTTTAGATTCTTACGAGCAATTTTGGATTTTTTGCTCTACCCCTCTTGATTCAAGCTGCGATAACCCAGAAACTGTGAGTCCGGAACTAATTGGCATGAAACGAAAGGGTTTTTGACTTCAAAGTGCAGATTTTTAGATAATTTGCTTTTTCAAGAAAACTTCATTATCGGCTGTCGTGAAGACTCGCTTCACTACCAAATTGATACTTACCCTTCTTCGCATCGTTTGACCCAAGGAGACTAGAGAGAAGGAATGAACACACCGTACTTAAGAAGTGTTCCCAAAAATTGGTAGAAAATGAGAGGCGCTGCGATTGCAAAGTACAAGGTCAGTTTCACGTCGCTGAGGATTATTATTACTATATGTATTAGTACTTTCGGTCACGAACGCTGCAGTGGCAAAACCAGAAACTATAGCATCAACGTGTTTTGGGCACACTGGAACTACAAATTGGCCTATGCTGTGTTCACTCCTTCTCTCTAGTCTCCCTGCTAGAGAGGAGTGAACACAACATAGGCCAATTTGTAGTTCCAGTGTGCCCAAAACACGTTGATGCTATAGTTTCTGGTTTTGCCACTGCAGCGTTCGTGACCGAAAGTACTAATACATATAGTAATAATAATCCTCAGCGACGTGAAACTGACCTTGTACTTTGCAATCGCAGCGCCTCTCATTTTCTACCAATTTTTGGGAACACTTCTTAAGTACGGTGTGTTCACTCCTTCTCTCTAGACTCCTTGCTCTCTAGTCTCCCTGGTTTGACCCAACCTCCGTGAAGTTAGCCCCCCCACTTTATTTTTTTAAACTTTCATTAATGCAAATCGTTTGAGAATCGTTTGATAGAGTTTGATAGAGAAGAATAATTATTTGAGAGTTAATATTGTTCACGTAAAAACGATTTTATTTTTTGGTGTGAACTTGGCCCCAATTTTTTTTATCTCCTGAAATAATGGACTTAGACGTTTCATTTTTTTTTTTAATCGTTTGAGAATCGTTTGAGAGGGTTTGAGAGTCAAAGAAAATCGTTTGAGAGTTAATATTTTAATTGATATTAAATAATTATTCAGTGCACGATTTACCCTAGGATCCGAGCACTTCCGGTGTGCGCAGTGCATGTGCGCAGTGTATGTGCGCAGTGTATGTGCGCAGTGCATCTTGTTCATAAATTAGGCTGCATTTTGTTTAAAAAAGTTATAACCAATTATTAGTCCGAACTGTAAACATAAATCGAAAATTTCAGCTTAATTGTGTTAATTGTGTAAAATTGTGAAACTTTTTGATATTTTTTGGAGAGCTACAAATGTCAACAACTGCACTGCTGTCAAAGAGAAAAGCTGGACTTATTGTATTTGGTTAAAAAAAATAGTGAAATATGAGTGAAAATACGTATAAAGTACGCCGTGACATTGGTAAAAATGTGAGCCAATTTGTAACGGGCAAAAACAAGAATAGCGTTAAAAATATTGTGAAAACTGCGGAAGATAACATAACCTCTTGAACGTCATGGCTACGAAAAATCGTCTGCTGATCACATTCTTTCAAGTTCTATCGCGAATATTTTCTTCAAACGTCCGGTGACTCTCTGTTTTTATCGTTGCTACGGAATCTTTAGAATTTAATTTACCGCAAGACAGTTTATATCAAACATTTATCATTATTTAATATATGAATTATTAAATAGAAATGTGAGCAACAGGTCATCTCCATAAAGTGTCGTGTAAATTAGACGATTTGCAAAGTTATAATTCTTTTCTAAAGGTTCGGTAACCTGACTCGATATTTTTCCAGTGGACTGGGATGTGCTTTTACTTTTATGTACAAAAAAATTAGTGAATTGTCAAATATTCGAGTTCGTGAAAAAAGAGATTCATTGAGTTTATTACACCTTGGTACATTGAGGCAATTATACAAATTTCTAAATAACGAATAATTTGTACAGAATGATAATATTCATAAACAAAATAATGATCATAATAATAGTAATAACAATAAAATAAGAGAAATAATATAACGCCATGAAAATAATAGAAAGATAAAAGAGAGATTAATCGATACTCATTGCGAACGCCATTACGAAGCATATGCCAGTAACAAGGTCATGAATAAAATATCAAAATAAAGTCTAATGTACATCATTTTTTCTAATTTGTGTCTCGTATTTTGTTCTTCAGTGTTCTCCTTGTACCTACAGCACTTGATTTCATATAATTAAACCCCTCTAATAGTTTATTAACAAATATTTCGCTTTGTATCGATTATTAAGGGCGAAATTTTGTATTTTTTCAATAAAAACATCGATTGAGAAGTTCAATGGAGAATATAGAAATAATAATATTATCTCTCGAGAAATCCCAAATTGTTGAATTCAAATTTTCAATTTTATTTTCAAAATTGCTCGATTTCTTTCCTAATGTAGGAAGAAATTGATTTGTTTTGGAAATTTAGTTTTTAATTTAGAAAAATTCCGAAGATTTCCAGTGTTTTAATATCTCGAAGTTTATAATTCAGAAAAGAAATGTTATCTAAGTTCAATTTTAATACCATATATTGTAGATACGAGCACGCTTTTGTAATGAAAAGGACTGTGAATGAAATCAATCATTCATTTTTGGAGATAATAATATCAGGGAAAAATGATTTTGTACAATATTTGCGAATCCGAAACAGTGTAATTCTCCGAAATTCAAGTTATCAAAAAACAGTAACTCACATATTATCATTGTTCAACATTCTTTCAGATACTCTAATCAAAAAATGGATCACCCTGAACCTTAAAAATCAATGCAGTAAAAAGAAAATTGTGGTCATTAATAAGAATCGAAACTTTCCCGTAATTAAGAGCGGTGACTCAACTCTTTATTTGACCAGAGACATCGCCGCTATCATTGATCGATACGAAAAATCTGTTTTTGATCTCATGCACTACATTTTGGAGAATTTGCAGAGTGACCATTTTACAAATTTGGTCACTATTCTTGAAAAACAACCTTTCATCGACAAAATATGTCAAGTTAAATTTGGCAAAATACGTGGTATAAGCACGAGAAAAGGCACCGCTGTTTTTCTCAGTGATTTTTTGAACGAGGCTCGAGACACTATGCGAGAAACACAAATTAATTCGCTCAGTAAGCAACGATAATTTGTAATTTTTTTTTACTAATAATTAATGAATTAATGGATAAATCAATAAAAATTTCATAAGAAAAACATTCAAAAACTGCAGGAAAAAAAATCTGAATTTGAATTCGGAAAAACATTAAGTAATTATTGACCTAATAGTCATTT
Source organism: Rhimphoctona megacephalus (assembly GCA_963989365.1). Taxonomy (NCBI): domain Eukaryota; kingdom Metazoa; phylum Arthropoda; class Insecta; order Hymenoptera; family Ichneumonidae; genus Rhimphoctona; species Rhimphoctona megacephalus. The sequence goes on along the minus strand of OZ022415.1, from coordinate 35,228,792 downwards.
ATGTTTTGAATATTTGATTGATTTTCAATAATAAAATACGAATAAAAATTCTAAGCTTCACTGTAGAAAATTAAAATTGTATTTCCCAGTTTTAGGGAAAATGCTTCAAATATTAATTGAAGTTATTTTTATCAAAGTGTTTTTTTCTGCAGACTGACCGATAATATAACTCGATAAATATCAGCGACCAAGGTACCTCTCGACCCGCATGACAACAACTTCGATAGCCTTGGAACTTGAGCGGTTATTATTTACGATTTGAAACAAAAAGGGTTTCGAGATTATGGCTTTAGTTGGAATATTGCACTTAATTTGGGTATTGACGGAGAGAGCCAATAAATTTTTTTAATGAATCTTATTGATTATATTGATAAAAAATGTCTAAATGTGAACAAGTTTTCGTTGCGTTATAGTTTTCTCTATTATGCAAAAATAATTTATTAAAACGTGAGAAACAAAAAATTTCCTTAGTATGCATAGGTCATAAATTATCTTCTTTAAAAAATTCAGCAAAAGTAATCATAGTTCTTGATGAAATGTCTAATTCGATTTGTCGAAGTTTTGGCACTTATGCAAAAATTATTTATCCAAAAATCGCGGATGAATTATTATTTTTTTGTCTAATCAAACTTGGAACTAAATTGGCGAGCCAGTGCGAACCATCAATGCTGAGAGAACCGATCGTAAATGATCTCGTTACAAAAATCAATCAATTCGACGATTATTTCTTCGTACTGTACACTGTAGCCGTGCCATTTAGCAAAGTATCATTTTGAACTGCGGTAAGCTCGCTCAATTTTTAGAAAAAGACCATTTTTTTGTGTTTCATATTCAAAATTTCTCCCTTAAAAAAACCGTTTAAAATTGTTTTACTAATTAAAATATGGTTTTGAAAATGTTTTTGTGTTTCTTTTTTTTAATACTTAAAAGTGCTTCTCGATGTAGCCACATAGTCAACAAAACTTTGAGGGAGCTTGACGTCAAGAGGGAACCGGAAGATGTGGGATCTTAAAGATTGCTTCTCTCCAGAGTCTCCAAGAACGTTCCAGCAAAAGGAATGAAATTACTAGGTCGTCGACCTCTCGAACAAATGTAAAAAAAAAAAATTGTTGAAAAAAAGGAAATCTTGTATGACTCTTTTAGACAACAGAATAATCGAACGTTTTACGGATACAAAAAACGCGATATTCCTTGGTGACTACGCTTACCGACGATACTTCGAACAATTACAACGAGGCACTTGAGGAGAGTAATTCCGCTGTATATTCAGATAAATTCATCTACAAAGATAAGATTATTTGGGGAAAAGGCTCAAAGAAGTTATTCAATACTGATTTAGCCCGGGTGGTGAGACTGGGGCTCACACATTTGGGAATTCCTTACGGTTGGCGATGGGGCGGTCCCGCCTCAAATCACTGCCCAATCTGGTGCGAAATATTCAGCGATCCCATTGAGGTTTGACGGATGCTCTCAACTTAATACCTAATTAAATAAGCAATTATGTGACTCGCGCAAACAAAGAACGAAATACGGAACATAATTGAGAGTATTTGTACGCTTGATTTTGAGCGAAATTTTTTGGTTTGCAAAAGTGTGTGCTCTATCGTTTGTTCTTTCCTTCCACGTGACGCTGCGTCAAAAATCACTTCCTTCTTGAAATTGACAGACTTCTCTGTATTATACGTATAAATTTATAGTTACGCGTGCATCCAAAAGATGAAAAATCATTGAAGATATTAATATATAAAACGAATTAATTGTGTAATGTACATAATGAAAACGACCGTTCACACAGAGATTACCTATGTAATTACAGTTTCTTCATTTTTCTTTTTTCTTATACTTATTATTTAACGACGACGATGTATACAAAAATCCTGGAACAGAATCCTTTGTAGAAGGAACAAGACTGACTACTTCCACTTGTAATAAGCGGTGCGATGCTGGCATGTCGCATCGTCAAAGTATCCAGTGCATAATAACGTTAAATATAATGAAATATTTTGCATAACTCGCATTGCTCACGTTTTCCTTTTTTCTAATTTTTTAAGTTCATTCTCGTTGTCGAATATCCAAAAATTATGGTCGTAGCGAACGTAGCACAAGATTTCCCCAGGGACAATATAATTTCGGACGAAAATTTTCATACAGCATTTTTTTTTCATTTCAGCAAAATATTGCTAAGTTTCATTTATTTTCTACGGCTGATAATTGTGAAAAATATTTTTTTTTCGTTCCTTAATGTGGCAAATTCAAATGTTTAAGTGTAAAAATTTTTTTCTATAAAAGTTGGTTTTTTTTTACATCGTATACAATATGTACATTATCTTACATATGGTCGTTAAAAAAATATAGTTACATTCCACACAAACTGATTCGTGAAAATCTTCGAGAGGTATTTCTCAATATCGTGATCAGATGTAAAATCTAACATGCACGCAACACATACATCGCGGTTCGTAAAATCCGTGGTGAACAACTTTGCGGTATAATGTTAAATGATTAATTTACTTCACTATTGCGCATCAACAATGAGTGCCTTCTTCTATGTTACATGCATTAACAAAATTTGAGGTTTAGGCGATTAGTTGTTAGGAACGAGAGTGGATGTAGGGCCCTCGTAGGGAATCGATTGAAGAAATCCATTGGTTGTGTTCATCGCGCTCACCGGTTGAAGCTGCATTATACCACCGTTGTCCACATTTATCCCTCTCACCGTTCCACCCTGCTGAGCTGTTATATTCGCCAATGCTGAGGCGAGTATAAGGGTCAGCTGTTGACCTTGAGCACCTGAAAACGGTAGAAAAAAAATAGCATTAATCGACACGAATCAACATACTATTTGTCTGTTTTATCGCCGGGATCACGAGTGGCATTTTATTTTTAGTTTGATTCGTTCTAAAAAGAACTACAAATTTTCATTGAAAAAATTTCAATTTTTTCAAATGTTTCGCTTAATATTTTATCTGTGATAGTAATGGGCTGTATAGTCTGTTGCTGTGACTGAGCAGCCGGTATGTGGATGACTTGGCCACTGGCTAATTGACTCGCATCTATACTCGTAATTTTTATTTCACCTCCTTCTTCCGAGGGTCTGGTGAGAGCGGATAAGGTTTGAACGTCAATTTTCTGGCCGTCTTTCGTGGTAAGAACGGTTCCTCCGGTACCACCAGATCCAACGGGTCTTCCGAGGGAACCAATGCCTACGATCTAATAAAATCAAATTCGTCAGCGTTCAATAACCGTTCAAAACACTGGGTGAAGATATTGTTTATCTTTATTTCGTTTTATTTTTCCTAAAAGTTCATACCGGTTGTCAAGTACCATTGACATTCTGGAATAATATTATAGAATGAATACTAATTTAAAGGGACTAAGTTAAATTCAATTTTTAACCCCAGACCCCTGCAACGGGGTCGAAAACGACCCCAATTTTTTGAGTAAAAAATGTCTTTCTAGCGTTTCTCCGAAATTCGTTTCGTTTTATAGAGTTTTCATCATTAAATGTCCACCAAATGTGACTTTATCATATACTATTCTCTTCGTGGTTAAAAAAAAAACGGAATGGTGTACAATTAAACCTTATTATCGGATACGAGGAACATTTTATGTTAATGAGAAGATTGAAGTCATTTTCGACCCAGTTATAGAGTTAAAATGAAATTCTCCATTGTACCTGAACATTTCCGCTAGGACCAGCAACGCGCTCGTTGTCCAAGTTGTGCTCGACGTCGGTGTCGAAGCAACAACTTGTGCCTGAACTTGTTGCTGCTGCTGCTGTTGTTGTTGCTGCTGTTGTTGTTGTTGTTGCTGCTGTTGTTGTTGTTGCTGTTGCTGTTGTATAACTAGTTGAACGACTTGTTGGACTTGTTGTTGTACCTGGGCATCAGTAACTTGCTGTTGTCGTTGAACGACCTCTTGCTGAAATTAATGCTATAAGCCACGACTTGCTGCACAACTTGTTGTTGTGTTTGTTGTTGGGCGACCTGTTGCGCAACGTGATATGCTATTTGTTGACCCTGCAAACCTTGCAACTGCGGTAGATTGACTATTTGTACCTGTTGTATTTGACCATTCGGAGTTATGATCTGAACCATTTGCGAAATTTGCTGAAAGAATAAAGAGAATAGAGAAATTTCATCGTTTCCTTGTTTCTCCGAGGATACAAGAATATTTTCTAGACGAATAAAATTACAACCCTTACTTGCGTTATCTGTGGTATTATCTGCGTCGCACCCATATTGAAAACACTAGATAACGCTTGAATGGGAAAGTGTACCATTTGATAAACGGTCTGACCGTTTCCAGCGTTTACCGGTACCTGTACCAGTACGGTTTGCAGCACATTCTGCATCGAGAATTGCAACGGTCTCACCTGTACACTCTAACCTGAAACATTGAGGGTAGCCTTGGAATCTGCCCGTTCGTTTTCGATTTCAGGTGTAAAAAAAGGCAGTGGTTAATCGGTGAAAGCGGCGGCATTAGAAGTTTCGCAAACTTGAGGTAGTTATCGTGCAAAATTTACTTTGTTTAGAAACCAGATGAAATAATATGGCTTTAAAGATTAAAAAAAATGGCTTTAAGAATAAAAAAAAAAACTAGTATTTCAGCATATTTAGAAAGTGGAAAAATAAAAATAAAAGTCATAATTTGAGGTTGATTATGAATAATTTAAAGGTGTTTTTATGGACATTAATCTAAAAAATACAAGCCTAGCTAAATACTCCATTTAAGGTTCTATTTTTGTGCAAATGTAATCTAAATCCGTTAAAAGCGTAGTTTTTGAACGAGAACTACCTTAAAGCTTACCTTTAGAAACCGAACCTTTAGAAAAGAATTATAACTTTGAAAATCGTCTAATTTACACGACACTTTATGGAGATGACTTGTTGCTCACATTTCTATTTAATAATTCATATATTAAATAATGATAGATGTTTGATATAAACTGTCTTGCGGTAAATTAAATTCTAAAGATTTCGTAGCAACGATAAAAACAGAAAGTCACCGGACGTTTGAAGACAATATTCACGATAGAACTTGAAAGAATGTGATCAGCAGACGATTTTTCGTAGCCATGACGTTCAAGAGGTTATGTTATCTTCCGCAGTTTTTACAATATTTTTAACGCTATTCTTGTTTTTGCCCGTTACAAATTGGCTCACATTTTTACCAATGTCACTGCGTACTTTATACGTATTTTCACTCATATTTCACTATTTTTTTTAACCAAAAATACAATAAGTCCAGCTTTTCTCTTTGACAGTGCAGTTGTTGACATTTGTAGCTCTCCAAAAAATATCAAAAAGTTTCACAATTTTACACAATTAACACAATTAAGCTGAAATTTTCGATTTATGTTTACAGTTCGGACTAATAATTGGTTATAACTTTTTTAAACAAAATGCAGCCTAATTTATGAACAAGATGCACTGCGCACATACACTGCGCACATGCACTGCGCACATGCACTGCGCACACCGGAAGTGCTCGGATCCTAGGGTAAATCGTGCACTGAATAATTATTTAATATCAATTAAAATATTAACTCTCAAACGATTTTCTTTGGCTCTCAAACCCTTTCAAACGATTCTCAAACGATTAAAAAAAAATGAAACGTCTAAGTCCATTATTTCAGGAGATAAAAAAAATTGGGGCCAAGTTCACACCAAAAAATAAAATCGTTTTTACGTGAACAATATTAACTCTCAAATAATTATTCTTCTCTATCAAACGATTCTCAAACGATTTGCGTTAATGAAAGTTTAAAAAAATAAAGTGGGGGGGCTAACTTCACGGAGGTAGTGAGAATCGGCACGAAAAATCCTTAAGAGGATGGATCAGTCACCTAACCTCACCTCGAATTTTCGAAGTTGAAATTCTTCGATACGGTTTGATCGATTACAAAAAAGCTCTGTCAGCCCACGCAGGACGATGGCAAAAATGGGCTGATAGGGCCTTTTTGTAATCGGTCAAACCGCGTCGAAGAATTTCACTTTTGAAATTTGCAGCTATCTCTCTCGCACTCACGGTGGCGCGATACCGACTGACCCATCCCCTTAAGAACTGTGCTTCTATCCTACGTCTGTGTTCTTTGGTATCGGGTTGAAGACAAGACCCGCCTTCAGGACTTGATTTTTTTTTGAGATTGCTGGCACAAAAAATGTATTTTTTTTTCAGAATAAATATGTGGGTAATTAATAAATTAAATCAATTTTATAATTTTCATTAATTTCAGTATTTTTAATATATTCACGGACATCAATAAATTTTTATTCCAACGTACGGGGAGACGTGGGGCATCAGTTTTGTTATATCAAATTGCATTCAAAATTTAAAATAATTTAAATTTAAAATAAATAAATTTTAAAAAAATAAAATTTAAAATAAAAAATATTTAAGGAATTTTTGTAAAGTAATGGGGGGTGTGGATAAAATTTTTTTCGGAAAACGAAATATTATGTGAACACTCAATATCACCAGGATTTCAAATAGCGTCGCAAAATCACAAAATAACACGTGGTGTTCTTTATAATCACATTTAATGTAAGACCGTGTTTATAGGTTATATCATATGGGTCTTCCGCTCTGTTGCCGCTATGACTTGATCAAAGCGACGCATAGCGGCGGCCGGGGCCACTAATGGGCCGACAGTCGACCACCCCCACCACCAAAATTTGACTCAGTTGCAAGACCTGTATGTAAGACCGTGCCAGAGACTACGCAACCCAAAAGGAGAGAGTCAAAAAGAGACGGTAACGGTCGTTGGTTCGCGCCATAACTCTCGCAAAACGCTAGTCTATTTTCGTGATTTCCTTCGTAATTAATTCCTAATCATATTTGTAATTCAATAAATAAATAATTGCATTATTTATCGTTCGAATTCTGTATATGTAGACCCCGAAACCTCACATCGTAATTTTTAGTACCTCAATCTATCGAGCAATTATGAAAGCTTATATACCGGGGATTGTGCCAAAAAAATATGCAATACCGGCTTCGTAGTCGATAATTGATTTTTGTTATCTTTAAATTGCACTGAAAACCATGCAAATGAAAGTCTCTTTAATTTCCCTCTTTTCTTTTTTTCGGAATCCATTGCGTTTATAATACACAATATTAATTTTCTCCCAACTTTAATACATACTCCAAAATGCACGTTTTGGGTTCTAGACTACGAGTCGCCGAAACTGTAGATTAACGGAAAATACACAAAGGATTTATACCTGGCTATTACAATTCAGCAATTACGGAGTAAAATTCATTGAACCATCTCGAGGTGATGGTGTGCGTTCGAAAACAGCACTCGCGTGCACACACACTGGCCTATACCTATGTTACGATAACATGGGCCGTGTGCACACGGCTGCTGTTTTCGGACGCACTCCAGGCAATCATCAGCAACTGGTGGACACGTTCGTAGCGCCCTCTATTCTTCGTCCAATGCCAAATCGTGGCGATGATTTTCTTGTATCTCCATTCGACAAGTCCGCACAAGCACACACACGCACGTACAGATAGTTTCAGCTTTTCTCTCGCGCTCAAAGTGACACTGAAGTCCCGAGTGCGTGTTGAATCAACAGCCGGTCGAAACGAGTATGCGAGTTGCGTCTCATTGTCGCGTACTATCAAAAAAACTTAGAAAAATACGAAAAAAAAAAACAATTGCTGTGTTACAATAACCGTCATTCCTCAGTGAGTGTTATTTTGAGAATAAAACAAATAAGAAAACCTCTCCTTTACGTGAGACATGTTGAAATAGCAGACCACCCGATACATCGCGTCTCCCCGTCATCGTTCCCCTCCCCTTGCCCTTTTCTTCCTCGTAGATGTGTTATGTTTTTTAACTTATTTCCGTATTGAAACGTCAGTCACAATATCCTGGTGCGTGAAACTTTTTGAAAGAATCGTTTTTTTTTATCTTTATCAACAACAAATAATTCCGATAATTAATCTTGAACTCTGAACGAAAAATATATATCCACGGGGAACTTACGCGTGTTGCAGAAAAAAATTTCCGCGTTTCTTTCAAGCCTAGAAAAGAATAAAACGTGTGTGCGTTATTTAAGTTCAAGGATGAGCTCGAACAACGCTAAAGCGCTTTTTGCCTGCTCCGGATGCTTCTCGAGACATCCCTTTGAAGAACTGTCACCCGGACAACAATTGTGCAAGGTAAAGTGCATGTCTTTTTAGCTTCAATCTGAATTTATTCCTCCAAATCCCCCCTTCCCCCTCCCTCTTCTTTTCTATGCCATTATCGCGCTTTTTTCAGTCTCACCAAATTATATATTCGCTTTGTCTCTTTCCAAGAAATTCATCTTCGGATTTACGTCGAAAAAAATGTCGGGTTATACAGGGATAAAGACGTATCCTAATTTTAGACATTCTCGTTTAACCTCCAAAGCGACGCTGTCGACGACCCAATGTACGAATTATTGGGATATTCGTTGCCAACTGTGATCTACGAAATCGGCAATTTTTTATGAAAAATAAAAAAAAATATTATTACGAGGACAATGATAAAATTGTCGAGAAATACTAATTGTGCATTTTTAGCTTTTAGCAGTTTTAGAAACGTTCTTTTTTGTATCAAATGATTTTCCAAGCGTACTTAAGAGTTTGTTTGATGTTACCTGGCGCTATCCCCCTGGTTCATTGTTTCACGAGCACCCGCACTTATTAAAACGCGGCTATAGCTTTAAGCTTCGGATATCAAAACGTTCATTGTCTGAACATTCCAATGGTTGTATTTGTTGTCATTTAGGAGTGTCGAGGCTCTTATCCAGTGGTTAAGTGCACATACTGCAGATCCGAGTTTCAACAAGCCATGTGAGTATTAATTTCAATGAAGTCACAGCTTACATTGTTCGAATGAAACAGAAAGCTTTCTTTCCACTTCGCGATTTGTATTTTTGAAATTTGAAACATTTATTACAAACATTTGAACCATGAGTCTCGAGTATAGTTGAAAAAAATATCGATTGATACTACATACATTTAACAGAGAAAAAAAGTTTACTGTTTATTTCTTAAAGTTTCAAAAAAATTGAACGATAATTAAAAAGAAAACTGAAAAAATTTTGCTGGAATATGTAATTATTGGAATACAACAGAAAAGCGTTTCAAATTTATCAATTTTTAATTTTTTCTCTTATATCGCAATGTTTGCAGCATTATAACAAGGCTAATTTTGATATTCGTGTTTTCGATAAATGTCACCCTAAAACGTGGAAATGTTATAATTCCGCAACAATGAATTTTGTTTTATTAATTTGTCGTAAATTCTTTTATTTACGCAATATTTTTGTTCAAATTGATCCAAAATTGAAGTAATTCGTAATGCACAAATAAGTAAGCAGAGATAATCACAATTTATTTGATAAGAATTAGAGATCGAACGTACATTTAAGAGAAACAAAGTTAATCATTAATGTTTGAAGAAAATAAATAAAAGCATTGAATTTTGAAAAAAAAGAAACATTAAGCGCACGCTGATTAAATTGTTTTAATGTAATCATTAATTTGTTCGTTACAGCAAGGGCAATACTTGCACAATTTGCAAGAAGTGCGAGCAAAACGTGAAAGCTCATGGGAAACCGTCTGCCTGCGAGTATTGCAACACTATAGCTGCGTTCATAGGCAGCAAATGTCAAAGATGCACAAATTCTGAGAAGAGGTACGGCCCGCCTGTAACCTGTGAACAGTGTAAACAGAAGTGTGCCTTTGACAGACAGGATGAGGATAAGAAAGTGAGAAAAACTGGGAACATTTTTTAGAATGTTCGTTAGAATTTAAAAAAATTAAGTTTCCAAGGATCTGCAATTACTTTTATCGCTAATTCAATTTAATATATTACTGAACGTATTATTTTTAACTTCCGTGTGTTTTTTCTCAGGTCGATGGCAAACTCTTATGTTGGCTTTGTACTCTTTCGTACAAACGGGCCTTGGCAAAGACAAAACAGAGCGATGCGGACAGGAGAGCTCACTTGAAAATGTCCCATGATCGGGCGTCGAAACACAAGGAACAAAAGTAATTGCAATTCGTACGAAAGTGAATGTAAATTGAGAACGAGAAAAGAAAGAGAGAATTCGCTTTCAACAGAAAAATATTCACGTCGATTGTTCAAAATATTTTGTTAATTAAATTGTTTCGAGATTTTCCAGCCTTCAGAGTAATAAAATTAGCTCATTCTCAATTTGAGTTCCTTTCGCACAAAACGATGATGCAATATGACGAAAACAATCATATTTTCGAAAATGAGAAAAATGATTTATCGTGTCGAGTTTTCACAGGATCAAAGTTCACAACAAGAGACCACAGAGAGGTGATGTAACGAAATTACCCCCTCAATCGGAAGTGCCAGAAACGAACGGTCCGACACCGGTGAAAATTGCGAGAATGGTACCGATTCACGATCATCACGATCCTAACAGTTCCGACCACGTGGTTGCGGTCACACAGTTGAAGGAAAAAATTGCCCTTTTGCAAAAACAACTTACTCAAAAGGACAACCAATTGTTAACCAAGGATAGACAGGTTAGTATTTTTCTCGAACCTTTCAGTTGGCAGCCAATATTTACAATGACGATTTATATATTATTTTAAACAAAAAACAAAATACGTATTTTTCAGAACAGCAATAACACCAAAATTCAATTTGAGCTACTTTGGCTTGTTTGCATATCGTTCATAATTGTGAGATTTTTTGAGAAACTTAAACATATTGAAAAAAAATTTAACAAAGAAGCCATTCGTGACGTTCGATCTCCAAATGAAAAAAAAAAAAATGAAAAACTTTTATTCATCGACTCGAATATAATAAAATTTGACAGCAGAGCCGAGATTCCCAAAAAACAAAATGTTTCAATTCCGTTTTCTCCACAGATACACGAATTAAAAGCGAAAAACTTTACCTCCGAATCGGAATTGCGTAACAAGATGAAAGCAACGGAAAAGGAGCACGACAATAAGGTTTCTTACATGCAACAAAAAATCTCGGGTCTATTGAAAGAAGTTGCGTCCTTGTCGAAAAGTACGAAACGTGGCGATCGCATTGCCGCAACGAAGAGCGAAGCAAGTACTAACAGTGGAAGCGGAACTGACAGTCCGGTACCTTGATAAGGTAGGATAAACGATTAAATCTTATTTGTCACAAAGCGGTGCGTTATATATATATATATTATACATATACAGGATATTCTATATTAGATGGAAAATAGTGTAAACTTGAATTCTGGACTGAATTCAGAGTCAAAAAGACTGATACCATTTTTCGATCAGTTTTCGACGACGATTTATTGATTGTTATTATTGTTGATGAATTTCGCCCTATTATCGCACGTGCTGACCAAACGGTTGGAGATAGAGCAAAAATACAAATAATCAGTTTTGTAGAGTATGCACTTGCCTGCAAAAAAGTCTCATAGGACGATGTTCTACCTCTAGTAGTTTAGTCCTGAAAGTGATTCGAAATACGATCGTGTTTTCGAGTTGTATCCAAGCTGTGTTTTAAAGTTCCTTTTTCGATGGGCTGTCAGGACGAAATAACTGGAGGTACACAAACGTTCTCAGGGACTTTTTTGTAGGAAATTGAATGCTCTGCAATATTGGTCCGGTGCATTTTTGGTCTATCTTCATTGGTTAACTTTAAAAATTGATGAAAACGGTACAAGACTTTTTGACTCGAAATTCAGCGCAGAAATGAACTTTACATCGTTGACCATATAAATTGGCAGATCCTGCATACGTAAGCGGTGCTCGTGTTCCATTCTCCTCTTTCCATCATATCGTTTGATTTCCACAACATCGAATACACGCCGTTACTGTACAACGAAAAAAAATAAATAAATAATTGTTTCATTCCATAGTTCACAAACGAGAATAACCGCTCGTCATTTGAAAAGAAAATCAATTTCAGGGATTCGTTCCTTGCGTAGCCCGCTCTGCGACACTTATATATTTAAACAAAATGTCCGATAAAAGCTCCCGAAATCGAATCACGTGATACAAAGAAAAAAAGAAATGAAAAGAAAAAACAAATAAACAAACTCTTACGTATAGCTAATTGTTTCAATCGTAGCGAAACGAAATCTGTATTATTTTTCTAATTACCCGTAGGTACATTGTCCTCCCTCGTCACACTCACGTATATACGATTAAAGAGAAAAGAAAAAACAGTTTAAAATACGAAACAACAATTATTTCCCGGCATTAATGCTGGAACGGTAAAATTATATATATATATATATATATATATATATATATATATATATATAAAATGTGAATTAGTTAGGAAGATTTTTTTTTGTACGTTGGTCCTCGCCTTTTTTTTTGTTCATTTAATTGCAATCGTGTGAAGTCCGTCAATTACGATGAATCGCTATCGATCGTCGAGTTCATCGATATCGCGACTCCATGATTTTGTAATTTGAACGAAAGAGAAGAAGCAGATCTAAGTTCTGTTAGCGAGAAAAGTGAGACCGAGATTAATTCTTTTTATATTTTGATCTCTAAGGCAACTTATCATTTAAAGTCTTCTCATTTGTAAGGAATTGTGAATAAATCAAGTTTGAAGTACACTCAACAGGATAATATGAGAGAATAATAAATAATACGAGTGTGACATAAACAAAATGAAAACAAAAATAATAATAATAATTGAAATTGAACGAATAAACAGGCCGACTATTGTGCACGGCTGATATTACGACGTTTTATTACTTATTGACGAATGTAAACGACGACGATGATTCATACAAAGTTTGAGAGAGAGAGAGAGAGAGAGAAAGAGAAAGAGAGCGAAAGAGAATTTGGTGATTGTAGAAATGAATTTACAATAAAATAATGAAAAACAATGATATTTAAAAAGTGTTTTCCCCATCGAAGATTCGTTAGAACGATAATCTCATCCAGATCCGAATATATCCAATATTTTAACGTTCGTCCAAAATTTTTCTATTACCAAAAGTCCCAAAAAATATTGAGAATTCATTCTCCAGCAAAAAAAGGGATTCAGTTTAATTCAATATAAATTTGACGCACCTCTTCGACCTTTTTTTCATCCTCTTCCATCGTTAAATGATTCAACATTTTATTTCTACATTATTTAACACGAAAGCTTTGAAATTTATGAAAAATTGAAAATACGAAAACGAAGAATAATAACCGGCAGAATCATGCCAACTTTTTCATCATGTTGAAGTTTGCATCGTTCGAATACAACGAAATTTTTTTTTTCTTCTCTAGCAGAACACTAAATTAAGGCGCTCTATCAGTTGCGTGAGTGCGAGAGGGATAACTAAAAAGTAGATACATGTTTTTCTTGGGGACGCTTAACAGTTCGAGAAAAGCGAAAGTTACACTTTGTTCTCTTATAAAAGGAGAACAATGTGTAAATTCTTTATTTCTTAAAATTTCAAGCCTCTCCGAAAAGAACGTGCAGCAGGATTTTTACCGACCATACGACTGATAGATCACCTTAATACAAACTTTTTTAGGACCTGAAAATTGAATATGTGAGAAAAATAGGCACGATTTCAAAACTAAAATAAAATAATGAATACAAAAGATATTTATTTAGAAAGGACTGGAAAAAGGAATATTTATATTTTTTTTCTATTGCGCGCATTTAAATATCCAACAGCCATATATTTATTCTTTATTTTAAGAAACAAATGCTAATTGAGCATTACCTATTCGATAATTATAATTATAATAAATGCGTAACAATTCTTGTTCTTATTTTTTTGTTGTTGTTTTTTTCAATCTTACTATTTACGAAGTGTAAGGATAATTAACATTTAATTTATAGTCGTTTAAATACGAACGTGCGCGTCGTACACGTGTCAGTTGTTGCTCTTATTTTTCTTCATTTTACGGTACAGGTTGGAGTTTATCGTACATTTTTTTTCATTCGTTTACCTTTAAGAGACGGTATGAACTAAATATTGATTGGTTTCTTCTTTTCGCCGGCTAGTCACAAATTAGTTTCATTCTGTTTTTTGTTCATTGATAATTCATACTACTTTCAGCCTATTTATATGATGATTTGAATCTTTACTTTCACCTCGAGTCAATTTTTTTTTCTCCGATTCAAAATGCAATGTTCGTTCACTGTCGAAAATCTTTCTAGAAATGTTAGGTTTGCTTTTTCTCGTAATTGCTATTTAGTCTTGTTCGCGTGGTTAAAGTTTTCTTGTTTTTTCTTTCTTTTCATCCTTTCATTATTGTTTATACAGTGCTTTTTTGAATGCAGGCAAGGTAGCTAATCGAGGCAATTCACAAAATGACTCTTGCGTCGCGCGGCAATGCCTTCGGAAGAAGCATATGGTTTATCTCTCAGAATATTTTGGACTGTATTTCTTCTTTATTCTTATTTTGTTGTCTCGTGTGTGTATATATATATATATATATATATACACTATCATAATATTAGTTTGAATTGACTTCGTGATCATAAAAATTGTGTATATGTGTGTGTAATGCAACGCACATTTTCCAGAAGAATAATTGCGTGTTATTTGCCTGGAAGCCTCCTTACGCTTTTACGTTCGTATATAATTTTGTTTTCATATTCAATCCTTTTTTTCTCGTAATTTTCCTTAATTTTCTTCGTTTTAATCGCTGCCGTGGAAATTCAGCATTTGTATTTTTTTCATTTTTCTTTTATTTTTCTCGTTTTTTCGATTCCCACCGATTTCCAAGAGTATATTCGTACGACTAGAAAAATGTGCATTCACTCGTTCATTACGACTATCATTCGAAGAACCCAATTTTCTTTGTCACCTTTTTATCCCCGAAACATAATTTATACAAATCCCCAAATTATCCCAGTGTAGTCGTAATTCCAGTGGTTGCACATTTTTGTTTCATTTTTTCTTGTCTTTTTGTTTCTCATCTAAACCGCTGCTCTCGAAGCATTCACTATAAATGACGTTTTTGTGGTTTTCGGACATTTCCGCGTTGTGCCTGAATCATCCACGTTGCCTGTCACGTTTTCATTCTTTTACATTCGTTACGAAAAAGTGCCCAATTTTATTTTATCTTTCTACTTTCAACCGTTATATATATATATATATATTTCCGTAAAGAAGAAAATTTCGACAGAGATCCTCGATACATTTATACAAACGGGTTTGGAATATATATATTTATGTATATATATCAGTCTGCGAAACGTTGTTAAAAATACGATCATACAACAGCGAGGAATCTTAATTTGTGTCAAAATTTATTTTAATCGTGTCTTTATAAACGAGAGATCCTTTTCTTTCTTCTGTTTGATGAAATTTTCAATTTTTCAAAAGACTCCAACAATCGCTGTTGTGTAACAATATCTCGTATTCGTCGGTAGGCTGCTCTCGTTGTTCACCTCGGAGTCGACCTCGTCTTTTTATTATACAATTTATTGGAAGTACTATTTCGGGCAGGAGAGAGCGGAACGATGGCGAACGACTGAACGAGCAACAGTCATATTTTTTTTCTACAATAAAAAAGCAACAAATAACAATTTCGTTACAATTTATCATGGGATTTTGAAATAAGATTACTGGAAGTTTATTATCGTGAAAAAAGAATGAAATTTTGTTTATTTTAACGCTTTCTAGCAGCGATATTTCATTTGGATTTGTAAAAAAAATCTGGATGAAAAAAATCAATTCGAAAAATTGGTTACGATTCGTTATTACTTCGTTCTCTCCTGAACGATTTTCAGGTCTGTCTCTTTTGAGATCTCGAGGAAAAGAAGGAGAGAGAAAGAGGAAGGGAGAGAGAGAGAGACAGAGAGTACCAAAAAATCGAAGAATCGCGATATTTTGTGCGGCAAACTTTAGTCGAATAATCAACAAGGGAAAAGCATTGTACGTGCGGTTGTAAACATTTTGTTTTTCGGATGTACCGTTACAATTTACCAAAGAAAATAACGTAGACCAGGGAATACTGATCGGTACTCTGTATAAGTTTATTAATTGGTCTCTCGAAATGAGGCTCTCTCCACGTTGTTATGACTATTTAAGGTAAAATAGCTGATGCAGACTAGTTGAATGAGTGCTAAATTTTCAAAATACATTTATGCAAAGTTTAATGCATTAATTAAATTAAATGATGGTTTATTTGTATTACAGCATGTTTTATTAACCTAAAGCAATATTAATAACAATAGATTTGCAAAACCTTCAACTGATAAATGCAAAATTCCACGATGTCATATTTTCATCGAGATTTTTCAAAGAACAATCCGTATTTTTCAACCGGTTTTAATGCACTACGTCTTATTTTGTTTCTCAAGAAATCCTCTACGATTTTGCCATATCGATTTATTTTTAAGTTTTGTCGTTTCACTGTTGCAGCCAATTGTTTAATTAGCTGAAAAAAATATTCGTAAACCAATTGCTGTAATTTTCATATTAACGAATTTAGATAAAAAATCTACGCGGTGAATTCGTAGAAGATCTCTCGAGGAACAAAACAAGACGTGGTGCATTAAAATCGGTTGAAAAGTACGGATTATTCTTCGAAAAATCTCAATGAAAATATGGCGTGATGAAATTTTGCAGTTATCAATTGATGATTTCTCAAATCCATCGTTATTAAGTTTTTTTTTGGTTAATAAGACACGCTGTAATACACATCAACCTTCAATTAATTTAATTAGTGCATTGAACTTTGCGTAAATGTATATTGAAAATTTAACACTCATTTGACTAGCGTGAAGCAGCCATATTACACTAACCCTAAAACCCCACAATCTATTTTTTCCAATGTAAACCCCCACACTGGGCTAAATAATTACCCCAATGTTCTCTTCAGTACAAAATGTCCCTCGTATGCGATAATAAAGTTTATTTATATACCATTCTCTTCCTCTTTTTATTACGAAAAGAATGGTGTATATTAAAGTCGTATTCGGTAAATATTTAATGATCAAAACTCTATAAAACGGAAGGAATCGTTTAAAAAAATTGCTTCGGGAAGGATATTTGACGTTTTCGTGGGGTAACTAATTACCCCCTTGTGGGGTTCTAGGGTTAAAACGAACGAAAAACATGCTTATAAAATATATATACAATATAAATATAGATATCTAGGCGCGTTTTTATCATTAACTTTGAAAATGGATAGTGTGAAATTAGCAGGATAATTTCTTCTTTAAAGTTCGTCATTTATACATTTACGTTCTAAGTTTCAATAAGTTACTTATAAAAGAAGGAAAATATTGGTGACCAATGCGAGAGATTACCGCGAACGCAGCCCACCGCTCGGCCAACCGACGGTATATAAATTATATATTTTATATTTATAATATAATATATTCATTCATATATACATATATATGTATATAAAGACACATTAATGTGTGTGTATGTATATATATATATATATATATTTAATTTATAGCTTTTAAATTACTTCATTAAATTATCGAATAATTTTTAATCAATAATGTTAGTATATACAGGTACAGGTCTCGTATAGTTGCAGTCGTGTCGTCACTGGTTGTTATTGTTTTTTGTTTAATCTCTTTCCTTGTCCCTTCACATAGAAATTCCACGCTTACGTCGATAGATTTTTCTATCGACCATCATCCGTTTAATCGAATCCTTCCTTTACCATATTTTCATGAAAAAAAAAAACAAAACTTTCTCGAACATTGGCGGGTGCCGACAAAATCCGCCAGTTTGCTCCTCGCTGCGCCTTTATCCAAATATAAAAACCAAACAAAATATGAAACAATTAAAAAAGAAGCAAAAAAAATAACCTCGCTCGCGCGATCGTCACTAATTAAGCCCTAATTCGTTAAAGCGGCAGAGAGAAACCGCTCGAGTTTCAACTTTGGAGTTAAAGTCTTTGCACCGTTGGAGGAATACGAGAGAGAATAAGAGAGAGCGAAGGGCAAAAGTCTCGAGACTTTTTTTCGTGTTTTTTTCGTTCGAAACGTGCTTCTGTAATTCGTCACTTTCACTTATTCGATTTTAATCACACCCCTATATCGATTTTCTAAAATCATCTCTCTTTCATGGTCCTCTCGCTTTTTTCGTTTTTTTTTTCTACGTTTTTGTAATTGATCACCACGTAGAACTCGGATATGTCGATTGGTCGAATGACATACTAATCGATTCGCCAATCGTCGTAAGGTCCGGTTATGTGCACTCAATTATATGCGGTTGCGACGACTCTATGACACTCGGTCGACCAACCGAACTATCCAGATTGTGAAGCGACGTCGAATGTGGACCGTGCGCACTCTCCCGTCTCTCATAATTTTCTATGTGCTCCAGCTCGCACTCCTTTTGCATATTACCTGCAAAAAGGTTGAGAAAAAATGGTCATTTCCAGGGCTTTCACAGAATAAACTTTAAACTACTGATTGGCGACCAGCGTGTCGGACGTTCTATGCATCCGAAATATAAAAACCGAACGTATTCTTAATCTGTATCAGTGTTGTAAGCAAGTGTATCAGAATCAGATAGAAAACACGTTTTTTCACAAAATGGCGACATGCTAAACTTTGATTATTGATTTTTCCTATATTTTTTCTCCTTCTACCGGTCTTAGAGAAAAAAGTTACTGTTATTTCGATTCAATTTTGGTACCACTGCTGAAAAACCATCTACTGAAGATGTGTACCCAATTTCAACTCAGCCGGCCAACTGGTTATCGAAATATTGTGGTCGCCAATTTAAAAAGCATATTTTTGAAAAAACCTCTCTGAAGTTGTTTATATTTTTTTCCCAAAAAATTTGTACGTTTTCCTAAAGAATCACAAAATATGTGTACAAGATTTCAGAAAGAAAACTCAAACAGTTTAAAATTTATTCTTTCCGAAAACTCATTTTGGAGAACAGGATTCTAGACAATAATACGGCCTTAAAGCTCTTCAATTATTTCCGGTTTTTATTTTGTATTCCATTGAGTATCAAGATTACTAAAAGCTGTGCAAAGTTCATCAAAAAATGATTTTTATCGCAATGATTTTCGAACCGAAATTTAAAAAAAAGCACGAACCCAGAAAAGTTTGTATAATTTCCTAACAATTTTTAATCGAAAAATTATGAAGATTAAATTAAAAATATTATTAAATAAATACTTTAAAGCTATCGATTGGTATTTTTATTGGTAAAAATGTAAACAGGAATTTGAAAATTAGTTATAAAAACATGAAATTTCTTAGAGACTTACCAACATTCATGTCGGAACCATATTCGGTGTAATAACTGGGGGATCCAGCCGCAGCCGCAAGAACCAACTCGTCCTCGATATTGTTCGGTCGACAACTCGTTGTTTTCCAATGTGTCCTGAGACCACTGGCGCTTATGTACTTTTTGTCACAACCCTGACACGTGTAAGGCCTCTCGTTAGTGTGCAGTCTCTTGTGTAGTTTGAGATGTACGAATTGCGTAAATTTAGCAGGGCAAAGATCACAAGCGTAGGGCTTTTGACCGGAGTGAAGTCTCAGATGAGTTTTTAGATTGGACGTTGAGCTAAACCTCTTTTTGCAGATTTCACACTGGTGGGGTTTTTCGCCTGTAACATTCAAATTTTTAAAATTCAAAATTGACTACATTTCGTAAAAAAATTGTAATACTATAAAATCGCGTCATATTTCAATATTTGTTTGATAAAAAAAATCAAAATATACCCCTTCGGATGAAAAGAATCAGCGAGACTGTTTGTAATACAAAATAAATTGAACACTGATAAAAATTGACTGAAATTAATTGGTTCAAAGATAATAATAAAAAGTCGTGAATGCTGACGTTTCATTGCAATGATAAAAATCAAAGATTAAGAAGCAAATAATTCGATGAAATTTACCTGTATGAACGAGATAATGTTTCTGAAGGTGTGCCAACTGAGTGAAGCTTTTGGTGCAAACGTTACATTTGAAGGGTCTCTCGCCAGAGTGTGTTCTAAGATGAACTTTGAGATTGGAGAGCTGTCCAAAGGTTTTGCAGCAAACATTGCACTCGTAGTGCATTTTGCCATCTTTCTTTTTCAAGGGATAAGGCAAAGATCTGTAACCCCGTGAGCCTTGTGAGTTAGGACTGAGCGAGCCACTTTGAGAGCAGGCATGATCATCGGGTGACAAAGAGCTTGCCGGAGAGTATCTATTGATGGACGATGAATTGGCATGTATCGTAAGACCGGGATGACATCCAAGATGCAAATTGTGCGTACCGGCGATGAGGTTCGATTGATTGCCATCGATCTGCATGGTCGAGGACGTTGGTAGTTGATGAGCACTCGTATTCTCGTGTCTTCGGACGTCGTTTCTTTCGTAACTTAAATTACCAGCTGATGAGGGAGTGGGTGAATATGCGGTGCAATTAATGGACAAAGGGGCGACGTGTTGATGCATAGTGCCGTTTGAATAATACAATCCGTAGGGGTAAGGTGAGGGGGAGTGTATGGGCGAGATAGGCGAGACACTGGTGTTGTTCGAAGAGTTCAAATACATTGAATTGCTCGATTCGATATGAGCGGAGGAGACGTTTGAGCTGGCGTACAAAATGGTCGTCGTGCCGACGGGTGGAGTACTCGATGAGTTCGGAATATTGGTCGTTGTCGTTGCACCGGGTGATGGACTTTTGCCTTTTTCCGATTTAATCACAAGACCGTTACTCGTCGTGGTGGGATAGAGGCCCATGTTTGTCGTCGTCGTTGTCGTTGCTGTCGACGACAGCGTACTACTGGAATGTATATTCGTCTGGTTGGTATTGATACTCGAATGTAACGAATTGTTGCAAGGATGTGGAGCACTGTTCACTGGGTTGCCACTCGTCGAGTGTAGGTTTCCAGGACTTTGAAGCATCGTTACATTGCTCGTGGAATTAACGACTGTGTTACAAGTCTCTGTACTCATCGGTAAATTCGAGCTCGAGTCTGGACTGCATGGCAATATGTTGCTGTATCTGTGTGATTTTTTGTACGAATATGCCATTTCGGTTGGACTCGATGGTGGTGGAGTTACAGAGTCCAAATGACTCGCGTAAACTCCATGATTATGACTCTGATGGGGATGACTGTTGATCGAATTGGTTATGGAATTGTGATGATGGATATGAACATTTGCGTTGTTATTGTTATTGTTAATGACGTTATTGTTGTTTCCTGGATTATTGTTGTTATTGCTGTCGGTATTGCTGCGTAGCAATATATTTTCGAGAATTGAACTGCTCGGACTCGTCACGTAGGGCGACCTTGAATTGTTCGATATTGTAATTGGTAATCCTTTTGCTTCAGGCTCGTAAAAAGGCTTTGAATTTTTTTCCATTATCTCGTCATCGTTCGACGTTGATATAACCGTTTGTTTCTGCAATAGCATCGGCGACACGGACTTCTGAGGGATTTCTGGCGTCACCGTACCACTCGACAAATCGTCTTTATCCTTCGAAACGTCAATCGTTGCTTTCGTACTTTGAAAATTGTTATAACTCTTCGGTATCTTTATCTTGACTTTTCTGTACTCGTTCTTAACGACGACGCTGTCATGCTTGCTACGCAACTCGTTGCTTTGAACCGACGTTCTCGTGTTTTTACTGAAATCAAGCACGTAATTATTCTCTGAATCAGACTCGCTACTCTCCTCCGGTGGCGTCAATATCTCGTCGTGATAACCGTTCGAATTGTAACCCTCGTCCGATCTTACTGAACCCTCGGTCGGTGTCATTTGACAACGCCTCTCGTATATCGTCGATTCCTTAAGGGGTAATACTACTTCAACCGTTGGTGCCGCTTCCGGGGACAGCGTCGCTTGTTGAAAATGTTGTCCTGCAAATTGCATCGTCGTTGTAGATATTTTGTAGTTTTTTTTTTTTTTTTTTTTTAATATTACGAAATTGGCACATAAACTAAGTTGGCAGCACGAAAAAAAAATAAAATTTCTAATCAAAATTTTGTATTTATTTATATTTCATAATGCTTTACGTATTTTTATCAATTTGTTGACGAAATTTCGACTGTGCTTGACCGTTTTTTATTAAAGATTTAAAATTCACAAAAGAAAAACTTACGTATTCGTTGCAGCATTAGTTCACCGGTAAGTGGATATTTAAGCCTCTCGGCAAACTCTCGGCAATACCACACGAGGAGCTCTTGATTCGGTAGGATCGGTTTAATGGTGTAAAAATAAATGTTCATCTGTAAAATTGAAAACAATAAATCTTGTTAGCTAACGTTCGTACCGAAAAAGATATTTCCATGAGAACTTTTTCGCTTTCTTTTTTTCAATTAAAACTTACCTTATATTGACAAGCTATAAGGTTTTGGGATTCCGAGGAATACGCCGGGTTGACATACCTCATCCAGTTGGATTTTTGTACGTCATACCCATCGATGTAGTAGAACAATTCGTTGTTCTTGTACACCTGTAAATCGTTAAACAAAGCTATTAAACCTTTGAAAAATCAACTGCTTTCAAAGCTGCCTTCGACTTTTTTTATCTATTTTTTTTAATTATCATAATTATAGCGGTCTAATTTGCTGCGAGCAAACAATTCCGTCATACTTGACGGAGAAAATATTTCGTTGTAATTTATCATCGTGCAAATTAGGTTTGAACGATCTATTTATGAGCTTCAAAAAGAAAAAGGATGTAAAACGCGAGAAATAGAGAGATGTGAATTGCTCCACGTGTTTTGCCTCATGGATTTATTGGTCGAACAATCGTTTCGATACAAAATATTGAAAAATCGACATGCATATTCCCTTTTTTCTGATCGGTATTCTGCCATTTGTTTTCTTACGAAAAATTATTTTTACTCGAACAAGAACGTGAACATTTTATTTTCTAGAAAAAAAAATAACAAGTTTTCATTTTTAGGCGTTGAAGCAATGTTGCAAATGATTCTTACAACTTTTATTTTTCTCAGAGAAATGTAGAAATTATTTAATTTTATCTAAGTAAGGCCATGAATTTAGAGTGCAGATTATAGTTAGTTTTCATCAGTTTTGGATACAATTACACTTTTTTCTGATGCTACCTAAATAATGGAAATATTGAAATTCATATGTTACTTACCCTCCAGAAGTAATTCCGGTTGGCGTCAGCCGGCACGGAGTCTTTAGTGTAGACCTGACCGACAAGTGGACCGAAACGCGTCCCTTTGGGAATATAACTCGTGCTCCAAACGCCCAACATCTGTACAACGATAAAACAAGCGTTGGTAAAAAATAAAGGAAGGGAAAAAAATTCTACCTTTTGAGATGGGGAAAAATGTTCATGTTCATGGATATCGATGTTATTGTGACGTTCCCGCGTAAAAAAAGTCAGTCTCGGCAAGACATCTGACCGGGAGTCTCGGCGAGCCGTCTCGCAAGCATCTGGCTGAGAACAGTTTGCGGTACTTTTTCAATTCTTTCCGAGAGTCTCGCCGAGACTGTTTCCAAGATTTTCTTCAATTTTTTGCGAGAGTATTGCCAAGACTGTTTCCAACATTTAAAAAAAATTTTGTTTGGGAGTCTCGCCGAGACTTTCCAAGATTTTTTTCCGAAATTTTTCATGATTTTTCCAAGATTTTTTCCGAAGTTCTTTTCACAAATCTCGCCGAGACTCTTTCCAAGACTTTCCGAAATTCTTTTCAAAAGTTTTGCCGAGATTCTTTCCAAGACTTTCCGAAATTCTTTTCAAAAGTCTCGCCGAGACTCTTTCCAAGACTTTCCGAAATTCTTTTCCAAAGTTTCATCAGGACTCTTTCCAAGACTTTCCGAAATTCTTTTCCAAAGTTTCATCGGGACTCTTTCCAAGACTTTCCGAAATTCTTTTCCAAAGTTTCATCAGGACTCTTTCCAAGACTTTCCGAAATTCTTTTCCAAAGTTTCATCGGGACTCTTTCCAAGACTTTCCGAAATTCTTTTCCAAAGTTTCATCGGGACTCTTTCCAAGACTTTCCGAAATTCTTTTCAAAAGTCTCGCCAAGACTCTTTCCAGGACTTCGAAATTTTTTTCGATAGTCTCTCCGAGACTGTTGCCAAGCCTTTTCTAAAGTCTTTTTCAACAATCTAGCCGAGACTCTTAGCGAGATTGCCCGAAATTTTTTTTTCTCTTTACGCTGATTGATGGTGATAATGAATGACATTGGATGTGTAAAAGTTTTTTCAATCATTTCAAGGCCTTAGGCAAGACAAAGTGCATTAGTTGCAACGTTTTTGGTCTTTGGGAGCAGACCATAGCCTGTGATTTGATAATATTGAGTCGAAATCCCGACGAGACTATATAGAAATCGGGCGAACTATCCGTAGACGCGAAAGAAAGCCATCTGTCGAGTAAAATTGGAAGCTCTGCAAACTTTTGTTTTTCCGGCCGGTAGGCGGCATCAAACTATTGTCGTTCGCGTCTTCGTATAGTCTACCCGATTCTTATATAGTCCAGTTAGAGTTTTATCTCGATATAAAAAATCGCGTCACTGATCGCGTTGTTTGATCTTATTTCGATAAATACCAAAATTTTGTCTTGCCTGAAAAAATAGAAAGTATCGGGAAAGAGTTCGGCGAGACTATCGAAAAGAATTTAGGAGCGTCTCGGAAAGAGGCCCGGCGAGACTGTCGAAAAAGAATTTGAAAGAGTATCGACCAGATTCGTTAATAATTTATTAAAATCTTGGAAAGAGTCTCGGCCAGATTCGTTAATAATTTATTAAAATCTTGGAAAGAGTCTCGGCAAGATTCGTTAATAATTCATAAGTCTTGGAAACAGTCTCGATGAGACTCTCAGGAAGAATTTAAAAAAGTACTGCAAACCGTTCTCAGCCGGACGCTGGCGAGATGGCTACAACTTAATTTCACATGTTTTCAAATTGTCAGAAATTGTATAATTGAAAAACTGAAGATGAATTGAATTTATTACAAATTATCTAATTTGTAATGAATTAATATTTTCGAATGAACGTAATTTTAACATTTTATTCGACTGAACCGTTTTTTCTTTAATTTAGTAAAAAAATTAATGAAAAAATTGACTTACATCGTCGAGTGCTTGAGAGCGTTTGAGTACGAGATTTCTCGGCAGTGATCCTTCGGCACGATTAGCATCGTTTGGTGATACCGATACATCGGGTACCAAATAAACTGCATGTTGTTCGAATTCTTCTTCCCTTAAGGTCGCGTGATCCCACTCGCTGGCTTCCATTCTTTACTAAAACAAAAAAAATGCATTTCCAAATTACTTTCGTCTGTAATTTACATTTTTTATGCCCGAGTACAATATCGTAAGTTTACTCCATTTTTCATAAATATATAATCGAAAAAATATCACTTTTCTCGTGATAACTAAACAGCAAACAATTTAGTGGAATTTTGTAAGGGATAAAATTAAAACGTGAATCACTCATCGATACATGTAAATATGCTACTCAATCACGAAAACTAGCTTTCGTTTTTACGATCTCGTGCCTGTAGTGCAGAATCGACTTGGCTCATAACTATTTGAACGGAGTGGCTAATTGGAATAGAAAATGATTCATTTTTGTATTCGCAAACGTTCGAAATTATTGGCAAAAAAATCATAGAGCAAACAATAAAAAAAGTTGTTCGAATCATTTTGAAATAAGCTGCTTTGATAATTTTGATATAATTCCAGTTTATTTAAAATAATTTACGATTAATAATTACAATTTACGGTTCTTAATTATTGTTAACCCAATGATAAAAAATTGAAACGTTAATCGTAACATTTTTTTCAACCTCTTTCAAATGAAGTATATATTCGAATGTTTGCTCATAGTTTGCCTCGTTAAATTCGTTTCACGAAATTGTTTTAATTGTAAATATCCCGAGAATTAAAAGCCTGAAATATTATTGGGTATACATGGAGTCAGGAGTATTCAGTATTTCGGGGTTTTGGTGCACTTTCGGTTGCATACCGTGGGAGTTGCACGCTTTAACACCGCGAAAGTGAAACCCGTCGACGCATTGATCGACTGCAAGAGGGGGTGGCGAGAGGGTGGAAGGTGGGTTGCACGAGGGTGGTAGAGAGTATAAACTCCGAGGTCCATCCTCCTCCGCCCCTCTTTTCCTCTTGCACTTCGCCCGTCAACCAGCATTCCTCGTTTCTCCTTGACTTTCTCGTGTTAAAGTCTTACAGACATAAATGTCGCATAATTTTGTCCACCCAGGATTCTCGTTAACAGAAAAGAACTATGCAATAAAATACTTCGGAATACTGATTAGGATGAAAAAAAACATTTTTTTTTTAAATCGGGAGAGGATGCGAAGAGCTTGGTGCAACGCCTCAGACATTCTCGCTTGACCCACGAGAGAATCGATCGCAGCGTTTTCATTTTCACTTCAGAGAACTCGGCGGCGTTTCGCACGACCTCTCGCGTATAGATGTAATAATAATTATTTCGAACAACAATATCAATATTTTTTACGTTCCTATATTCATTCATAAAACTGCTGACATGTTGGCTATCGAATTATATTTTCATCAAACAATGATGAAAATTTAATGTTTTCAGATGATTGAATGAGGCATGAAAGTATAATTTTTTTTTACGTACACGAATCTCACTCCTCCTCGAAAAGCTGCATGTGCGTCCCCAAAAAATGTAGCACTCTCGACGTACACTATTAAAAATTTGTTCCGGCCTTTTTAATAATCTCTCGTTATTAAATTATTATCAAAGTTTATGTCGTTTTTTGTCTCAATTTTTTGTTCTCGTTGCACGTTTTTTTTTCTTTTTATGTGATTCTATAATTTTTTAATGAAATCGTCGAAATCATTTTAGCACGAACTAATCCTTTCCTTAACGTAAATCCACGAAAATACGTTGAACACTTGAAGTCTCGTTCACGAGGAACAGACGATTTCGTTATTTTTTTCAACATTTACGTATTGTTCGATTTAAAATTGTTTTTTTCTGTGGTTCTTTATTTATTTTTTTTATTCTATTACGAAATTTTCGTTTGTATTTAAATAGCAAAAAGAGTTGTCGGAAATATTGGGATTATGAAAATGTTTGTACGATTATCAGGACATCGAAAAATGAGAAACTATCGAGCAGAGATTTCGACATGCATTTCATGTACAATTATTGTTTTTATTTATTATTGTGATTATTATTCTATAGATTATATCGTTCATGAGTTGATAATAATATATTTTTGAGGAAATGTTTTTTCAAAAAACTCGTTCAGTTTGTTCGAAGCCGGCCGGAACAAAACTTATCACTTATTAGATATAGAATTTTATCTTTTATTACAAAATCCGCAACATCCTTAAATTCGTTCGATCATTGTGCGAATTGTTAATTTTTTTGGTCGGAAGATCTTCTGATTCTTCGTTCGAATTCCACTTTCGTGCTCAAATGATTTTTCTCGACCTATCTTGGTGACTTTCCTCCACCAACGAAAAATGAGGTAGATAAAGAAAGAAAGAAAAACCGCCAGGCACCAATTGCAAAAATAAAACCACCCCTAATCGGAAAAGTTGAATTTCATTCAAATTCGAACGAATTATTCGACGAGTTATGAAAAACTTAAAATTTCACTCCGAAAAAATGTCCACAAATTCCAATCCCGCACCTTTTTTCTCATAAACACTGTTACATAAAAAAAAAAGCCCACAACACGTTTGTCGCCTTATTTTCTTTCGTCCTTGCCCGATGAAGTTCCCTTCAGCAAATAACAAATAAAGGAAAGCAAAGAAAAAACCGAGTAGAAATTAAAAAATGAAGAATTTTAATGAATCATTAATGAATCATATTTTTTTATTGCAACCGTAACACTCACGCTTTTGTTCAAATTTTACTCATTTTTTTTTAAATCTGTTTAATCCTGCCTAACTTTCGTTTTTTTCTTTGTTTGTTTATTTTTAACCCTCGATTTTTTTTCAACCCCTTTCGTATGTTTATCCAACGAATGTTGTGAAAAACAAAAAACAAAAATCTATCGGACTTTTTTACAAAGACACACACGACATTGTTCGGTTGAATTTTGTCTACTTTTTAAAGAGATAACGAATTATCGAAGGGATAGTTTTTTTCTCTATCCACGACGACGTCGTTGGGTTTTCGTTCGTCGTCGTCGGCGCGGCGTTCGTCGTGGATGGCACAGTGTGGAACTCGGGTAGACCTGACCTAGCCCAACACGAGTCGGCTTGGCTCGAGCCGTAGCTCTCTGGTTCGTTCCTCGCCGGTTGAGGGCGCGTATATCTATATACATATGTGCATATATATATGTATACACATCTGTATACACACAGACACACTCGCGGAGCAGTTTATACCATGGTCGCGTTGAGAGTGGGTGGTGGTGCATTTCTCTGCGCTGCGCTTTCGATCGACCCACCGAAGCACAGAGAGAGAGAGAGAGAGAGAGAGAACAAAAGAGAGAAAACCACCCTTTCTGCTTGTACTCTCGCTCTTTCTCTTCGTACAGATATATCGCTAGCTCAAAACGAGAAGGGCGTCAAAGCAACCCATTTTCATACTCGACACATCTTTCCCATTGCAAATAAATGAAAAATATATTTACACCATCCCCACTCTTTCGTCGTTATATATTTCTCCTCGTCTCATCGCACCCTCTACATCCCTCGCTTTCTAACGCCGCTGCACTCCCTGCAACCCCCGTTCTTTCGAAGCGTTGCAACCACGTCTCTCCCTTCATCCGCTTTTTTTTTGTCCCTCACCTTTTCGCCTCCTCTTCGTCTGGTACTTTGACATTTTCAGGTTTTCACCCGCTATCATATGCTTCGAAAATCGCCCGGAAGATGTGTCTCTCTCTATCTCTCTATTTCTCTCTTCTGTCCCCTTGTAATCCAAATGATTTTCCACATTATTGTACGATACAGATTTTTGGTTCGAATCACTTTGTTTTTCTAGAGATTTTATAAGGTTTCATCATTTTATACGAATACCCTCTTTCGAAGGATCCAACTTCTTACAGTTCTGTACACGCTGAGGGCGTAACCCGTATCTTTAAGTCGTAAAATACTTGTCCCACAGGGTTTAAAGAAGAAAAGGCTACGTCTTCTTGATTCTCTACGGTCGATACAGGGAACTGAGAAAATACTCCTCGCACTTTATATTCAATATTTTCTTGCAAATATTTCTCTCAAAAAGTGTGACAATGCAATACATTTTTTTTTTTAGATCCTCTAATGTTTATTCAATCCAAGCAAATCTTCTTGTCGTAGATAAAATGAAAAGAATACAAAATTGGGTTTTATTTATTTAAAAAACTGCTAAACACATTATTTTTCATTCTACAGGATACCTCAATCGTTTTTTTTTATTTTCAGGCCAACGAACAATAAATATTTGGCAAACTCTCAACTATTAAAGCAAATCCTTTTGAGAGAATGATTTTTTTTTTTTTTTTACAAATACGGCATAATTTATGTACGAATACGTTTTTCTAGCCTCAGTGTTTCAGGAATAACGTGTGGTGCATCTCGAAGTAACGAAGCCACCCTCGTGCCCTTTTTTCGTTCTCTTTCATCTTCGTTTCGCAATCGTGTGTTTTTGCCTCGAGCGTTACACACATGCATCCTTCAGCTCGCTCTTTTTTTCCAGGCTAGTGTAACAAAGTGCAAGCCTTAGTCTGCTGCTATAATACGAGACAACCGTCCAGATCTCTTTCGCTTACTTCTTCCGTTACGAAAGTGTACGTTGAGCCCTTTTTTTCTATATGTAGCATGCAAATAAGACATTCTGTATCAACTCACCCATATTTTTTTAAATATTAAACCTTTTTTTTCTAACTCTATCATGAAATAACTTCAGGAAAATAAATATTGGCCTGAGGACTGTTAAAATATTAATCTAAGTTATTGTATTTAAATATTCATATAATTGAAAGAATTTTTTTACTATAATAACAAAATCGTCCTGCATTGAAAACCTACCGAAATCTTTACAGCAATTTTGAAATGAATTCCTCAGTCTCAAAGTCTTCCCACTTTAAGTGAGATTCCCCATAGTCATAAATCTAGATATATATATATATATATGTTGAATTAATGGGGGAAAGTCATGTAAACGTACGTTTTTTCAAGATTTTTTTATAAAGAAATGGAATAGTTTATTGAACTAACATAAAGCATATCTCTAAATATACGATGTAAGGTATATTGACAAATTTTTTTAGACTAAAATATTTCAAAATGGCGGCGCCACAACTGCTGGAAGTTGGCACCACAAATTTGCGCCCTGCAGCCTACAGGTCTCAAATCTCAACTAAAATCAAATTTTTATTATTAAAATACATTAATACGCTTTGTTATTTTTTTTCTCTCCGTAATGCAAAGCGTATTAATGTATTTTAATAATAAAAAAATAATTTTTTTATTTTAGTTGAAATTTGAGGTGCCGACTTCCAGCAGCTGTGGCGCCGCCATTTTGAAATATTTTAGTCTGAAAAAATTTGCCAATGTACCTTACATTGTATATTTTGAAATATGCTTTATGTTAATTCAATAAACTATTCCATTTCTTTATAAAAAAGTCTTGAAAAACGTACGTTTAAATGACTTTCCCCCCTCAAAAAGTGCACGTGCCAAACTCCCTTCATCAGACTCTTTTTAGCCTTCGCTGGCCTCATTAATCCCGTTCGGATGAATCTCGATCCATCGGACATTCAAGTTTTACAAAATTTCATCGATTTTTTTCGTTCGCTGTGCGTGAAAAAGAATCTGCGAATTTTTTTTCGTTTTTTTTTTTTTTTTTTTTTCAAGGCGTGTCATTATCGGCAGCCAAGCCAAGTGAAACAACGCTGAAATTGATAGGCATCCTTCCTCGTCGTGACCGGGGCTAATGAGAAACGTAGCGGTTTCGGCACGAGGCCCAAGGTCATCGAACCTTCACGAGCCCCCAGCGTGTTCGCGCTCAACAATCGAGATCAGCGGTCTCCTCTTCTCTCTCTCTCTCTCTTTCTTTTGCTCCACGACAGCATACCTTGCATGTCAGCAGCACACGATTTGACCCTTACCTCCCAACAATACATTCACCTACGATCCTCGCATACCGCTTTTACAGTAATGAAAAAAAAAAAAATCAAAAGTTGTCGAGCATTTGAAAAATTTGTCTTTCAAATACCGAAAATGAAAGGAACGAGTATTTCGGAACTTTTATTCACCAGCTCGACGTATCTGATAAATTAATATGTCCATAAAAATTGTGTCAATCGAAAAGGGTTCAAAAAAATTAATCATTCTCGAAATTTTAATCCGGGTGTAAATGGACATTTTTAATTTTTTAATTTCAGCTGAACATACGAAATTTGAATTTGAAATTCCTCTGGCCAATTCTCAATTTTAATACAATTTTTCAAAAGAAAACTATTTATGTACAGAGACACTGCGAGTCTTGACTGTAATTTTCATTTTTTTAATAATTCGTGTCAAGACTCTGTAGCATCTCTAGCAGTGGGATTAAAAAAGATATATTATCGAAGTTCGGATAACAATTTGCACAAAAATTGCTGAGATGAGTCGATGAAAAAATTGTTCAGTGTAAAATATGTGTAATACTTCAAATAAATTTAACCCGATCGTAATAATTGTGTTGTGTCAAAATTCAAATCACGCTTACGTAAAGTGTAACACACTGGGGTACTAAAAAAAAAGCTCGCCAAAATCGTTACGACACAGTTTGAAATTAGATTCGTAAAAAGAATTAAATCATTCAAATACCTCGAAAACGGTGAATAATCGATTACGACTAACATACGAGTGAATTATTTCATGAATCTTATTTGTATAATCGATGGATCATAGAAAGAATTTCCCTTTTCGTAGAATTATAATAAAGCAAGTGGTTCTTTCTACTGTTATTCGTAATTTTCGCGTGTTTCTCGTAGTGGTAACAGCCGGAGGATCATCGGCGAGTAGTAACAGCGGAGTAATACAGGAGTAGTACACGCCTAGAGAAGAATTTCCGCGTGAATCGGCGACGACTACTAACCCAGATACGTCCTCGGGTCGTCGATCTTTTCCCTTCTCGAGACGATGCCACGAACGTCGACTGTACCAGATATAAATTTTCTACAGTCTTTTTCGCGCATTGTATACGCCACATATTTTATTCGCTAACTGACCACAAAATGAGCCCCCAGGATAAAAAATACTTGTAAAGTCATTTCAAACAATAGGAATTCATATGGTATCTTTCCGATTCATAATGGATCTGAATGAGCATCAAAAAGATGTAGAGAAAATAAAAAGTCCTTGTGGATCAAATTGCCAAACGATTGACGTTATTTTGAGAACCAGCAAAAAATATGGCATCAAGGATTCGCTAGATTTGAACTTCAACGTGCTTAGATTCAAGATGAATTTTAAAGCACAGTAGCAGATTCGTATCTAATCATACGAGTATAATATACTGACAATTCTCAAAGGTTAACTTGATACCCCAATAAAGCTCATGTATGATATAAAAAATTAGGACGGAAACAACGATTAAGGTGGCAAAGCGTCATTGCCATGATTCTACCTTAGCTTCTTTCTCTCTCCCTCTCTCTTTCTCTGTTTCTCTTTCGCCTCCCCACCTTGAAGAAAGTCTCTTCTGCATCAAGCGCGCGGGGGCTACGAGAGTTCATTCAACTTGTTCTGCGTCCGCGTTCTCATACAACAAATGCGGAACGCCAATAACCGTGTGCAGGCTTGCACACATTTTTTCCCATATCTCCATCTCTCTCATTCTGTTTTACTTGAAAGAACTGAGAAATGAAAAGGCGTAACCCAGATCATTTCATACGTTGGATCGCCGTGGTTAAGCCGTTTTCCTGGGAAACATTAACCGTGAGTACGAGACTTGGAACATTTATACATAGATCTCTCTCGATCTCGTGCTTAGAAGATCTCGTACACGAACTCATGTAAACGCACAGTACCTTCTGTTGCATTAGCCCGTGCGATATAACGAAATGTAAACCGGAAAAGCTAGGAACAGAAATGAATTAGCAAGAAGCGAGTGTGTTGGCCCGAGTAATAATGCAGCAATCTTCTCTTTTTTTTCTTCATACCCCTTCCTTCCGTATCCACATATCTGGTCGTCTTCTTCCTCTCGCCAACACGGGACTCGTGAAGGAAAAGAAAAAAGAGACACTGCATCGAAGCAAGTGAATAAACGTAAGACACAACCAAGCAAAAGACTCGGTTCTCTTGATGTGGCAAGGAAAGGTATAAGGCCCCGCGTCGCGGTGAGCGTCCACGGACTTGAAAGAAGGTCTCTGCCGGTCATTGTCCCACTTCGGATACTCTTTGCGGGGCCTCCGATTCTCGAGACCGCGGATTGGCCGCTCTTGCTGGACTTGGACTTGGACTTGGAGTGTCGCGGGATACACTCTTTCAACCATATCGATGCACATACATACTCCGAGTTTATAGGGTCGTTCGGCATGAATCGGAACGATTCTTACCCGATATAAAAATTCCTCGTAGTTGTGCTATTTGTGAATTGCCGTTCGAAGTAAAAAAAACATAGAGAACCCGAACGATCGTTGTTTCAAACTCGGCCCATTTATTATAATTTTTGTAACTCTTCGTGACATTCCAGCAGTTACAGATAGTCTCCTTTATTACAATCCTTAGTAAACTGTTCGTGTGAACTCGCAAATTACTCCCAAACTGCCATTTCCGATTCGAATGATCACGAAAATGATTTGCAGGTTGAAAATCCATCCTGGACGAAACAATCCATAAGAAGCGACGGGTTAAACTAATCTGCTATTAACCAGTCGTCAACGACAGCTTTTCAATGCACCTCATACCCAATTGTCATACATTCCTGCTTCGTTTCTGTCTGACGAAGACAATAAATTCAATTGAATTATGATATTAACGAACGGTGAAATGGAATGGTCATAGCCGTGAGTTGATGGCTTTCATTGCGGGTTAACTTTGGCTCCAGGGCCTGTCATCAGTGAGTAAAGAGGTTTCCGATATGTTACACCTTCCCCTCTCATCCCATTCAATATGTCAATGAGAGAGAAAGAAAGAAAGAAAGAGAGAAAGGGAGAAAAGACCCTTTTGCAGGTCACCATATTGCTATTGCGTTCTCTCGTACACTATCATACACGGTGAGCGTCACTCGTTCCTGTATATACATATATGAGAGACGGAACGAAGACGTGAAACGAACGATACGAGGAACAAAATGCCCCGTCACTCGGCTAACTGTACTGTACCATGGACACATATAGATATGTATATATTACCATGTGTGAAGAACAGAGGGAGAGAAGGCTGCACACCCACGGTCACCAGGCAAAAGAGAGTAGCTATATATTACAAGTATACGTCTATATCTATTTATACGACATAGCTATATGTAAGTCCATGGAATAAAACATATAGCGATAGACACCTCGCCTAATACATGCATACCTCACGGTTTACCGTATAACGACTTAACGTTACTTGCCGTGATATGTACACAGAAGAAATAATTGTGTAACAGAACGCCTTTTCGTGCCCATTCGACATGCACTAAGATTGCTCGGTTTCATTGACTCGGAATCCCCATAAAAACAACATATACATAGCAAAACATACGATTGGTCACTTCGTTCTTATTTTTTCGTTAGTTTTAGAACATTGAGAATGAACCGTTATTGCGTAGGAGTCGCCGAGCTGCATATTTTTCCAATTTTTGTCAGATGCGATGAAAATTGATCGGCTGGAAGAATTTTATTGGGTTTTAAACTTCATTCCCGCTGTTTTTCAATAAAAAAAAAAAAAAATATTTATAGTTTACGGTACATTCTATTTTATTCGATGTATTGTCCTTCAGAAGCTACGACCTTTTCCCATTTTTCACGCAACAAATGGATTCCACACCAATAGAAATCGTTGCATTTTGAGGCGATCTATTCATCGATACATTTTTTGATATCTTCAAAAGACTTAAAATTCTGTAATGACAAATCATTCTGAATCGCTCGAAACAAATGATAATCAGACGGTGCTATGTCCGGTGAATACGACGGGTGAGGTAAGACTTCCCAGTTCATGTCCTTTATATACTTTTTTACGGTTTCTGCTATACTTAAGGTAAATACTGTACTGCATGCTAGTCAAATGAGTCCTAAAACTTTACAATGTTTTTATACCAAGTTTAATGCACTAATTATACATAGTGAAGGTGAATTTGTAAGATGACATGTCTAATTAACCTAGAAAAATATTAATATCGATACATTTGCGAAACCATTAACTAATAGTGGCAAATTTCCATTATGTCACATTTTCATTGGGACTTTTCAAAGAATAATCTGTATTTTTTAACCGATTTTAATGCACCACGTCGTATTTTATTCCTCAAGAGATTCTCTACGAATTCACCATGTAGACTTTTTCGAAGTTTATTTGTTTGAAAATTATAGTAATTTGTTTATGAAAGATTTTTTTTCGCTAAATAAACAATTGGTTGCAACAGTAGAACGATTAAGCTTAGAAGAAATCTACATGGTGAATTCGTAAAGGATCTCTTGAGGAACAAAATAAGACGTGGTACATTGCAATTGGTTAAAAATTACGGATTATTCTTTGATGAATTCCGAATGAAAATGTGCCATCATGGAAATTTGCATTTATCGGTTGATGATTTCGCAAATCTATCGTTTGTAAAATTTTTCTACGTTGATAAGACATGCTGTGATATAAAGCCGCTAACATTACGTTCAATTGTGTATTAAGCTTGGCATAAAACAATTGTAAAATTTAGCACTCATTTGACTAGCATGCAGTACAGTATATACCTTAACGGCAGAGCATTGTCATGGAGCAAAATTAGTTTGTTCTGACGTTTGGCGTATTCAGGCTGCTTTTTTTTCAACTCCTGGTTTAGCTTCATTAATTGTTGTTTATAGCGAACAGCTGTGATCGTTTCACCCGGTTTCAGCAACTCGTGGTACACCATACCTTTTGATCCCACCAAACACACAGCATCACCTTTTGAGCATGAATATTGTGGTTTGGTATTGATAGACCTGGTTCACCTGACAGTATTCATGCTTTTGTTTCATTTGGGATTTTCATAATAAACTCATTTCTCGTCGCCAGTCACGATTCGATGTAAAAATGACTTCCTTTCGCATCGTTCAAGCAACAATTCACAAATCGTTTTTCGCTTTTCGAGTTGTCTCTCCTTTAATTGATATGGTAACCAATTTCCCGCTTTTTGAACCAGTCCAAGATTATGTAAACGTTTGTTAATAGCCATTTCAGTAACGTTTAATCTATCAAACAATTCTTTAAGGATCTGACATCGATCTTCATTGAGTAAGGCCTCCAATTCTCCATCTTCAAATTTTTTCGGCTGGCCTGGACGTTCTTTGTCTTTAAGGTCAAAATCACCACTTTTGAATCGTCTAAACCAATCTCTGCACGTTGTCTCGGATAGAGCATGTTCGCTATAAGCTTCTTGGAGCAAGCGACGACTTTCAGCAGCATTTTTTCTTAAATTAAAGAAAAAATGCAAAGCTTTCCGCATATGCTTTTTCGTTGGTTCAAAACCTGACATTTTTGATATTATACAAAAATTAGTGTGTACCAGTGAATTCACTCTCAAATACTGAATATTGTAGGTTATGTCCAATACTTCAACACAGTATAGTTTTACACTGAGAAAAGAAATTTGTTGATTCAACAAAATTTTTGTTGAATCAACAAATTGTGACGGACAAAATGAAATTCGTTAACTCAACAAAAATTTGGTTAATTCAACCACTTAATTTGCTGGCTCAAATAAATATTGTTCATTACGACGAAAATATTGTTGAATCAACAAAATTTTCTGTTGAATTAACAAATTTCATTTTGTTCGCCACAATTTGTTGATTCAACAAAAAATTTGTTCAAACAACAAATTTCTTTTCTCAGTGTAGTGTTACTTTTATGAAAATAATACTAGTTACGCCATCTCATATAAAACAGTGGGAATTAAGTTTAAAACCCAATAGATGGGCGTAATCTCTTTTCTGGGGATTAAACGTCGACGGGATTTCAGGTAAACGACTATTTCGTGAAGGCTTTAAAAATATTGAAATTTTTTGGCGAGTGAAAGAAACGATAAAGATCTGTCATATCCGTTTTTTGTTATTTGACGAATGTTTCGATTTAAAAATCAGAATTTCCGATATTTTTTTGTCAACTCGCACTAAAAATATCCCATGAAAATTCCCATATAGACTCAATCCCGATCCATGGGATTTAGTGATCAAAAACTTTTTGCAAAATGCTTGTAAATGGGTAATTTACGAGTAGGAATTTAAATCCTTGCAAATGTGTATGCGAATGAGTGAGGCCCACGTAAAACATACCCACGAATTCATGGCAGTGTCGCGTTCCAGTGAGCGAGGGTGCATTTGTATACGTGGCAGAAAGAAAAAGAGAGGAAGAACGAGGCAGCACGTAACGCACCGTTATTCCGAGGGGCCCGTTGCCACGGGAGAGCGAGAAAGAGAAAAAACAAAAAAGTGGGGGAGAACACGGTTATAGAACCAAACTGTGCAAGTAATTTTATACATATATATTTGTACGTTTATACCACACATAAATATAGGTAGAGAGTTCAACTGGTGGGCCCAGCCAAAAGTAAAACTGAATTCATTTTCGGTCTCGTAAGACCGAAAAGGCCTCTCTCGGGATCACGGACACCTTAAATACCATCGCAGAGTCAACGCACTTGGTCACATAGACGTATAACATAACGAAATCTTGCCCAACAATCTTTTTACATATCTATATACGTTCATAGACATTAAGCAAGCACCGAATTAAAGTCAAAGAAGAACCTTTCAATCCATTCGATACACGAGATGTAAAAAACTGCAACTTTGTTTTTTATTCTTTCAAATTAGAGATTTACAAAATCATTCAAGCGTCGCATTTGTAATGGAAATTGAAAAAAATTTCAAAGAAACAAAAAACCATTAAAGATTGTTTCTTTGCAGAAGAAAATACATTTTTATTTTTATATAAACATTTTTATAAAAGATTTTTAAAAAGTAGATTCAAAATGTTGTCTCTTCAAAAATTCTGACGATACAGGAAATTTAAAAGTATCCACCAAATCGGAGGTTTAACCTAAAAAAAATGAACAATCTCTCATCTTTAATATCTAAAACAACATGCCATAGGATCGTCGCTATTTATCACATAATACGAGTTTTCAAAACGAGAACAAATGCGTTTTATACTAGCTCTCCCCGTCCAATTTGAGACCAGATAATACATTATATTCGTTTATTTAATTGCCGAATTGCGATGTGAAAAAAAAACGAACGCGTTTTGCAACCAAACGACGAGTCCTTGAAAATTTCGAATCGATTTGTCCTTCAAAAAGTTCGATGCTCCGTATCGTGTGTAAGGTATGGGTGGAATAAAAAAAACATTTGGAAGTCGAGTTCTTCGAGCCTGAGAGAAGGACGAGAACAAGGCAATGGCCGCGAGACTCGACTGTTGCGTAAGCGAATCCTCGTCGCCTTCGAGTGCTTGGAGGTCGCGCGTTAAATCGAGATTTGCAAGAGAGATCGGCGCAAAGAGATCGATATAGGTGAAGCTTTATAGCATAAAATGTACGTAAGCGTAAACGCCTGCATCTATAGAATAATAATAATTCTTATTATCTTCATTATTATCATCATTATTTTGTTATACGCGAATGCTATAAGAGACATTGAGCAGGACCTCGAAACCCAAGAGAACTTCAGAGTTCATTCAACCCTCGATGTCTACATAAATATATGTATACGTTTATATAAATCCTGTAACAAGAGGAGGAGCAAGAATAGTGCTATAAGTATCGTATCTGTCTTCCTATGTCTCATGTTTCTTGAGTTCGTAATATATATCTCCATGTAATATACAAGTCATTCTATATGAAGGAGTTTTATCAGAGCTCAATATTTGATAAACTTTTCTTATGTAGAAAAAAAATCGTTCGCCAATACCAAATTGGTATTATCTCACACAAATTTTACGTGGGTACAAAACGTTGAGACTGTCGTACGACCTGATTTTATGTCTAGAAGGAGGCGCTTGAAACGATGAGCAAAAAACTTCTGTTCAGTCTTGAACGTGTTTCTATAATAAAAAATATTTATGTTGCGTGTACTATATTTATATTACGGTTGAACAAAGTGAAGGGGATGGCCCTGAAACCGCGTGTTTTTTCTTCTTTTACCATTTTTTTTTCTACCCAGTTTCGTTTCGACCATTTTTTTTCGTCTTTGCCTCTCTCGGCTTATTATAATCGACTATGCCAGAAACCATTTCATGGCCATGGCCAAGATCAACGTACTGTCAAGAGAGGCTGAGCGATCGAGCAACCAGGCAGTCCTAATTATCGCCCATCGTGCAAATTCTTTGTCTGCTAAACGAAAGGATCAGCGATGCAAAAGTGAGACAGAAAACGAGAGGAAGTGAAAGATCGAGCGGTCATTGAATTCCCACATCAACGACGTCATAATCGTGGTCATCTTTCGCTTCGTATTTTTTTTTTTTTTTTATATTCTCTTTTGCATAAAAATGGTGAATTAATCCTTTGAATGTTGTCCCTGCTCTTGCAATTCCGTATTTTGAATAATAGCTCGATATTTAACATAAATACAAACGAGATTTGATAATGAAAGATTTTTGCGAATCGTCATTCATTTTACAATGCATTTTCTCTCCTTGAATTCAATTTTATAATTTTGTGATTCCCAACCTCTGGACACCCGATAGTTCGAGTCAAGCGCCTGTCAGACATTCGAACGTCGTCCGACTAAACACTATCCTTACTACTTAATTCTCGCAGCTATAATTAAAAGTCATAGCTTAATTAATGAAAAAAATAAATAAAAAATGTAAAACGGTGCACAAATGTTCAAAAATCATGATATGTAAGCTAAAAAAATGAAAATGGAAGAAATTTTGATCAAACAAAAAGATATTTTCATTTTAGGTCGACAAATTCTTTTCTCCCTGTTCTTTAGATACTTTATCTCAGTCAACTTATTGCTAAAAAAGGAACACCGAACGTTCAATACACTAAATCAATGATTTTCAATATAATTTCTATTTTAGCCGGACAATTCTGTGTTTTGTACTTAAAATTTATAAATTTGCACTAAAAAAGTGCATTACTGTACTTTAGCGAGTACATAAAAAAGACTTGTAGAGAATGCATCTGTGGGCCACGGTACATATACCTATTGTTCACAAAAGTACAAGTGGAAAACGTTATGCGAGAGGCAGGCTTGGGAGCGTCCTCTACACATGGAAGCTCGAACGAGGCGCCGCTCGTAAGTAGTCTCAGTCAACGGCGCATCGTACGTGCGACCGCTTTCAATGGGGAATCACTACAGGTTCTTTCCCTCCCTCTTGTCGCTGAGCAGTGGAACGACGCGTATTGCCAGACGGCATGTCGGGAGGTAAGAGGGAGGGAAAAATCCTCATGATTGCGAGAATCGTAAAAAGGAGAGAGAAGGAAAGGAAAATAGAAAAGAGGAAACGAGAGCGAACGAATGAGAGAGGGCTAGTCACTTGCATATGTAGATCATCGATTTAAAATTAGTTTTATTGTATATTAACAATATTTTAGTAATTCAAATGACAAAAATTTGTTAACCTTCATCTCAATTTCGATAAAAATCATAAAAATATTAATTCTATTAAGCTCGATTGTTCACAAATTTGGTAATGATTTCTCGTTATACTCCAATTTGATTTTCTTCTATATTTACTCGATTTATACTATTTTACATTTTCAAAAGAAAAGGATTTGTATAGGTGATGAAACGGCGTTTAAAAAACTCGGAAGATATCAAAAAAATGATCAAAATAATATTTTTTTTTATAAGGAACATTCATTGACAAAATTGTAAATAATTTAAATTCGTGTGTTACGTGCATCCTTTTAAATATTTGAATGCAAATATTTCGCTTCCGTATAAAATCATCATTAATTCGATTGAATCTTTTGTTATCTCAAGACAATTATATGTTTAAAGATGTTAATGAACTTTCAATCGCACATACGTTTATATACAGATATATATTTAGTGAGTGGCGAGTCTAAAGAGGCCCCTCGCGTAATTTCGCTAGTACAGAGTGAGCGGCCTCTCGAGTATCCCAGGCAACAACGAGGTCTTTGAACCTAGTGGCACTGTTAAGCTGCATAACCCATTTTGTAATAGCACACTTTGTTTAAACCGGCACGCGGCATCCTTGCTAAAGCCTTCCCCCATCTTTTTTCCTTCTCTTCCCCTTCTCTTCCCCTCTCGTCGGAAACCATCTAAAGCCACAGTGGCAATTTACAAAAGACCAGGACCCAGATATAACACTTCTGACTATATCTCATGACGAACTTCTCGTCCCGTTCCAAAGAGACGTGTGCACACATACGCTTCTCGTTTTGTGCACATCGAAAGCCAAAGAATGACGATGAAGTTCGATGGTTTTGGCGAGAGAACACACGAGCAAAGTAGAACGAATGGAAACTTCATAAATCGGAAAGTGGGACTCGGTAGACGTTTGGAAGGAGAATCGAATTTGATGTAAAATTGATGTAATTTCGAAAAGAAATGAAAATCATTGAGACAAATTTTCATTTTGACAGTGAAATTTTAATATATTTTATATATGAATATAGAACAATAAGAAGAAGAAAAAAGAATGCTTACTTAAATAGTAGAATTTTATGAGAATTTTGAACTATTTTCGCGTTAATCATAGAAAAATTTTACTCTTCTTATTTAACACACGAAGATTCGTGGAATTATTTTCTCTGCATATATTTATACATAAAGGCCGAGTTCATTTAAATTACCATTGACCGTTTTTATTTTCATCCAACTTTTTTAACCCATCTCTATGTGTTAATTAATTTCTTATTCTCTCTTGAAAATAATTCAATAAAATAATGCAACAGGAAATTGATTAGTGAGATTTTTGCAAATTTTTTTTAGCCTTCCATTTGATATTCTGTTTCATTTTTTGAAATATATCCTCAGTATGACCAATAAAAAACATTAAAACGTTGAATTCTCGCATTTATTATTTTTAAGCTTTACTCAACGTTGCAATAATCTATCAAAATCGCTACAAGCCATAAATTATTTTTTATTTTTTTTTATTTATTTATTAATAACACTTAGGTCTTGCATTATAATGTGTTTATCACATAGTATTCATTGCGAAAGAGATTAAATAATCCGGCAGGCTCTCGTCGCTTCCGCATTCGAGCTGCTTGGACTTCAATGTCAATGCCAACACAGCGAGCACCGTCGCCCTTTCACCTTATATAACGGATAAGTGTTTTCTCTTGTAGAGATTTTACACACAGCTTACAAAGGCAACGGACATACAAGCAAAAATACTGATATATTAGCACAACAACAAAAAAAGCAGAGGTTTTTTGACTATTTATTTTGATTAGTTATCGTTTTTCATTCGAAACGTGGTTACATTTCGTCCCTAAAAAAAACAGACTATCGTAAAATTGTTAAAAACGCTGGAGAACAAAATAATAAAAAAAAAAACAATTTTTTGTTTTCATAACACAAAAAATTCAACCATTTTGATTAGCTGTTTGGTCTCAAAATATGCCTTGGCGTTTTAAAATTTTTTATTTTTTTGCGATCATTACATCGCAACTTTGAACATTAATAGAAAGAAAAACGTTTTGAAAATATAGGAAAACTGGATAAATATTTGTTGAAAAAACTAACAGAAAATCGAAAAAAAATAGACCACTGTTTTTTTTCTGCTATCAATCATCGGGAGTCAATAAATGGAACATTACCATACCACTTTGTCTTTTATATAACGAATATACACGCTGATTCGTTTCGCATAGCTTGCGTGACTCGTAATTCGTCACACACGTGACGAATGAGATCACAAAATATATTTTGACAAGTTGATCTTTAGTTCGCGAGAGAGGCATAATATGCAAATGAAAACTTGAAATTTTTTTCTCATATTCATCCAAGATGAGTTACGTTGGGAGCTTTTTTTTATTTCGTTCTTTTTTTCGAGAATAAACTGGGTGACAGGACTTGACTCGAACTTTTTCATATGCTAATTCCAGTTACTCCCACGGATATTTTCATCTCTTTGCTCTCGCGAGTACACTTTTGTCCTCAAGCGTGAATTTTAAGCGAGAATACCTGCGTCTTCGGTAACTATACACACGAAAAACAAGAG
Organism: Rhimphoctona megacephalus; assembly: GCA_963989365.1. Classification (NCBI taxonomy): domain Eukaryota; kingdom Metazoa; phylum Arthropoda; class Insecta; order Hymenoptera; family Ichneumonidae; genus Rhimphoctona; species Rhimphoctona megacephalus. The sequence continues at coordinate 35,185,654 of OZ022415.1, read as the reverse complement.
AATTTATCCTTTTAAAAAATCTCTACCTTCAGCGAGTTTTATAAATTCTTTTATGAAAGTATGTCATTATTTCGTATAAATCTTTGTTTATCAGTTAAATAAGATTGTATTTAAATATTTTTCAATCAACAGAGTTTGTTTGAGGAAAACGAAAATCAAGAATTCCGATGAGATCAATGCTACCGATGATCTTATAAATTTATCTACAATCAAGAAAAAAATCTTCTTCTCCAACGTGTACAACCTCCGTACGTGTAACTTTTGTAAAATATTTTACGTCCCAAAAATATAAATATTACAAAAACATTATACAATATCAATATTTATTATCCAGTCGATAAAGCATATTCTTTTTTTCCAAAACTGGTCCGCCGAGTAGGCAACAAAAGAATATAAAAAACATGACAGATAAAGGCGTGTACCAAAATTCATCAACCGTTAACAAATGATCGAAAAAATAAATCAATAACAAAATGAAGACGTCAAGAACAAGTTACCAAAGCGATAAAAATTGACCAGTTAATTTTGTTTTTTTCCAATTGTTCGCTGTTACAAGGATTGATTTGTTAATTCGAACTTGGTGGATGTTCGTAGCCGTTACTTGGCAAATGACACGGCGGAAAAGCAAGCCAAGCGAGAGAGAAATGTACATCGTGTGTGCGAGAGGGCAAGGCTGCGGAAAAAGAGAAAGATGAGAAGAGTGAGTATTGCAGGAGTAAAAGAGAGATGGATTTATCGAAAGAGAGAAAGAGAGGGAATCTCACGGCTGATGGTTGGCCGTGACTTTACTCAACTCTTGGCGGCACTCGGCACGGCGCGCAACGCGTCAATGTAGAACGGTCGTTGACTCCGCGAGCTGTGCTCGGCCATTTTAATATATATATATATGTATTTATATGTAAAGAACTTGCGTTCATTCGCTTCGTCACCGTCAGTATTGGCGACTGGCGCTCTTACTCCATTCTCCTTCGATTCTACAGCAGCCCTATCTACATCGAGAAGAAAGAGAAATAGAGAGAACGAGATACGGACTCGCTGTTTCTCGTTGCCGATTTATGCGACACGCCGTAGATCGACCTACGACTCACGCGCGCGTAATACTTTACAGAAGAACCTCTCCTGCGCTAAACGTCACACGCACACATTCATTCTTTCTTCCTGTTGACTCTGAGATGTGAAGAAAACGAACGGTAAGTATTTTCGAAGAAATTTAATTTATCAGCAATTTATTGGGAACCAATAATGGATACGATGCGTCAAGAGCGCAATTGTAAAAGTCTAACGATTACTATTTTTATTCGCGAGAGTTTGAAACAATGAGTTCTGAGTGTAAAAGTGCGATTTTTTCGTTAGTACTTTGAGGTAATTAATCATGATCGAATTCCTGATTTAGTTGTGTTACCAAGTCACTAGGAATCGAGAATAATATACTGGTTCGAAAATGTATGTTGGATGAATAACGCGTGATCATTTTTGTTGAGAATAAAAAGATCGACAAGCTCTTTGTGCAGAAATTCAATGTAATTGAGATAAGAGAGTGCAACGTCCCTCACGAATCGGAATGAACACGTGAGTATTTGTGCTCATGTGATTCTGTATATTTTACTACAAACGCAAAACCGTCGCAAATCTACGGTCATCATTACGGTAGAGCGTAATACTTTACGGTTTGTCCTGGGGTGTATCACGGAATCGCGAAACGTTGCGCCATTTTCGCACGGAAAATGGCATTACGGTACTTTTGCGCATTCACATACTGCATATACGCGTGTATATGTGAACGTATGCAGCACGTATTCGCCTGCAGTAAATCTAGGCTAGACCGTATTGCTCGTCGACAAAAAATAACAATTTTTTCGTCACAGATTTACATTTAGTCTGTTCAGAGCTTTCTACGTAGAAGTTTAGAGATAAAAGGTAATTATTTCTCTGTAATTCATAAATGCATAAAATTGTTTTTATTTTAGCACTTTTTATTTGATTTTTTGGACAATATTATTCGAAATGTTATGTGAATTGAAAAATTCAATCGTATTGACACAGTATGAAAGTCCCTTGAGATGTGAGAACGTTGTGTATAAATAATATAGATATATACACGTGTGGGAGAAGAACGATAAGGAGAGGGTAAGATCCTTTCGATTGGTGTCTCTTCCGAAAAGTGCAATGACCGCTCCAATAAAACGATCCCCACTATACGGCAAATAAACCGGGGCTGGATTCGTGATTGAGGTGGAACACACAATTCGCGGTCGAGAGGCCGTCCGAGCAGCTTCATCCACCTTCCCCACCCCAAAAAATCATTACACACACACACGCGCACATACACACACAGCCACACAAATACATTGGCACGTTGGCAATAAGAATTGTGTGGCTTTTCCATCCTCGATCTCTCCCCTATATTCATCGACTCCTCGGGCCAGAACACCGCCTGCTGTCCTGTACGAACAGCAGCAAAACAGATACCGCGTCAGGATACCGTTATGTCACATTAGTAAGCACCTGCAGGCTTCATTTGCTCAGCTCTCCTCGTTTCTCCGCCTCGATTCCCTTTATTCTCAAACATAAATACATAAAAGAACTCGAAAGAAAAAAATCTACCGAAATTCATTATTGCTCTTTTTATTTCTCGTCGATTAACACGTTCGTCTTGGCCTCAAATCGATTTTCGATCGATGCTAATCGATCGGCATAAGATATGAATACGAAATAATTGAACGAATGTTCAATCTTGTGTTATTCTGCATTTGTTTTTCATTACCCCGTTACTTTTATCGGACTCTTGTTTTGAAAATTGTATTCTTTTTACACTGATTTATTTTTATTCATTTACGATCAATGTGGTTAATAACGATCTAATTTGTACGATGATCGAATGACGGAAATAATATTGTATATTTTTCTTCTTTCTGCGCATCATCGAAGCTCAACCCCTTCTTGAAGTCTTTTACAGTTAGGCCTCGCGCTATCGCATGTTTTTTTTTCTTATAAACGATCCGGAAACCACCGGAAATATGAGAGAACCCAAAAGATGATTTTTTTTCTTCAAGTTTGAATGAACGCGTTAATAGAAATGAATGTTCCCCACACACACACATACACACACGGAAGCATGCGTGGACAAATACGTACGTCAGGTTTCCAACAGAAGGGATGATACGCGCGAGCGTGCTGAAAAATTCTTTCTCCAATATCACATCGCGTCCGGGATTGCTAACAATGGCTGCTGCGCAGGGAGCATCAGCGGTTTTTTCCCTTTTTTTTTTTTTACTTCCGCCAACGCAAGAGTCCACCCTCTCTACGAAAGTACCGCAATATCCCTATTCTACCCTTTTCATATTTCGGCTCTTTTCTCGTCGTACACATACATTCGACATTTTTGAAGAGCACGTGCCATGCTCACATAGAAGGTTTGAAAAAGAAAGAAAAAAGAGCAGAGATTGGAGAATGATATTTGGAACTCATTTTTCCCCCAGGAATCCTCTCTTATAAACAGACATTCTTCCCTTCTGTACGCTTCCGCCGTTGTTTCGTTTCAATGCAATTTTTGCTTTCTTATTTCCACTCCCTCTCTCTTTCTCTTTTTTCTCGTTTAATTCTTTTTTCTTCTTTTCATTTACGAAACGATTCCCGTTATTGTGATATATATATATGGCGTACAGTGTGGTCCAAAAGAATGAAAGACGAAGAGAAGCAAAAAAAGGTAAGGTGCGAGCGCACTCTCGAGTTCCGTTCGAACAGATCTGCTACCGAATGGCTCCCCCAGGAACTTCCTTCTCAACCTTTTTTTTTATTTCCCTTTTTCCTTTCTTTCTGTTCTTCACCTTCTCCTGATCCTCTTTTCCCTCTCCCTTTCTTTCTCTTTCGCTCCCTCCCTTTTCTCGGTGTCTTTTCTCGCTTTCGGAGCAACGGTACACCTAATATGACCGTTATGTCATATTAGGAAATACGTGCGTTTAACGGTGTCCCGACTGTTCTATACTTCGAAATGTTTGCTCTTGCCTTGTCTCATCACAGTATGGGTTTCTCTTTGTTTTTGTGTGTGCGTGTTTGTGTTTGTATACCGGGATGGTTCCTCTTGCGCGAGATCATCGATGCGTTTAACACCGTCACGTTATCCCGTATTTTCTCCCTCTTCTTCTATGGAATTTCAAAACGAAAGGCAAAAGTCCAGACTCGATTCTACTCCTGATATTCCCGCAAGAATATTTTTCATGTCCCCTAATCCGTAACCACCAAAAAATCATATAAATCATATAAATCTCATATTTACATATCTATATATGCCCGTAACTCCTCCCCTGCGTTATTTCACAGGATTGTACCGCTGAAACAAAATTTTTTGAATAGTTTTCGGATAATTGTCCATTCGAACTCGAGAACTTTCATATGAACATTAATTCATGACTCTTATTTTCTAAGCCTTTTTAATATTATTCGTCAACTCATGTATTATACCATTCAACAATGAATTATTGTTAATTAATTAATTGGTGAATTTATTAAACTATTCTAACATTTTTTAACTAAATTTAAAAAAAAGTTATACGTAATTGTAATATTAAAATAAAAATAATATAAATTCTTCGATTAGGAAGTGAATCGAATTGGACTTATATTTTGCTCACACGATGCATGTTTAAAGTTTAAAAAAATATGGTAATAGGATACTATTTTATTATTATCCCACAATTATCTTTTTTATTTTTATAATAGCCCCAGAAATTTGGAAATCTAATGCATACACATATATGTATGAGTATACATAAATGTTTCGAGATTATATTGTCCTATGTACCATGTACATATATATTTTGTAAGCGTCCACAGGTAGTTGGTAACAGGTTGGTGACCCTTAGAATTCCGGCGAGTACCACGTGTTCAATCCCCATACAACTAGGTATATCGTAAATCTTCGTCGCTGCATCCATAAATGACTCTTATCCCGACTCACGATTTTATTCATCTGTTACCTCGATGTCAAAGTCCCGGTTGATTAATATATCGAAAAATACCTCGTAAAACCAAAATTATTTGGAAGAAAAAAAAGCGTGAAATGGTTTTCAAGATTTAACAAAAGTACAATGAACTTTTAGATTTGATTTGTGAATAAATGTCAGTGAAAAAAATATCTTTGAATAATAAGCCAAGAATTGAACTCATAATTTTATTGGATCCAATTATTTCAATATAAAACATGAATAATTACAGTACAGTGCAAGAAGTGTTAAAAAAAATAAAATCTCCGGGTATAATTGCAATTAATTCAAGTTACAACGAAGCTGTAATAATTATGTTCATTCTCGTAACATCGCGTGGATAATTCGAGGTGGTGGCGCGTATACATATACGCGCGAAATTCGTGACGTAAGAATTATGAGATTGGAATAACGTGCGAACTTGCCTCAAATTCATATGTTATTACATTATAACGCAAAAGGTAGCGTATATATGCACGCTGAATGGTGAAGTCGTAAAACACTCGTAGTATAATTAACCTACGGCTTGTAAATCGCACGGAGAGATAGGCCCACACGTGTGTATAAAATACACTCGGGTAAAGTATAAAAATAAAGGGTATTTATTTATTTGCGAGAATATACATGCATACCCGTACATAATTGTATGGTGTAGTCGTTAATCGTCTAATCTTTAGTTTGCACCGGTCTACCTCCATGTCTGCTATCGAAAGGAAGGAAGGGAAAGATTCGTTGTTCCTGGCATAATGTGAAAGAGCTTTTTCCATTTCAATGGCTCGCTCCGACCTTTCCTTTCGCATCGGTACCGTTATTCACCGATGTTCTCTACCTACACAGCAAAACTATTTGTATGCAGACGTGCATAACGATCGATGAATACCAAAAGGGCGTAATACTTACGATCTAATGCTCGCGGAAGTTTCGGAAGACACCTTTCCATTCCCGCACAGAGAAAACTCACGATTTAAACGAAAGAACGATAGAAGGCAAACGAGAGAAAATAACACATCGTTACACATTATCGCATTGTGCAAAGACACTCGTGTAAACTCGAGAATCCATTTACCCACCCTAATGCAATCATTTAATGACTCTGACATAATGGTCATTTAAAGACCTTTTTTCTTAACGATCTTAACCAATTGCTCAACGAATTTCCGAATGAGGCTTTCATACATTTTTGGCAGTTTCGATGTATTCATTCAAATTACGAAATTATTCAATCGTGTTATACAACTTCTCGAAGACTATGGATCCAAGGATTTTTGCATCATTCCGTTTACTCAAACGTATCAAGAGATACATTTCAATATAGACTCGTTATGATCTTATCTTATGAATAACAATACACTGAGAAAAGAAATTTGTTGTTTCAACAATTTTTTTGTTGATTAAACAATATTTTTGTCGTAATGAGCAATATTTATTTGAGCCAGCAAATTAAGTGGTTGAATTAACCAAATTTTTATTGAGTTAACGAATTTCGTTTTGTTCGACACAATTTGTTGATTCAACAAAAATTTTGTTGAATCAACAAATTTCTTTTCTCAGTGTACGAAGCGTTTTTTCGTTTAAAAATATCAAAGATTTTACGACGAAGTTGCCAGCAGATTTTTCCTGTTTATGCATTTTAATATTTAATCAGATCTTGAGACAGTAAGATGAGAACATTTCAGAATAAATGGATGTTCATAAATGTTCTAATTCCGTCGAGAATTCTGAGTATTTAAATGCATTTAACAAATTTTTATATTATTCGTAATGACTCAATTTATTTAAATAAATCTATGATAACGATTGAGGTAATTACAATTTTATCATCCAACTGTTTTACCATCAAATAGTTTGTGACTCTTGTACTATAAATTTTGCCTAGCAACGGAGTTACGGCTATGGAATATGAAATTTTGTCCTCAATGGATTCCCCACGCCATGTATGGAATTGAGTCGACATATTTTCAGTGAAAAAAAGATTGGGATAATAATAAACGATGCTGATCATATCCCAATCGAGACTTCATTATAATAACGACATAATAAAGTATTGTGTAACCGAGTTGCAAAAAATTCGATGGCTTATCAAATACGTCCTCATAAATATGTATATATTATACATATATTACGTGGTTCTAACGTAATACGAATCGAGAATTCGTCGAATAAAAAACAACCAAGGTAAGGGAGGCTCGAGAGGGGCAGGTCAAGTCGCAACTCAATGCCATTTGGCCAAAAATCGCTTATTACCACAGCGGTTTAAAAAGAAAATAAAAAGAAACTCGTAATAATAATGCGAGTTTCTTGGAGTCGTTATGGGCTTGGCAATGGGCGAGTTTCTAAACTCGAAGGTTATCAATGCAAATTCTAAGACGAACTACGCGAATTTCGACATCGGTAGAATGTCCTTCTAGACTAGGCTTCGTAATATTTCTCGACCACCTTCACAAGCTTTCGCCATCCTGGTCTCTTCTATCTGGCCGTGGAACATCCCGCTTTTGCCGCGAACTCCCGAGCGACGACCTTGTGACTATAGTATGCGAGATCACTGTACACTTTTTTGCGCCATGTACTGACTCGAGTCAAGACAATATAAATATGTATTACGTTTCAGATTCATAAGCTAAGCCTTTGGGCGGGAAAAATTGCGGAAGTGGAAAGAAATCGTAATCGCGAAAGATTGAAATTCCTCCAGAGATTTCTTCGCGATGTAATTCCGATTGTAAAAGAATTTAAACGAGTGTTAAAAAAAAAAAACTTCATCAGAAGTCCGAATTACGTCATGGAAAAGAATAAAAACATTTGCCATGAACAACAGTCATTGTTGAGAGAGAAAAAATTCAATTGACACTCGGTTATATTATGACTCAATTATATATAATGAAAGTTAATATATTTACTAAATAAATAAATATTTCCGCGATTTTATATCATTCTTTTGATCGTATGAGTGACGAAATGAAATGGAGCTAAAAAAATTTATATTGCCTATTGATCAATTATTTCTTCTACCGGAATAAACAATTATTTAATAATTTCTCGTGATCACGTTTAATTTCAAATCAAGAGAATCGAGAAAAATCGGTCCACTAGAATGACAACACGAAACGCATGAAAAATGGGTCAGGCGAAAATTTTTTCTTTCGAGATCCATCCAGAATATTCGTCGACCCCGAAAATGTGAACGTTCTTTACTACGCACCAGCCTCATTCATAACATGTTTGAAAGATTGGATAGTAAAAAAAGAAAAAAATACATTGATAACACTCACCTCGCGAGCTTCCGTTTTCCCCGGATTACGATCCGCGTAACTGTCAAAACACTACTGAGGACACTGTCATTTCCCCGCACCAAAATGCGAGCTTTGCCTCTCGATAAGGTGTAACGAGCAAACGGAAAAATCCAAAGCTCGATCGATTTAATTAATTTGAAAAACAGTGTAAACGTTCGATCGAGAAGTACGCGAGTTCCTCGATCGGTAGGTTATTCCAACGGATAACTAAAAACTCGTTTGTGACACTGTCCACGATTTTTCGTCGTTTCACCAAAAAAAAAAAAAAAAACAAAAAAAATGTAGCGTGCACTTCCAATCACAAATTAAGTTTTATTGTTGTCCGAAGGAACGGAGTAAAAGGAAGGATAAGAAGTCGTAAAAAACACACAATATTAGTTTGAAAAGGCAACACTGTCTTGCGATCACAACATAATTCGAAAGAAATGACACTGTCGCAGAAAAGAAAGAATAACCGATTCGATCCGAAATAACGATTTACGGATAAATCCAATAGTTAAGACGAGGATGGTTAAAGTGTGATTGAAACGTAAGATCAATCGGACAAACACTCGCTGAATCGCTCAGAGTCTCTTTCCGTAAAACCACGTTGAACTCTCTGGGTTTACTGCGCGCGTATAGCGCGTGAGGGGTAACCACCTCGGAGTGGTCGACGTCCTTAATGAACGGTTGTTTCATCCAAGCCGCGTGGTACGAACTGACGCTCCGAAATGTGGAGTATACCTATAGAGGGATCGAGGCCCGTGAAGACTTCCCGACAACGACGACGTGGACGAAGAAGAAGACGACGACGAGGGCGACAGTGACGATGAGGAGAAGGACAACGACGCGAGTTACGAACAAGAGGAGGATGATGATGATGGCGACCAGCCGGTCGGGAAGCGAGCAAGGCTGTTCTACGACCACGGGCAAGAAGCCGGCTACTCCGTTCGTTCCTTCGTTCGTTCCTTCCACGGGGAACTTTTACACACTTACATGTAAGCACCTCGGAGGAAAAGGCTCTCGGCAAGTACACATGTACACATTTATACATATGTACATACACATGAAGAGAACTGGATACACGAAGAGATGCTCGCAATGGAAGAGAGCATTGCTTCTTTGGTGCTGTCTCGCTCAGCTCACTTCTCGCTTGGCTCGAATTCTCCTCCACCTCCTTCGCCTCCTCCTCCTACTCCTCCGTGATCTCTTCCTCCTTCTCCTCTTCCTCCTCTTACTTCTCCTCCTACTTCTCCCGATGCTCCTTCTCCTGCTTCAATGTAACCTCTTCTTCTTCTTCTTCTTCTTCTGCTTCTTCTTCTTCTTCTTCTTCTTCTTCCACCTTCTGCGATCCCCCTCGTGTTCTCACCTTTTCTCCTCCTCGTCGTTGTGGTCGTTCGGTTCTTGAGTTCGGTTCGCCTCGGCATTCCCGGCATCGACCACCAAGCATACAGGGATTGGGATGTATGTGTACTTGTGGATCTGCTGCTCAACATCAAAAAGACCTCGATTGCTTCACTTGAAAGCTATTCGATCCTCACACTTACGTCCTTTTCTTTGTTATCACGCTTCCATGTGTTTATATGGGCATCGAGAGAAAGAGACACCAGCATATCGTCAGCCACACGGAACACACAACCAGTACACAACAGGAACAACGGTACTTCTTCGTGGGGCCCTCTCGGCGCGAACGCTATAACCTTTTTTTTATTCCTTCCCCTTCTTCTCCTCTCTCACTCTTCCCTTTCTTCTACGGGCCTTTTTTCCATCTCGCTCTCGACTCGCTGGTTACTGACCTCCGAAAATACGTGAGCCCCGATGGTGTTTCCCTCCGGCAGGAACATGAACAGCCACTAGAGGCGATCGGAAGGGTTACATGCTCCTCGCTTTTCAAATGGGGGAGGGGAAATTCTGAACGCCCTACCAGACTATGAAAGCCGTAATACGAGACCTGCGTAGATCGAGAAATGGTTTTTTTTTCTCTACTTTCCGTGAAGGGATCCACGAGGCTTGAGGGGCGTTAACCCTTCGAATCATGGATATACAATCATCATGAGACTTTTTTATGGGTATTAATCATTGATTTTATGATTGTTTTGGTTTTAATATTCTTTCGTCCTTTTCCCGTTGTAGCTAAACAATAAAATAATATTTAATTTTAATTACTCAAACTTTTATTTATCTTTCTTGTTGATATTCACTGTTTAACGAATTATTTGAATATTTATATTATAACAATTAGTACATTCGTGATTAGTTATACGCAAAACTAAAGCATTACTGACAAATATTTAGACAACAAAATCCTCGTACGCACTTTTTTTTGCGCTATAAATTTTCACTTTTCAATCGGTAGATTCGACGTTCTATCGCACGAGTGAAAAAAGATTTTCTTTCACTTTCCATTTTCAAAACATCTCTTCGCCTTACGGATACCTCGAAATAAAATCGACCGGTTAACGTAACTGTACATCGTACGCCATGAAACGTGACTAATAAAAATGTCTGTCTGGTCACCGTTCCCAAAATCTCTCAAGTCAATGGTTTTACCGTGTGCGTTATACGAGAGAGTATTTTTCATAGTCCATCAGATCTCTACCTTTTCGACGAAATCTTGTTTCCGTCTATCGTCGCAGTCTTCTGAATTGATTACCGAGCCTTTAATTCTTATTTGACGAAATCTTTCAACTCTATATATGATCATATCGTTACGTCTCAATCAATTATGAACTACGAAATGATATCAATCGCAACTGACATCAATAATCTCAAAATCATCGATGCAACCTTTCAAACTACGAACAAAGCTGTTTAATTAATAAAGTTTCGAATTCATTAAAATGCAATCGAATGAATGAATGTTAATTTCGCAAAAGAAAACTTAAACTATCCCCTACGACTTTTTTCGTAATTCATATTCTAATTTACAAATTCATTTTAAAGAATTCGAAACATCGATTTAAAAGGTAATGAAATCAAAAAATATCTGTATCAAATGATAAATGAACGATTGAATGTTTATTCTTTCCGAAAATTTCTGCAGATTTTTTAGATCAGGTATAGAACAGCTGGATGAAAATTGTATTGACGAGGAATGAAGATACAAAGGGAAGCAAATACGTATAGGCATGCTCGAAAGTTGTAGCTCTTGCTTTTTAGATACATTTGTCTCTTTCTTTTGTGAACATCTAGTGTAGCTACTACCGTGGTAGTCTTACTTAACGTCGTTACGAGGCATGCTCGGCATGAATCACTCGAAGCACGAGCATCATATATATAAGTACCTTATTTTACATATACATATATGAATACGTGTTACATCGTACGTAGTGTATTTTGTATGTATGTATACGCATGTATACGTACGTAAGACGTGTATTGCGTAGGCCAGTACGAGAGAGCTCGTCGTCATTGATACCAGGCGAGCAAAATGGAATGCACCACACGAACTGTGCTCCAGGCATTAAAGTCTCTGCTCCACGAGCTCTACTATCCCTTTTCTCCCTTCGTCACTCTATATAATACAGCCGAGCGATAAATCTCTGACGTAAACATTAACGTCTTTTCTACAATACTCGTGTCATTGATTTTCACTTCATAGACATTGTGAAAATAAAATGGTAGACATTTCGTATTCTGCCTTTAGCTGCTATTTTTTCATTGACAACAAAAAGCTTCTAGAATTCATGAGAAAATGGAACTATTAAGAAGGCATATTTAAAAAAAAAGGATTATAATCAAATTCACTTTGATTGACGTTTAAAAAATTGTTTATCTCCGTGCTCAATTATGTTACATTTTTTTTTAATGAACAATCGCGACATATTCCTAATCGTTATTTATTTTATATTGAATATTTTTATTTCTTATTGTTCTATTTCGTTACATATTGATCATTTACACGTATTATAATTATTATTTTTATTGTCATGATTATTTATAAATATTCACAGCACGCTGGCTCGAAAAATGTGTCGTCCTCAGATCGTGATCTCCATGAATTTATAATCTGAAAAAAAAAATTACCGAAAAATGATTTTATTTGTATTTCTTGTTATTCTATTTCGTTACATATTGATCATTTACACGTATTATAATTATTATTTTTATTGTCATGATTATTTATAAATATTCACAGCACGCTGGCTCGACAAATGTATCGTCCTCAGATCGTGATCTCTACGAATTTATAATCTGAAAAAAAAATTACCGAAAAATGATTTATAGCTTCGCGAACGGGACGAAACGATATATAAAAAATTGGGCAGCGCGATAAAACAAAAGGAACGAATAAATTAATGAAATTTCTTAGAGAACGGCCCGATGGTTCATCCTCGTGTATATTTATGAAAATACACGTATGAAATCCAGTCCGTCGGTACGCAGATATAGAATCTTCTCTCGTCAGTAACGGAATATCAATGGCAGCGTTACTTTTACATAATAATTCGTCCGCTTTAAACAAGAGGTGATAAAATAAATGGCTATTTATATATAGAAGTGCAAATATATTTATGTACATGGATTGGTAGAAGGAAGAGCAGTCAGCAACCAAGAGGCATCGTCGAAGCATTCAGCAATGGCTACGACAACGAGGAGCCCAGGGTAACCGGAACGGAACGGAGCGCCGAGTGGTTACTGACCTCACGAAGCACTCTTACGCTTGCACTACTTACTAACTTAGCTTAGACCTTTCTGTGCGCCCGTCAGAGGGGTCTCTACCATTCGCAAAAACTAAGAAAGAGAGATGAAGTAGGGGGGGGGGGGGGGAGAGAGAGAGAGAGAGAGAGAGTAACAGAGAATGTCTTCGTCATGCTTCCACCTAGAACGAGAACTCTGTCTCTATCCTTGTCGTTTCTAATGCACTCTATTGCAACAGCACGGATTTACCTTCACCTTGATGCATGGCAGTCGTCGCGCAATGTGGTACATAAATATAACTATGTACTGTACATCAAGATGTAAACTTGAACTTGTCGGTTTGTCCAACTTTAATATCGCAAGAATGAAGTATACTTTGTAAATTATACGTTTTATCGACCCTTTCGGAATAAGAAGGCCGGATTATTCGTGGTTTCGAATAAAGGACAAAATATAAAATACCATTTTGCTTTTGAATGAATATTGTTTCGCCATTTTTATTCCCATTGTAATTTTGCTTGCGGTCCTCGGTTGATTACAATTTTTTTATTCCGTTTATCTCAAGCCGGAGAATATTGTCTCGGAAAAAATTGTTGCTTCGTATCATTTGTGTCTGTATGTGTGTAATAAGAGGTTCACAAATAATATGTAACGGAAGTGAACTGCTGGGCAGTTCGAAAATTCGACGCCCAACGATACTGAACCCAAATTTTTCAACGGGATGCTGCACTCTGATGTACATACGTTATGATTTACACATGATGTTTTACTCTGTAGCGCACACTTTTCTCTCACTCTCTTTTTCTGGAGACCGGAAGCCTTTGAAAACAACTTCACAAAAAATAGCATTTTTGATCGTTTGCCATGTGTTGGAAGATTAAAGAAATGATTCAATCGGTTAGTGAATCATGTTTAATATTTTTCGTTTTCCGTTTACATTTCTTTTCCCAAAAAAATAGCACTTTTGTATAAAAAAAAAATTTATTAAACAGTGGAAATATTTAATGAAAATGTTGATTTTTGAAAGATTATAAAAAATTTCCAAATCATTTCGAAGCCATGAAAAAAAAAATCTCAACTCTGTATCGTAAAAAGAATATAAAGATCGTGAAAAATGGAGAACAGTTCTTCTCTAGTACGGCGTTTCTCTCTTTCCGGGACGAAAGGGAGATGATCCATGGATCGTAAAATAATCGAGGTGGAGAGTTGGGAGAAAGAGATACTTTGATGAAAAAATCATTGATTTCCCTTTGAATTTTGAGCCGTAAAAGTAAATACTTACAAATAGGTTTATACACATTTACCTGGCCTTTTTTCCACGTTGCCGGTGTCGATCGCGCGAATAAGTAAGACGCGAGAAATTCTCGCGTTTCTTTGATGGTGTTTGCCCGTGAGGCTTTTGCAAAAGAGAGAAAGAGAAAAATGCGAAGGAGAGAGGCTCTCTTGCGCGCTGCCACATCGCGCGTCGACGTCGACCGCGAGGCGGTTTGAGTTCGTTGAACTCCTGAAAATACTCTTACATCGGTTGCGTGCTCACCGGGTCGGTGCACTAGTTTACTTTACGCTCACTCGCGAAGACTCCCTAAGAAATATCTATATACATTTATATTTTTCTATATATATGCCTATGATCCCCCACCAAATGCAATTTCCTTCACTGTGTACATAGAGATAGTCGTCCCATCAATTCCCACTAGCATTAGAGCAAGAAGCATTATTGCATGGACACACCTATATGTAAGACTGAAGCATTGAGACTCTAGTGCGAATTCTCGCTCTCGATATCTCTATTTTTTTCTCAATCAATTTATTATTCCTTCTCATTCAAAATCATATGTTAATTGGCTACTTTTGATCGCTATTACAGTTAAAAGACTGTAGTACACTGGAAAATAATTTCGATGATTGTTTATTTCCATGCAAATATTCGAAACTCAAGTATATGATAGTGTTTGAAAAAATATCTTTGGTACTTTTTCTTATATCGAACAGAGAAGTCGTATTTTTAGGAAATCATTTTAGTCATAAAATCCATAATTCATAACAGTATTTTGTGGATTTATTGATTGAAATCGATTGAAAAACAAGAATAATTTGAAAATCAGATTTTATTTATACTTTCAGATCTCATTTCATCATCTTCCTGTTGCCTTCTTCAATGCATAAAATGTTTGTTCATTTTTCGTTAAAGTTTTATTTTATTGTTAGATGCTTTTTTTTCTTTTTATATTTCGTGCTCGTTCTCGTTCGTCGCGGCATCGAGCTCACCGCCATATCGCGGACTCGTCGCCGAGACTCATTAGAAAACTACTTCACCTACATCGTGACGGCTCGACTGCAGTGCGATGACGATAGCTATCCCGAGAAATTGCATTTAAAGGAGGGGGCGAGAGACTGCAATACTTATGCAGCCTTATGTATGTGAACAGTGAGCTAAGCCTCTCTATTATACTCCGAGCTCAATATTACGTCCAATCGGAACTATGAGCACACGCTTTGTACAGACTTGCTTCCGGTATTTTCTGACAATAATCAAGGGCATTCACACATGAACTTTTGTACGTAGAGGGAATCGAATAAAGTATTTCGAATACAGTTTTTATCGAAATTTGACATATAATGTGACGCCTCATTAATTCATCATTTTTCCAATGCTTAAACGTTAAAATTTGCTTCGCATATGAAAAAAAAAATCATTTTTCTCATACATATAAAAGAAGCCGTTTTAATAATGTCTATAAAAAGTCCTCGATCAATATTTCATATGTAATTAATTTTAACAGAAGCATCATTACTCGAGCATTCTCTCAATAATTACAAAATTTTCTCCATTTAGAATATTCACTCTTACAGATACGTAGAGGAAATTTAACCCTAAACTCCTACAACGGGGTCGAAAACGACCCTAATTTTTTTAGGAAAAATCTTCTTTTTGGCATTTCTCTGAAATTTGATTCGTTTTATAGAGTTTTCATCATTAAATATCCACCAAATGTGACTTTATCATATACTATTCTCTTCGTTATTAAAAAACGAACAGAATGGTGTACAATTAAACCCTTATTATCGCATACGAGTAACATTTTATGTTAATGAGAAGATTGAGGTCGTTTTCGAGCCCATTGTAGGATTCACGTTCGGAAAAATAGATCGTAGGGGTCCAAGGTTAATAAAATGTATCTGAAATAACTTCTCAATCGAAATGTTATATTTAATTAATTATAAAACTCATTATCCGAATTAACGTGATTGAATCGTAGAATTTGCTCACATTTGTTGCAATCTGTGCAAACGAGATAAAGTATATTACAGAAAAAACTGAGGTTTTGAAAAAGTAACAATTTGTTCGCTGAATAGTAAATTTTTCTATTCACATTTACAGATTCTTCATGACATTCATTATTACGTCGCTTTTCTAGTTGACTGTTATCCATTTTATAAAATGCGTTCATCCTTTGTTCTCTCGACCATCACGTCTCAGTTAACGGTAACAATTATCACCTAAGAAGAAACATTAAAAAAGGCCGGTATCGATTTACCACGCATAAGAAAATGAAGTTAGTAGCTGATACGCTTAGATGACCCAGAGAATTTCGTTTTCATTTTCTACTCACGGATGTTTATGTACGTATAAAGTAATTTGGATTCGATGGTGAATGAAGGAAGAAAATGAGTTTGGAAAGGGAGAATGATTGGTCAATATAGGCAGGTAAGAATGATAAGAAGTCTCACAAAAAATGATAAAAACAAAGTCCGGAGAGTCGTGGGATTTTTCGAATGGTTCGTATGTTTACTTCGTTCTATGAGTGTGTGTGTGTGTGTGTGTGTGTGTGCGCGCGCGTCTGGACATAACTTCACGAGTCATCGTTGGAACCCTTTTTTGTTAGAAGTCGAACATAGGATGAGAGTCAAATGGATTCCTGGGACCTTTCGAGTGTATCAAACCTTGCCAGAACTTGCTCTCTCAACTATCACAGATACTGTTAGCTTCGCTATGAAATTTAGAGAGGGGAAACTCGATTCTAACATGTATATTGGTTTGTGTTTGTGTGTGTGGATTAGGTATTCATCTAGCTAAAGGCAAAGAGAGTCTGTACGGGATCTGTGGTCGCTCCAGCGAGCACCACGGATGTTCTTCTCCTCCTGTGGCAATATAAAACAAGCCTGAACCATGGATCACCCCTCTTTTTAGTATCTCAGAGCGTATGCGAATTTTTAATGTTACAACCAGGAAGAAGAAATTATAAATATATATCATATTAAGCCACATGGAGTTTAGTGAACTCGACCCTGCGAATAGCTTTTCAAGGAATCACCCTCCCTCTTTCTGTCTTTCTCACTCTCTAGTATTTTCCTTCTCCCTTTTCTTCATTCCGTTGACTTCATTAACCAGTTTCCGCTGCGGATTACTGTTAATTTAATGAGTCCACAGGACTCTTTTTGATAACACGAAATACTGGAAATTGCTTGAAGAATTGAAGATTAGTTTGGCAAGAAAATTTCAACAAGGATTCACTTATTTCGTTAAATCATGAAAGAATTAAGAATTTCATGGAGGTGCTCGTCGTCGTGTCAAAATGAAAAACTCTTTTACAATAGAGCTATTCTCGAAAAATGATACACCTACGAAATAATGCGAGAAACAAACCCTCGAAGAATCATCAACGCACCGCTCACAAATTGACTCTGGAAACAATACCGTAACCATGACTAGAATATTCTGACTTATCGTAGCGTTTAATTTCCATGTAACTTATTTTTCATCACGGTCCTTACTAAACACAAAGCCCAACAAGGGTTTCGAACCTTGGGCAAGAAAAAAAGAATGATACGTAGATAAAAGAAATAAAATTTAAAACAAAAGTTGTAGAAAAAAACGAAGGGAAGAGCTCCAAAAAGAGTGTAGGAACGTGATGAAGATGAAGAGAAAGAAAAACACTCTCCCTAACCGAACCCTACCGACCTACTCACATAATAGAGGGGTACAGTGGGCCAGCGGAATCTTCTGGATAGAGAAGAGAGTGTAAAAGCTAGAAGGACCCCAGAGGACGAAGGGAGATGAAGAAAGAAGATTCCTTTTCGAGAAAGAGAAAAAGAAAACTCGTCTAGCGTATATACTCACAAAAACTCTCTCGATTTTTTTTTTCGTCTATCTACGGTTCCTCGGTATCACGTCTTACGAGACTAGAGAGTCACGCTGTGGCGTGGGCCCTTCGAACGGTGATTCAAACGGCAGGGCCTCTTCTCACACGCCATCATTCTCTAATACACTCACATATATATATTTATGTGTGTAAGTACATATTGCGTCTAGGTCAACCGGTGGGAGTCCATAATGGTTCAGGAAGAGAAGAGAAATAAGTACGGTACTATTAGAGGGTTTGTAAGTCTACATGAATCAAAGGAGAAGACAGAATGATAGTTAGTACTTTTCCTACAAGATTAATGATCTTCTGTAACGAAAGAAATGAATTTACTTACCTCGAATGATATTTTTTTCTAATTATAACAATATTTGTTTTCAACTGATCAAAAATGTTCAGTCTATCGTCTCAATTGTCCGCTAGAGGATTTCAAGAACGCGCTTTTTTTTCTAAAAAATGCTAGTCTACTCTCAAAAAACACGTCCAATTGTTGCAATCGAAATTCTATTCATTTCACTCCAATTGTGATTACATATTTTTATCCGTAATTGATTTTTTATGTTATATTTTATAGGATTATATTTTTGCAAACGTTTTAATGAAGCGGCATTTTTTGTCGATGCTGTTTTTAATCTTCCTTAGACTCGTGTAACAAATATGAAGAAAATTCTTGAAATTGATGAATGTAATTTACTCATCGATGTTATAAATACAACCGGACACGAATCTTTTGATGTGGTAATCTGGTAATTACATTAAAATTGATCTTGTGTTTAAATTTCCAATTGTGATTACATATTTTTATCCGTAATTGATTTTTTATATTATATTTTATAGGATTACATTTTTGCAAACGTTTTAATGAAGTGGCATTTTGTGTCACTGCTATTTTTAATCCTCCTTGGACTTGTAACAAATGTGAAGAAAATTCTTGAAATTAATGAATGTAATTTACTCATCGATGTTATAAATACAATCGGACACGAATCTTTTGATGTGGTAATGTGGTAATTACATTAAAATTGATCTTGTGTTTAAAGAAAACGTGTGTTTATATACTAGATATAAGTAGTAGCGGCGAGAGTTTCCTATATTCAGAGAGGGAAATGCGCGAGAGTACAAGTACTGTTATA
This sequence comes from Rhimphoctona megacephalus, assembly GCA_963989365.1. Classification (NCBI taxonomy): domain Eukaryota; kingdom Metazoa; phylum Arthropoda; class Insecta; order Hymenoptera; family Ichneumonidae; genus Rhimphoctona; species Rhimphoctona megacephalus. The sequence continues at coordinate 35,166,488 of OZ022415.1, read as the reverse complement.
GCAGAAGAGCGCGCCAGCCTCTCTGTGGCACACTAGGGAGAGGCTGAGCTGAGGTCGAAACTCTCTCGGTAAATCCTAGAACTTCTCGAAGCTATAAAATGTTATTTTTTATGTCTCTCTTGAAATGTTTTTGATAAAAATTCTTTCACTATAATTGTTCCAATGTAGCCTGCCCTAAATAACTCATTTTTCATTCTTAGTAGAATGTTAAATTCTCTTTGGAATGTTAAAAGTAAATAAATATTGGTCAATCTTTTATCAATGAGAGTCAACTTTTGAGTCGAATTTCTTATAAGTAAATTTGGCAGTTTTTTAAGATCGAATAATTATTTTCTATCACTATCAATTTAAATTAATTAAAAATTAAGACAATCGGAGGTTAATGTAGAGACTCATTGTCACGAGACGAACTAGAACAAAATGAAGATTCATAGCGATGGAGTACCGGTTCAAATCGTTCATAATCAGCACTGTCGTGTTCTCGCCTCGTGTGTGTTCTCTCATCCTCATTTTTTCTCGAATCCTCGGTCGGTCAATCGGAATCGCAATTCTCCACCACCATAAAGCTTCGCTTACCTCCACCATCGATTCTGCCAACGCTCACCTCTGCTTTCGACGTTGTGTCCCGTCAGATAAGTGAAGTGGCACACACGATGCGTAAGAGTATTTTCAGAGTTCGTCGACCGCTCTGCTTCCCGCGAGCCTCGATCATACGTATATATGGGCAATTTTATGCCAATTTTATTCATGTACAACCACCCACCCTGTAATAAAAGGCAGATTATTGTTTTATACCTTCTCGCAATATTTAAAATACATTTCGTTTGATGATCACATAATAGCAATAAAAATATTTCTACGTAAATATTTTCATAATAATTTCGTTTCTTTATTCTTTTTTATATCTACAGCAGGATTTATGAGGTTTTTTTACAACTTTTTCATTTTGGCCACTTCGTTATTTTGGGCAATTTGTTTTAAAAATAGATACCGAAAGAAACAGAAAAGACTTATTGTGACTCAATTCTTAATTATTTCTTTTTTTTCCCTGCCTACAGGCTTTCGCCTATTACAGGGTCAGCCCGGGTCACAGTAGCCAATCCCCCTTGAGGGTCTGGTCCGGATCAGTAGTCAATCCCCCCTGGGAGTCTGGTTCAGATCAGTAACCAGGCCCCTATGCGGCCACATCCAACTTCCCCCTCTCTAGCGCATTCGCCATGGCACTTGATTCCATGGGCCTAGGGAAACTGCCGAAAAACTGTGCCACCGCAGCCGGTTCTGGGTTCGCCTCACGGTGCCGGAGCTACGTCACGCTTTGTCACGAGAATGTAAACATGAACTACAGCTGTATACACATGACTTACACATGTACAAGTACTTGTGTGTGCCTCGTATATACATCTGAAGCTGGTCACGCTCATATTTAATTTTCGTGAAAAGGCTACGGGACCGGGATTCGAACCAAGGACCTCCCGACACTCTGGCTTAGAGGCAAGCACGCTAGCCACTAGACCAGAGCGCCGATTTCTTAATTATTATATAATATTGATTTGTTGAATAATTTTAATTAACGTATTTTATTTTATTTTTTTAATTTCTAACTTAATTTTTTATTTTTTTTATTTAATTATTTCGATTTAATTTTTTATTTTTATTTTAATTAACGTATTTAATTACGTGATATAAATCGTAGAGAAAAGTCAGTTTTCAATAAAATGGTTATTATGTGCAAAATTTTGCGAAATCGGCATGAAATTCCTCATATATTTTCTGAATAACGTACTATCGCACTGTGTCGAACGAGATCGGTAAATCCGCGCTTATACCGCAAGAAACGATCACGTGCGACACGCGGTAGAAATCGTTTTTATGGATGAATATATATATGTATATATTTATATAATGTCGACAACGCGGTTTTTTGACACCGTCACCCATTCTTACTAAAAACCTAGCGATTACAGAATCATCGACTATACAAACCATGCGATAATAGTTTAAAAAATTATAATGTCCCAGAATCCAAACGGTGAAAATACAAATTCCCACGGAAAATTTTTCTATTTACCCAAAACATTTATTATAAAAAATTAGAGCATTGCAAGCAATACATTAAAAATTGCAGCAATAAAAATGAAAAAACATTCATTTGTCATATTTCGTAAAATCGTGTACTTTCTTTTATAAAAAGAGATTTGATTTCCAACAAAATAAAATAATATTGACCCTCGATCGATTGAACTTCATTGAGATTAAAATTAAAAAAATTTGTGATACAGGACGCAAGCGCGCGATTATTTAAAAAAAAATCAACAAGTAAAAAAACAGCGGAAATACGATTTTCCCTCACACGCATGAATGGGGCGTAATGGAATTTCTAAAAGAAAAAAAAATACGATATTTTTTGCAGAAGCTCCGCTTAACGCAAACCAAAAGGAGAAGAAGAGCCTCGCAGCTCTTCCGTCTCTCGATTCCGTTTGAAAAGGAAATTCTCGTGACACATTCGTTTTTATCGTTCACTCGTCTCTCTTCTCCACGCGTCTTATTCTTCATCGTCTTCTGGAACATATACGCGGTCACGAATCTCGGATGATCGTATACATAAGAGACGATCATTTATACACAAATAAATATATATATATATATTTTTTTTTCTTGCTCGATTCGCGTTTACGGAAAGTCGGCAAATACTCTGCTCCGTATACGAGCCATTGACCCTGTCCTGTCTACGAGTACACGTTCTCCATTTCGCGCTCTATACGAACGTACATTGTAAGGAAACTAAATACTAAGCGAATCATTAAATCCCAAGTTAAAAAATAAAATTAAAATAAAATCTTTATCGAATAAAATAATCATGTACTCACTTCCTCGTCTTGATTCAAAATTTTAATTACTCTTAATTAGCAATAAATCGCTTCGTTTCTCGGGACTCATCACACTCACGATTTCCTTCAAGCTATTCTCTTTCCTCCCATAATCTGATGAGCATTGATTGATAACGACTAAAATGAAAAAACGTACTCGTACATTTCTACTGGAAAATAATAACGGGGATTCTTGTGGAAAATCTGGAACGGTCGAGGACCTCAGGATCCTTACGTAACGTGGTCGTTGTGACGTTAAGGGTCTGAGCTGAGCCCTGTGATGTCAAACGAACCAATTAATTTATTCGTGAGACTTACACCCAGAAATAAGTTCTATTTAGATCTACTAGGATCGTTTATTCGATTTTTTTTCATTTCAATTAACAAAATTTTTATTCGATTTAGCTAGAAAACTGTATTTATATCAAATAGATAATGCTATTTGGTTCCGTTTATTCGAGTACTCATGTTAAAGCTTCTCGCTCCGGCCATCACATGGCGCAGACCGTCGAGGTATTTCTCACATACGAATTGCGCTCTGGATGTGCATAAATTGCGGGAACCAAAGTAGTTTTATTATTCTGACTGACTGTATCTAAGAAGTCGAACGTCGAACGTGAATTTTCGTCCTACCCAGGGATCACAAACCCATAAAAATATTATTAAATAATATTATAATTGAATATGGTATAAATAATATTATAAATAATAATATAAATATTATTTTTATTTCAACTTCATATTCGTTTAATTTTAAGCATAAAAATATGTCCGATTTTATAACATGTATTAAGGAGTTTCGGGACAAATAAGAAAATGTTACTATTTAGTTAAAATTCACACAGTATATTCTTTGACTTATACTGGATGTGCCCTCCAAATTTTAAATTGATCGTCTACACCGTTTTCGTGAAATTAAGTACTAAAAAAACACTTTTTAACACGGAGAGATGCATACGATTATTGGTGAACGACAGTTTTATGAATGGAATGGTGAGAAAAAATGTTACAAACTTGTTGAAAAACTGCCAAACCACTAAGTATACTATTACAATTACGGTGTCCAAAAATTAAATGATTCGTCCACATCGTTTATTAATTATTCACTTATTCATTTACTGTAAAATTTCCCCCCATCGACCGAACGTACTGGAAAAGTGTGGCAACATCGCATGAGTGCTGAATGGCGCGCATGTTTGAATGCAATCAGACGCCGTCGCGCAAATATACGTTTAAAAAATATATTTTTGAGGGAAACGATTCATTTTATCTTTGATTATGCAAATATTGTTTCATCTCAAAAACTTGTTACCATTTCCTAAAGACATAGTTTTTTTTTTTTTTTTTTTTTTTTTTTTCAAGAAATTGCATGAACGATTGTGCACGTAATGAGAGAACACCTGACAGCAGTGTCGCCAACCACTCACTATTCAGTTCGTAGATCTGTTACCGAATTTATCGAAATGTTTTTAATATCAAATATTGGTGACATAAACGTTGAATTGACGTCAAAAAAATATTATTAGTGCGCGTACGTCAAGATAATAATATTCCGAATTCTCTGTTTCAAAATTTGTCACAGTAATAATTTTTTCTTTAGGTGAAATATTACTGTGTAGAATTTGTCGCCCTGCTCCTGAACAATAGAATTTCTCCCTGATTCCCCCCAAAGATAAGCTCTCCCGAAACTCCTTAAATTTTTCATTAATCAACGATATAAAAATAGGATGATGAAAAAAAATAATTTCTTAAAGTTAAATAGACCTCTATTTGGTCGTGAGACAAGGAAAAAAAATTATTTGATTTAACTAGACCCTAGTTGAATCAACTAGTTGTTTTTCTGTATGTAACCAAACTAAAATAGAGGGAACAAATAGAACTCGTAATAGCGTCTTAAAAGCGTGTGTTATCAGGATTTACTTTTGTTTTAAACGTTTGTGTAGGTGTATATTATACATATATGCACGTATATAATACTTACTTTAAGAGGGAACTCCATCGTTCCCTCCTAAAGTGAACGATAGAGTGGTGCCGAAAGTATAACGAAGTAAACGAGTCGCAGGGAACGCAACGCCGGATCTTTAGATTAACGCAAATTTATGAACATATTTTTTTCTTGGTAGTCAGGAAAGAGTGCTTTCAAAAGGTGCCCTATATATATATACACATATGTGTTTATATGTATATGCATGAGCATATGGCTAGAGGCCAAGTCCCGTAACTCAACGATTATGGACTTATAAACATTTGTGACCACACCATCTTTAGTGTCTATATATATTAATCCATGGGTGTGTATGTGTGTATGTGTCTTTAGTATATATCATTCTAGCTGTATTCTCAAAAGAAACGGTATTTAAATGTCGAAATACTTAAGAGGGAAGACAGCGTTCAAAATTTAGAGTTTAATGAACTTTACGAGATAGTATTTATAAAATAGATATTATATCGCTGAGCATCGAGTTATCTATACTCAATCTACGTGCATGAGCGAAAAAAAAATCGAATTCAAAGAAATTATAGTGATTCAAGTTGTTTTAAATAATGGCAGAAAAAATAATGAGTTCAGATAAAATTTCGTTCGAAAAATGTGAACTTGAAAACTATGATAACGTGAAGCTCGAGAGACGTGCCAATTTGTCGGATGTCTCTCATGCTCGTTGTAACTAGAACACTTTTTTTCGAAAAGTGAGAAGTATTTAACTAACTCTATAACGAGGCGAAGTAGCGTGTTTAGAAAGAGGAAGGGGGCAAAGAGTCATTGAACGGCATCACTGAATTTACGATGCCGAAGAAATCCAATTTTTCATCTCTTTTTCATATTCTGTATCCTACATACGGCCAGTTTATACGGGGCTTTTACTTGCGATTGGTGGACGCGAAGACCTCGCGTATATTAATAGAAAATGGGATTCGATCGCTATTAACGAGTAAAAAAAAATGTGTTTGTATTTATACGTTCATAAAACGATGCATCGTGCGAGAAATCCACCTTCGTCGAGACATTGTTCGCAACTTCGCGCACACGGCGTTGAAGTCGAAGCGCAGGGACTTAGTTGGGAACGAGGAAGACCTAGTTTGAAGGTAGAACGAGCGAGAGCGCGCTCTGCAACGGCACTAGGTCACGCATCGCAGTTCCTGAATGCAACTTGTAGCCAGAGAGGGATATGGGGGGCACATGGAGAAATGAGTGAGTGCAACGTACAGTGACGCGTGTCTACCTATATGCACTTCTCTCACAATTTATATATTTATGCTTGTGTGTGTGTGTGTGTGTGTGTGTGTGTGTGTGTGTGTGTGGGTACATGCGTGTGTTTAGATAATGGCGTACAAACGCCAGACTAATCGTTAAAAAACTGCAACACTTCGATATTGGGTTCGCCAATTATGGGCATGAAAATATCGTTTTTCTATACACCGTCTTCAGGTTATTCCTATTTCGAGCTTATTCAAATAGATTGATAAAATTTGAATTGAACCAAATTTTAAAAAGAACGTTATGATTCTCCAGAGCATTTTGTTTAGATCTTACTGCGAGGTCGTCACTACAGGATACGAGAATCGATCAAGCCTGTGTATTTGCAGGTAGCTAAATACTTCATTATCTTTTTATTTTCGTAGTACGATAGAATATTTGGTTAGCCTATGAATAATGTGCTCCATTGGACCGAATAACGGTAGAGATAACCAGCAATTTGGTTGTAATGATCAAAAATTAATTCATTGGGCAGTCATCGCTCAATTTAATCGATCCAACCCAACTCTTTTTTCCTCTGTGTACATTTAAACAAAACCGGCATTTATTTTATTCGAGGATAGACCGCCCAGGTAAAAAATGTCTCAGCGACTTCTCCAATGTCTCGGGTAATCTTTGATTAGTCCGTTTGTAATTTTGATTGAGCAAATATATTGTTCTACGTACATAAAAACTGTACAGGCACATTTTTGCACAAGTAAAAATATCCCATGTATTAAAGTGCATGGACGTTTCGTATTCGGCAACGATTGTAATCAATGCGTGTACAGTTTTTATGCCAGTATTGAATCCTACATGTGACACGCATTTGGACGTAGACAAGAAGCGAGTTCGTGCCATAAGACGTCCAGGGCTATTCACAATTGCTACAAAGTTCGCCAACAGGCTTATTGACCGTTCAACAGTCCGTCTCTCACCAAAGAAATAATGGAGAGAACAAGAAAAAGAGATAAACCAAAGAAACACAAAGAAATATATAGACGCCCTAGATTTCCAGGCCGGAGGGGACCCAAAAGCGATCTCGTAAGTCTGCTACGAGGCTCGAGAGTAATAGATATATGACCGTGGTAGAGTATGACGGAAAGTTGCAATTCAGTTCAATAAACTCTGTCCTCTACGTAATGAAATTTTTTTTCTGCTAACCTGATTTTCAAAAGAAAAAATTCTTTTGCCATTGCAAAAGAATTTTTTTTTAAATTAAATTAATTAAATTTAATTTAATTAAAGGATAATTAGTCGTTACTGATTATCCTTTTCACATTTGCACGTTTTCAGATCTATTAAATCTTCATTTTACTCAATTTTAATCATTATGATTCAATTCGATAATTATTTATATTCAATGAGAGACTTCATTGATTAATTAAATTTATTCAATTACTCAATTAAATTTAGTCTATAATCATTAAATAATCAACGTTTTTATTATTATTATTTCTTATTATTTTCAATAGTACAGAAACGCCTCGATTTAATAACGATTATGAATATTATGTGCAATCCATCTTCATACTCGTAATATGTACAGATTTTTCCAACCCGCATTTTTTTTATCAAAGTTCCTCAAGAATCGCAAACAATCTAACGAAACTCACGAATCATTTTTCTTTTCTATTCTTACATTCTTCTTCTCTTTCAGTCCTTTCTATTTTTTTCTCTCGGAGACACTAACCGTTCTCTTAGTGTTTTGTTCCGGGAGAAAATAGTTACTAGCGCATCTTCACCACGAAGATTCGCTCAAGTAAACTCTCAGCCCGCGTCAGGTTCGCTGCACCTGCTGCATCTTCGCCCTCGCTCTTTATTTCCCCCCCCCCCTCTCTCTCTCTCTCTCTCTCTCTCTCTCTCTTTCACTCCGAATCAACGACGGCTGGAAAAAGTGGTTCTATAAAATTCTAGGCCTCAGCGGAAGAGCGAACTAAATAAAACGTTTTTTGGTTCAAGAAAATATCTAGCCCCTATTTTGTACTTTATTTTCCAATTGTATGGCTCATCAATAAATGTGTTGTTAGTTGTTAAATTGTTTATCACTCTGAAATTTATTATAAAAACAAAAAAGCGGCGAATTCTTGAGGATTTAAATAAACTTATATCATGAAACTTTCAATATCAAATTCTGTTCAATTCTTTTTCATTTACACTGAGAAAAGAAATTTGTTGTTTCAACAAATTGTTTGTTGAATCAACAAATTGTAGCGAACAAAATGAGATTTATTAATTAAACAGAAGATTTTGTTGATTCAACAATATTTTCGTCGTAATGAGCAATAGTTATTTTAGTCAGGAAATTAAGTGGTTGATTTAACCAAATTTTTATCGAGTTAACGAATTTCATTTCGCCACAATTTGTTGATTCAACAAAAATTTTGTTGAATCAACAAATTTCTGTTCTCAGTGTATATTTACAAATTAGTTAAGAACGGTTTTGTTCTTTTTTTTTAAGGAAATTATTTTTTGTGTTCGACAGTGATCGAATTATCTAAGCATACCTTATTTTATTTATGTAAATCGTAAGCATGATTCTCAAAATTTAAGTTTTGAGGAATTGAATTTATATATAACTTTTTACGATCCGTCACTATTACTTTCGTACACGTTTGGGAATGCGTGGCCCGGTCCGCCAACACACACTGTACAAGCCTCTTCCTGCCCTGGGCTACTTACATTTTCCTCTGACGCAAGTTTCACATCGTAACACTCGACAAACCTGTGCGCAGAGGCAAAACACCTTGACTTCCCGTAACATTCATTTTTTCGGGCAATGAACGCGTGAGAAGAAAAATGTAACAATTCAACAAACACGAGAGATCAAAATTATAATAATTATTTTTTTAGAGACATCAAGAAAAATATCAAATGTCCTGATTTAAATAAAATAGGTTTATGTATCATTTTTATAGTAAATGATCACTAAAAAAAAAAATATATAATTAGTAATTACATTTTACATTGGAAATTACGAAAATAAATGAAAACGGTAATTACAATTTTACAGTAAACTTTGATGCATTATACGAATTTAGGACTTTCGTAGTGCAGGGAAAATTCTCGTTAACGATGAATTCAATCGAAATGATTTTTTTCCCGAAATGTCTCGAGACGAAGTTTGAAGAAGTAAATTGCTAGTCATTAGAGTTCGCAGTGAAAGACATTTACAAAATGACGTCGAGCTCGAGTAAAATACTCGTACGTAAGAAAAACCTCGGGTCAATTAGAGAAATGAGTCTATTTGGAGTACTGCGATGAATCGTAAATATTCAATTGTCAAAAAAAAAAAGAAAACGTTAAGATACAATCTCGCGTAACGAAATTCTGAGACTCCGCAAGTGCGTTATTCCACGACACATAAGAGAATAAATAACGTGGGATTTCATAGTCGCGATAACGCCGCGATAACGGTCGAAAGTAACGACAAATATTCATTTCATTCAAATGGAAATTTTATAGTGACCTGAGAAGCCGCGTTATTTGTCTCCATGTATCGAGGCTCAAAAACACTCTCCGCATCGAAGAAATGCCTCGAGGGGCAAAGAGGAACTCGCCTCGCGCAAGCGAAACCCGGAAATCACCATCAGGTGAGCTAACGGTAATCCCTGCACGTCATTTCGGCCTAATTGCGCGTTTAGGAAACTTTTCCATACTCGTCGTAAATAATCAAGACATACATTTTTTAAATCTGTGCAGTAACGATGAATATATGTACAATCTTTTCCGCACATTATTTTTAACATGTTTTATGCAGTTGGTCATGAAAATGATTCATAAAAATGGAAAACCCGTTAATTTTTAATGGACAACTTGATTTAATAACATTTAAATAACATCACTCGGACTTCATTTAAATCTATATGCATAACGGAATTAATTAGAAAATGATGACCACTTTTTCAACACAAATAAAAGTAAAAATTCAAATGGAATTTTATTGAGACTAATTAAGGCATTACATCGTCCAGAATTATCAAAAAATCAATTTTTTTTTTTACAGATTATTATTCTCTATAGTTTTAGGCGTATTTCTGTATAAGTCGATTGTACAAATTCCCCATAGATCGAAAGTTATTATAGAAAACGTGACTGCCCAACGAGAGTCTGATGCGCGCACTTGAAACTTTAAATGCATTTTTCTCAAAACTACTTTTTCTGGCAAGGTCTGCATGATAACTCATACAGTTTTTAATATTTTTTGATGCTTTTTTTTTTAAATATTCGAAATTGTTTTCTCTATAGTCTGTCGGGCCGGATTTTTGATGTTGTGATTAAAAAATTTTATAAACATAATTAAAGTGTGACATTTATGACACAAAATACACTTTTTTTTAAACTGCCGTAAATTGGCAAAATTTTTCGAATTTCAAAAATCCGGCTTGACAGACTATAACTACAACTTTATTTTACAAGAATTTTTTTACGTTTTGCAGATCCATCAGCATTTCAAGAAGAAATTATGCAGACCGTGGAGCAACTTTTTTTTCACAGTGCTTCGGGAAACGCGATTTTTTATGTTGTAATTTTTGAAAAAAAAATGAAATAAATTTTTTTATAAAGTTTAAATACTAATAAACAATGTGTAAAAATTATTTTTATTAATTTTTATTGCTATCTCTTCTAAAAATAGTTTTTCTTTTAGCGCGTTTTAGGCGCTGCTGGACGTATGTAAGGCGTTAATAAAGTTATTCAATGAGCTTCCTTCGCTTTTTCGATGTCACAATAAATATGGTTCATTAATAATTGATAAAGAAATTTATTTTTTAATTACCCGGTCATTAAATTACATAAATGATCGTAATCGATTTCTTTCGTTTATATCCATCGATAATTTTTTAAGCAAATTCCAAAACATGAATTATGCAACAGTAATTTATTGAGAAAAGTGGGTCGAATTCTCTAAAAAATTTCTATACTTTCGCATAAACATCGGCAAGCCTTCATATCTTTTCTTAATAAACTTAACGATTTTTTTTCGTCAATTATCGCACATGCTCCATCAACGTTGCATCTCGTGTATAGTCCTCGTTACATTTAACGTATATATGTATATTTATTTACTCGAGATGCTCGCTCGTCTCGTTACGTTACACGGATGAGAGTTTCGTGTATACCAGAGAGACTGCTTATACTTCTCGATCTACCATCCAGCAACGACGAGATGAAAGTTTATGCAATTTCTCTGTTCCATTTGTGTCATTTACACAATGAATTATACACGTAGGAATTATATACTCTGTTGGTTTATCATAGATTCGCTTTTATTCTTTACGAACAATTATTCATCCGCTCTTTTCAGTTAGCCAGACTGTCAATTATTTTATAATTAGAACGAAAATTCATTGAACATTCTCGTTTCCCAAAATAATGAAATTAGTCATTTGAACAAAAATAAATGAAATTATTCATCTGTGAGTTGATAATACGAAATTTATCTTCGTGTAAATCATGGAGAATTTTTGAATGTGAATTTTGAACAAAATTATTAATCGACAATGAAGAATAAGCAAATAATTATGATTTATTTAGTTAAAACAAAAAATTCTAAGCGCGCTTGAGTTAATCCTTTGAGGTCGATGATTCCATTTACTTCCATTCGATGGCCCTGTAATGACGCACAAATATGACGAGTCAAAAATGTCGCGAATTCGTCAAGCAACACAAGAATCCGTAATTTCTGCATGGATGGTGCGAAAAAAGATAGAGTCAGAAGGAGAAGTAAAAGAGAAGTAGAGACTCAAGCAGCCGTGACAAGCAGCCAAGAAGCGAGCACTGAACTCGGGACCTAGAACAACAAAACTGTTTACTGTGATACTTTCATTCGTACTGTTGATCCTGGATGTACACTCGATTCTATGCATCTGAGACTTAATCCATAGCGGGCAAAAATCACTTTACTCCATCTGCATACAATAATATCTGTGTTCTTAATTTAAAAATGAATAATTAATGCGTAATAAACGTTGGAATCGATGAAAAAGCTCGATAAACTTAAACTAATGTCTTCCCGACTGATCTTTATCAGGAACTAACGAGTTCTGAACAGCAATTCGAATCGTTTGAATCGATGCAAAAAATATGGGCAATTGAAGTAATTAACTAATTACGTAGCTTAATTACCTCATTTTTTACGATACTCGTAAAACCATGAATCATGGTTTCTATTTTTAGAACAATAATATAAAAGGCTACAGATTAAAAGGATAAAACTAAAAAATAATTATTGAAAAAAATACTACACAACAGTTTATTTGCAAATTACCTTGATGAAAATCTCCACTAAAATGAAGTTTTCGGTGCAGCAGCTCGAAATCAAGAATATCTGACAGATGTTGACTCGTAAATAGGACAACTACGAATCCAACATTTGCGATCGTTTTATAATATAACTCTGCAGTAATAATTTCATGAATGTTATAAATGAATTTGATGATATTTCAATGGGTAATTCCCTCAGTAAGAAAGGTTATATGATAAAATGAGCCAACAGTCTTTAATTTTGTGGAATGTCATCATGTAAAAAAAGTATCGACTAGATAGTTGAAAAAGTAGAACGTCCTTTTTAATTCCAGATAAATCCTGACAGGACCTGGTCAACGACGAATGATCAAAAAGGGACAAGGACATTTTCATACGAAGCAAAATTTCGTGGGTTTGACAAACGACCGAAGAAAATTAATCGCCGTTCTACTTTGTAGAAAAACAAAAATGATGTATATGTGCAGTACAGAGATCACATGACGAAACAGGCCACCTCAGTTATTCATCGCTGACATTTGACGAGCGTCTTATTGCGCGATTTACAGCCTCTCTGTTGCATACGTAAAAAAGCCACACACGTGGATTTTTTTTCATAATACATACGTATATATGCAAAGGTGTCATACTACATCGTCGGTTTGTTCGAGACTCCGCACGAGCCTTCTGCACAGGTTCATCGTTCTCTCGTAGCCTGTTCGTATATATTTGCGGGCGAGTTCAACTTTCTCATTCGCGCAAGAACTTGAACGTCGAATCGCTCGCGTCGCGCTTTTACGGGTTAAGGTTGCGGTGTCGTTGAACCACATTTCCTGGTTTTCCGCGTAATAGGTACAACGGACGAAGAAAGCCCGGGGAAGGGGGCTTCGCTCTCTGGGACACGATTATGTGTATATATATCGCGGGTATATATGTATTTGTATTTACTTTTATATATACAGTAACGTAGATATATTTATATATATAATAACGAGACTAGTAGCCAGAGTTACCTGCACTTGAATCTTTTACTTTGCGCCATTCACCTACTTTCAACCACAATAAGACAAGGAAAATATCAACGTTACCGTTTAAAAAAAATTAACCAAATTACATACGAAATAATGAGCGATTCAGTCTCCATATTTTGCTGCATTTTGTTCAATCTATGTTCAGAAAAGAGCCGTTCAAAAAATGTACTGCTCAGGCCTGCATGAAAGGTAATCCCTTTCAGTATAAATATTTTTTTAGAGTCTAGGAGAATTGAAAACAATGATCAAAAAACTCATTTATTTATATGTGGTTTGTATAAATAAATGTTTCAAATTTAATTCTCTGTCGATAAGATCGACCTGTAATTTTAAACTATTTTATGAACGACTCGATGATTCAATTGAATCGTTGTTACTACCGATCGAGATTGCAACTGTTAATGGATTAAGAAGAATAATTAATCAATCAATCAAACATAACGAATTAACAATTATTAAACTAGGACGTACAGACCACCAAAATTCAAATATTTATGTACCATAAATTCGAATTTAAATAACAGTATATTTAAAAAAATGAAAAAGCATCTAAAATAATATAAGGAATGGAAAAAATGCAGTTTTATCAAATATTACGCGAAGAAATGATGTCAGTAGGTCGTTTCAGGACAATTATTTTCGATTTACCATTCGTTCCTGCTCAATAAACCAAGGGACAAGTTTTTTTGACGCCAGAAATACGAATGCAGGTGTGAAGGCCCTCTCAAAGGTCGAAACTGTTTTTCATGGTTCTCGACCACGAAATACCTTTTCCCATTTGAAAGGTAAAAAGCCGAGGACTACGTTATCCTTCATAACCTAGGTAACTGGTCGAACGTGTCATGGATTAAGTGTCAGTGTGTGCGTGTGCGTTTTGTTACAGCGAGAAAAGAAGCACATATTTTTTTGTATCTATGTTCATACGTGGCGATCGTTGACATTAATAAAGACGTAACTCACGTTACTTCGCGTATGAAATAGTGCGGGCGAAAGGCTTTCTCGTTCGCTAGACCTCGATTTACGTACAAGTGAGTCCGTATTAAAGCAAAGTGTGTTAACAACACGAACATGAGAGTCAGATCGAGGGGTGAACGCCCTGAACAGACCTAGACCCAAAAAGCATTCGTCCTAACTACCATGGGCACAATGCATACCCATATGAGAGAGTCCTCCCCCCTTATTCACTTTAACTTCCCTCCTTCTATAATACCTCGGTGGCACTGGGTTAAGGCGGAGTTATGTGATGTGTGCTGCACCGGCAAACGAACCGAGTTGCATACCTTTCGTCCTCCACATAGTCGACGCTACAAGATGGAACAAAAGAACCTGACCGTACGTAATCGGTTCTTATCCGTGCCCTGACTACAGGGCGCCACTCCAAATGCTAATAGCCTCACTAAAACTAATTTTAAACCATTCACTCTATTTTTTTCCTTATTTTTTTATTCCTTTGAAGGAACTCTTTTGTTCCTTCGGCTACACTTCCCGACTGATCACTGGTTCAAAAGCTCAAGGATGTTCTTGATTTTTTTAAGATTACAGATGTTTTGCAGATAATATAAAATTCGATTAGAAAAAATATAACAGAAATATTTTTTCACACGAAAATTCGTTTACGAAAAAATATTAGAGAAATGTTTTTTTTTTCCACTGTTTCCTCGTAGATTTGTTGGATGTGTACGTTTTTTCGAATACACAAAATATGGAAAAATGTTGAAGATTCACATGAATTAACAGATGAGTATAATATTAAAACTATTGTAAGTTTTAAAATAATTTTTAGTAGCAAATTATTATTACGTTTTAAAAAAACGTTTTAGTCATGCAGCAATTTTGAGTAACTTTATATATGTATCTTCGAGACTCTAAAAAATCTTATCAGAGATGAGATTCCATTTCCATCAGTCATTGGACTATTCATTTTTTTATCTTTCGTACGTTTTTGATATTCAAAATTCAAAAATATTTAATAAGCATAAATAGGAATTTCTATAAAAAATGGGAATCAATATTATAATAATCTTTGATCAAAAAATAACATTGCTTGTCTTTAGTTTTTGCATTTTGTGACCATTTAAAATGTGGTATGCGATATTTTGAAATTGAAACTTTAATAAAAAGATATGAAATTTAGAACTGAATTCCAATTTTATATCAGTACCAATTTGACAAAAATTTGTGTTGAATTAATTGTCGCAATCAAAATAAAAATGGATTCAAAGAAAAAGCATTAAAAATGGTGCATAGATACGAAAAAACCTCTATAACTTTGGGAACAGCCACGTGAAAAAAAAAAGATGAATGAATAGAGAGAGAAATGATTTTTCATGATATGACATTCCCAAAAGTGATTCATACGAAATAAGTGTCGCGTTAATCGGACTTGTGATTCAATGTCACAGTCACCGCACTTTCTTTCCAATCGTGTCGCATGAAGCTTTTCCCCTCTTTCTCTTTCTCTTTTTATATATATTTATAGATGTATCTATATACATACACGATACTACGTAATCGGATTCGTGAATTTCGTGGTTGGTTCCATGGAGCGAGAGAGGTTAACGAACCATCGAAAAAATCAATCGCATATTATATACGTATATATAACATTTCTCAGCCTTTCGAAACGCATAGACGTAAATCGAATTTTGTTAAATTCTCTAAAGTCCCGTAACACCTTTTTTATGGCATAAAAATAACATATTTACTGAAAAAAAAAATGATTTTCTTCAACAAGGTCAATGCAAAACTCTATTCCCACTAAAAATAATTTAATAGTGTATTAAATAATGTAAAAGTGTATTATTAAATTTTGCAACTGTGTAAATGGGTATTTTTTCGAACAATTTATTTCTATATTATTTAATTAATAATGAACTTCGTTTCTTTTTGTTACCAATTCAAAAATGATGGAAAAATAGTGAATTTCTATGCGAATCGTTGCCATATATCTCTAAGCTGCAGTTAGCGGAACTTCACGGAGTGCAACGTTCCACGATCGTGGACTACTTTGACTAATTAGTTGTATACTCTCCTTTCTTTTCTATACTTCTATACACTTCGCTGCACTCGCGGCGTTAACTGACCTTCGATTCTCGACGGAGAACCGCTATGGGATATCCAAAGCTGCATATATACAGCTATGGACGTTCTAAAATTTTCCTTGGTGAAACTGAACGATCCTTATTCATGACTTCAGTCCTTTATTTTTGCTTCGCAGTTTCTTCGGTTCATCCAACAACGGATATTTCAAATAATAACTTTTATTTCATTTTCTATTTTCTTTTATTCACCATAATTTTGTTTGAATTTAAAAGTGTTTTGTTTCATGAAATGTCGCAGCAAATTTTGTCCAAATAATTTCATGCAATAAAATAATGTGGCGATTAAACAATTTATTAAAGATCTCGAATAATGTTGAATTAATGAAATGCAAATAATATTAAATTAATTCATGTCTTTTCTGTACCACCAAATTTGTTCTTTTTACACGTTTCAAATATTTTTTCGAATTCGTAATTATTACAAACTGCGTTGCCTATGCACGCTGTATTTTATCGAGACTTCCCAATAAATTTTTTATCGTAGGCACGTCGTGGTTATTATTTATTTTATTCTTTACTTTCTTTTTTACCTTTTATGCTATTCCTGTAACGTTTTACCTCTGGCACTTCTGCGATAATAATAATTATATAATACAACATTCTCGGCATGAACTTTGTGCTCTTCTCACCTTGGCCGGCGGATATTCTCCGACGGTGGTCGCGGCAAATATGCATGTAAAGAATTATTATTATTATTCCTTTTAAAGTTGTACTGATCGGAAATATTTTAGTAACTATAGAATTCAGGATAATCATCAATAATAAGTAATCCGAGATTTTTAACCGGTATCGTGTGGCTCAAAGCAGTAGATTATAAAGCCCTGCGCCTTTTATTAATTGCATTTGAATTGATTGGAATACACCTCGATTGCTTTAGCTAAATTAAGGTAGTTCGGTAAAGTTAGGGTCCACGTGCGACCATTTATATTTTTTTGCATGGAATCGAAAGAAGATAATTTTCTTACGTGTGGGTAAAATTGTGTAATTTTTGAGATATTAGCTTTTAAAAATACATTGCGACCATAGGAGAACGCAGACGATAGCATAGGTTAGAACTTTCAATTTGAAAATACTCAAAAATTTGTCGTACAACCCACGAAAAAATCTTATTGCTCTAATCTACGATATGTGAAGCATCTTCTAGGAGAAATTGAATTGTATTCACCGTATAATTATTGAGAAATCGCGAATAAAATTACACGCATAGCAGAATTTGGTCGGCTTGACTCGGACTTCTCTTTCTCTCGGAAGTCAGTAGACAATCAAGATGGCGGCTCATTTATGCCCGCCGGCACGAAATGTCAATTAGACGATTGCCTTTCTTAGCCACCAGCTGCTTCATTTCCAAGTTTTTTTTACTCATTACATGTTTCTAGAGCTTCGAGTGAACGTTTATGTTGGTTCAGTTGTTTTTCTTTAATAAAAATGCCCGAAGGAGCTTGTAATCATTTCATCGTGCGGCACAATTTTCGAGGTTATGTTTACATTCTCACCGATCTACGGATCTGTTATTACATGAGTCAGGCCAAGATCTTATTAAATTTTAATTGTCAATTAGATGATTTATAAGAGTATACGCGATTTGATAAATTTTATTTTCAATGAAAATGATTTTGAAAATCGATTTTGTAATTTGATCGTCCATTTACAAATTTGAAAAATGAACTACACGTGGAGTCGGCCAAACTCTACCGATCTACCTTAATATAAAAATTCAAGCAACTGGTATTAAAATAAAAGAATAATTTGCAAATTTTAAATATACAATTTAAATAGTTCACATAATTTTTGTAGATTGGCTTACAAAACTATAATGTTAACAGCCATTTAAAAATAAATAAATGAATGAGACTATACAAAATTATTGGCAAAAAATTCGTAGTGTTTTGTTCCAATAATAAATTATTTGACATTCGTACGTTCGTGAAGACTGTCGAATACATTATTTTCTGATTGGGTAAAAAATTGAAGAAAATAAATCAAAGAAAAATAAAGAATTGTCAATGCGCTCCGTTAAACTGGTACCTAATACGTGAGTTGGACAGATTATTGAGGAAGGATTGTAAATTGACCTTCGACCTTACGCATTCGTCGAGTGCGCTGGAGCTTCGGAACAAGAAGTTCCGGATCTTCGTAATTCTGCGTGTTCTTTATATACTCACAAGTGGACGCAGGACTATGGTCATCGACCTCGGACCTCCGGTAGATTCACGAATTCTCGCGAGAAAGAATTATACTGCAAGAGCCGGCTGTGCTAAAGGTACCCTGATCGATCTGCCGAACAAAATATGGACGAATCGGTAGCTAATATAGTGGTCAAGGGGGTGCCGGGCCTAATAAATCCTATAACCGTGCAGAAATGTCGAAAAAAGGCCACTTCCGGTTTGGTATTTCGGAGTAATACTCCTTTATCGACCTGTCGGTTAAAACTAGTGCCAATCAATGAGGGAGGTCGATCCCTTCGAGAAAAACCCGGGGTGCTACCCCTACCCTTGCAGGGAGGGCGGCAGCCACCCCTGAATGTGACTCATTTTCGTATCTGACTACCCACATCGAAATGCAGAATTTTTTTTTTTTTAATCGCAGCTCGAACCTTCCTAAACGTGAAAAAATCGGGGTGCCATCGGTGGCCTGTTCTGAAAAAACTAGCAGTCAGCCCAAAGTCACCCGACTTTTAGGTCGCTATTTCGAACGCAGCCGTACTTCCCTCACGGAAATTACGGTTGCTTTTTTTTTTTTTTTTTAATGAAGCTCAGCACTTCATTTTTACGAAAAAGTCAAGGTGCCATCGCTGGCTTCGAATAGAAACTTTTCTGCTAGCGAATAATGGCATGAATTTCAACGTCTAATATTTTTAGGGGGAACGAAGCGAATGAATTTAGGGAATGTCCAGAGACGTTTCTTCCATCTTTTATTCACGGTTTTGGAGACGTCTCCTGATATTCCCTAAATTCGATCATAACTTTTCCCACTTTTGGCCACTTACTTTTTTTTAGTCAATCCATGTTAGCTGCTCTAATTACTTTCCCTTTTAGACTTTATGGATCAGAAAAATAAAATTGTCACGTAATTATATTTACCGAGTGAATTATTTTCATCTTTTCCATTGGGTTTGTTTACTTACCTTCTATAGTTTTTTGTTGTTTCATTTTTTTTCTTAATTTTATGCTTTTTATTTATTTATTTTTATTTTTCCAGTATACTATTTTGCAGTCGGAAGTTCTTTAGCTTTTTTTTTAAACAAGGATTTTTATTTTTACAGTTTTTCCGCTACATTTTTTACATTTTTAAATTTAATGGATGTTTTCAAACTATTTTCATTTCACAGTTTTCTTAATTTGGAGTTTTAATAATTTGGAGTCGGATTCGACCCCGTCGTGGGGGTCTAAGGTTAAGACTATAAATGAATAAAAAGTTAAGCTAAAAAAACAATGATGATATTCGAATTCAGCTTTCTTAATCTACACCTCTACTAACCTATTTGTACCTTCTTTATTGAAAAATATTTTTTAATCAATTTAGCACTGGTCCCAAAATTATTTAACACTTTTTTTCGTGAAGCGCTTCGTTCCCCCTAAAAATATTAGACGTTGAAATTCATGTCATTATTCGCTGGCAGAAAAATTTCTATTCTTTTTCGTAAAAATGAAGTGCTGAGCTTCATTTAAAAAAAAGCAACCGTAAGTTCCGTGACTTTGGGCTGGCTGCTAGCTTATTCAGAACAGGCTACCGATGGCACCCCGATTTTTTCACGTTCAGAGAGGTTCGAGATGCGATTAAAAAAAAAAAAATCGGCAGTTCGATGTGGGTAGTCAGATACGAAAATGAGTCACATTCAGGGGTGTCTGCCGCTTTCCCTGCAAAGGTGGAGGGTGGCACCTCGGGTTTTTCTCGAAGGGCTCGACCTCCCCCATCGATTGGTACTAGTTTTAAACGGCAGATTGATAAAGGAGCTTTACTCCGAAATACCAAACCGAAAACGGCAATTTTTTCGACATTACCGCACAGTTATAGGGTTTATTAGGCCCGGTACCCCCTTGACCACTGCATTAACTGTCGATTCATCCATATTTTGTTCGGTAGATCGCTCAGAGTACCTTTAGCGCAGCCGGCTCTCCGACTATTACGAAAAAAAACGTCGTAAGAACCGAATTGAAAAAATTGAGAGGATAAAAATAGATTCGTGAGGAACGGATACAGAAAGAGTGTTATTTCTTCGAGTATGGAACCGTGTGAGTAACGAAAAAAGAAACGGAAGCAACATTCAATGTTGATAATATTGATAACAAAAAATAAAAGTTTCTATTTCGAAACATTGAACTAGAAATAAATAAAATAAACGATTTTTTTTTTTACTAAAATTGAATAATTCAAAAAATCATCGTATCTTTAATTTGAACATTATAAGATCTCAAGTAATTACTGTTCAAGTAATTTGAATAAATGCACTGGCAATTCAAGGCAAAATGACAGCAGAATCGACTTGAGAGAAAAAATCTTTTCTGTCCTTATAAAAAAATGATATACTCGAGAGAAGATTGGCTTGGAAGATCGGAGTAACTATATACATTAACGGACGACCTTCAATTCGGTATCCTTCAGGTATATGTTCCCTACGGTCGCCCGGTAAAACGGGAAGCGAGAAGAGTAGAAGGAATCTCCACCATATGGGGAGGACCTGACTGGCCACAGAGCACTTCGGTGGCATCGACCCCGAGAAAAGAGCGAGGAGATGACGAGCGATGGTTCGCGGATCTTCACTCGCGATGTTCATCTTTTTACGTCCTTTTCTCGTTGCAAAAAAAAAGAACAAAAAACCACGTGCTCGCGCAAGATCAATTAAAAAAATGTGATATCAAAGTGGAGTAAAAAAAGGACTTGCACTTTATTGTATATGAGATAAACAGAAACACAAAAAAATCAACAGTATTCTCCCTGTTCTGGAGACCCAAAGCTGGCAATGAAATTCGCATATGTTGGCTCGAATTTAAACATTTAATAATTGATAGAATTGACACAATGATAAGAAAAATCATACCCTCCTAGCCCTGTTTGTTGGCGTTTGTCGCCAGCCTAAAAAAATGATAAAACGTTGTCGATACGCATGTAAATTGCAAGTACAATTTTGTAACCTTTGAAATAAGGACTCTCCCCTGAGATTCATCGATGAACGTGAGGGTGTAGGTTACGTGTATACGAGTATGAATAAAACAAAGATACAAACAGGCTCAAATACTTCGAGAAGTTGGTACATTTCTATAGAGTATAGTATGGTTGATTTTAAAGTGTGTGAGAGAGCACGAGAAGCTGACGAAGAGAGGCTCGCACCAATGGAAGTCCATCCTTGATGGAGGTTACTTCAGGACATCGTCCCACATTCTCTTCTTGGATGTGAACTTGCCTCTTCGCTATCCTCTTTCGACGTGCTCCCTCGCCTCTTTTCGTCTCTCTTCTTCGTCCTTCTTCCTCCTCTTATGGTTGATCTCTAGTCCGTTCTCTTGCATCGCCATCATTATCTCTCACCACAACCACCTCAGGGATTTTTTCCTCTTTCTCTCCCGCCCTCTCTCTCTCTCTCTCTCTCTCTCTCTCTCTCTTATTCTCTCTCGTTTTTTCTCTTTCTATCTACGTCTCTTTCTCGTAGACTCCGCGACGAATGGACCGGTTAGCGCTCATCGCTCTTCTCTTACGGGGTGTACGACTGTTTCAGCCCCTCCTCACCCCTGCTCCCCTCTCACACACCCGCGCATTTCTTATTCTTCCTGTTTTCCCTCTCTTTGCTCTACAATTATACGAGAATGCTTCGCCATTCCTTCTGGTTCGTTTGCTCTCAAACGAAGCTTCGATTATCATGAATTTTTTTGAAATATTGATGCTTCTTTGGATTAATACAAAATTTCGATGCTCAGTGTTTTGTAATTAGTCAAAATAACTCGGAATACTGAAAATTTGTTCTATTTATATGGGACCAATTAACCTTTTATTATTTTAATATTATTATACTATTTTTTCGTGCACGTCACACTTCAATCACTTGTACTTCGATTTTGAACTACAAGAATGTTCTAAATACATCTTGCCTAAAATTAAATCGTCTATACATCGATGGTGTCAATCCCCATAAAAAAATATTTGATAATTGACTCAAGTCTCGATCTATAAATCTTATTTTCACTGATTTTTCAAGAAATTCTCGATGATCTCCAAACTCCGGAAAATTTGTATCCTTTCGGATTGCCAGAATATTCAAATTTTGAAATACAATATCGACCGAAGATTTTTCACCTCTCTTTTCATTGTCCACTTTAATTCTCATCAGGCTCGTTATTTTTTTTCTTGCAGCCACAATTCATTCAGGCACCAGCGAAGATTCCAGAAGCACGGAAAGTCAACGTACGAGAGGTAGAACTCGACCCGGATAAAGCCTAGGTGATTTAAACCATCATGGATGACGTTACATCGCTATGTAGTTCAATCTGGTATGGAAGATTTAACGAACGTTAAGTACAAGAAAGTTTTTTAGCTAATGAGCTTTTGATAATCAAAAGATACGAAAACTTCATTTCAAATCCTCAAAAACCATCAATATTCAAAATAAAGGCTCATTAACAATAATTTAAAAGAAAACCAATCAATTTTTCTTCTACTTAAGCTCTGCAAATAATCAATTAGTATCAATTAATTAATAAGAAATTACAAAAAATTATAATCCAATAATCCCTGTAACACTGTTTAACCTGAAAAGCCAAAACTTGAAAATTTTATTTTGATTTCAGGAACCAGAAGAACTTCATGAATGAAAGTGAGAAGGATGATTGATTTTATGAAAATCTAAATAGATCAGTATCCCACTCACGTGCAAAACTCTAGAAATTGAGAGATGAAATTGTCTGTAAGGATATTCAAGAAGAAAACAGAAACGCGAACATTTTTCACACTCTCAGGGTCAAGGCACTGCCGCCTGCCTCTCTCTTTCCCTCTTATTATGGCAACAGAATCCTCGCAAAGAGAGAAAGAGCGTTTTACCTTCCTCTTCCGTACCTGTAATCCGGGACTATTATATTGTTCCCACTATTACGAATGCAAGCGAGCAATGAAGGTAAGAGAAACCCACACGTTATATGTAACGATATCGCGAGGCCTCATAAGATTTCCTGTTCTTTTTCTCGCTCTTTCTCTCTCTCTCTCTCTTGCGAGATAAAGAGAAAAAAAGAGAAAGAAACAACTATAAGGGACATCGTAATGGTATTACCGTTGCTCGTAAGTTGCGTTTACACACACCCGTGGATTTACTGTACTTTGCTGAATAATACCGAAGTTATACGGGTATAGATCGACGATTAGCCGTTACCGAAGCCGGTACAATAATCCTTCGCTATCCCAACTTGCATTCTAAATACTATTGGTCGATGCATTTACTCGGGAAATCGTTTGTATCGATTGTTCTAGTGTTATAAAATATTATTAAGCCTCTTCAATACTCAATCGAGACTCAATTGAATTCTAATTATTTTTCGAATATAGAACTGCGATGAATTCATCACGTTCGGGAATAAGTTGATTTCATAATCGAAAGAAAACATATTCTTTGATTGATTAATTTCCTCTCTCATCAACGTCAGTAAAACACAAATTTTCCCCGACCAAAATTGGCCTACTTTGCTAGTTTTTCATCCAGTCTTTTATCGTTTGAAATAAAAATGAAATCAGTCATCATGAAGGTGAATTATAAAGCTGGAAATCATGAAAACAATTAACTTTCTTGCGCTATTTAAAAATCGTATGTTACTCGCGATTTTTGAAAGCTCATTGAATTTTCTCATCCGTTGATGAATCGAGGATCTTGAAAATCATGTTCGACCATAGTACCGGTTGAAATTTGACGAGAGGCTTTAAAAGCCAAAGCAGAGATTATGATTGTCCCCGTTTCCAGAATTGGAGAGTCCCGAGTTGAGCAAAGAAGAAGAAAAAAATAGTATAGAGAATGGAAAGGATGTGAAGAATGATCTTCGAGCTAGGGAAGTCTGAAACTCGGGATTCGACGGAAAGACGATGTGACAGGTAAGACAGCAATGACACAAAAAGTCAACAGATTCGTATAGATATAAAAGTCAACAGATTCGATAAAAATATATGGGTATACAAAAGTGCAGAAGTGGAATATAGCAGTACGTTCAACTCGTCGTTGAATGACCTCCGACAACAATGTCCCGTAGAGTTTGAGCGACTGGGTGGACGCGCTCTTGCGGCTTTCCTGGGTTGTCGTGTCAACCGGAGCCGGAAATGGCTTCGTAACTGTGCTCTTACGCGACTTTACGATTATCGTAAATTGCCTTCCTTTTTTTTTTCGCCACGCAATTTTTGTTTTACTTCTCTCTCTTTCTCTCTCTCTCTCTCTCTCTCTCTCTCTCTCTCTCTCTTTCTCTCTCTCTTTTTGTATTTCATGTTTAAATCTCTGAGAAAATTAACCTGCCACACAGGGCACTGAACCGAAAAAATAACTCGAAAATAAAACCCCAAAGCAAACTTCGTACGTGTGTTTGATGGCAGAACCGTAAATCATCGTCATGATTCTCCTCAGCACCCCGATGAAAGATTCAGCCTCCATGTTACATCGGCATCTTTGTAAATGAGAAGAAATAAGAAATTGAATGGACCGGAGAGAAATGGAAAAAAATTACGATGGAGTAAATGCAGACGAGTAAGGCTAAGTCATGCTGGGTGAAATTCGTGTTTACACCTTCCTCTCTTCGTGCCTCGAACAAGAGAGAAGAATGTAATAAAAAAAAGAGGGAGGTCGTTGATGAGGGTACAGGAAAATCGTTCAAAATGGAAAGAAAATGGGGCGAAGGACGAGGGAGAATGATTGTCGGAAATGCGAGGACAAAAAACGATTAGACATCAAAAAGGAAAGAAATAAAAAAATACGAAGATCAGATGAAAAAAAAAATTAAATGAAATATCGTTAATATTAAAACGTTTGAAACAAAATTTCCGATATAGAAATTTTCTCTTAATTTGTTTACGAACACTGGAGTTTTTGAGGAAACTGAATAAATAGCCGAAAACTCGAAAGTGAGTGGAGAAAAATCAAGTCTCCATTATTAAGTTTCATCGTAATATCCATTCTCAATTTTTATTTCTGTTTTTTTTTTTCATTCGGTCTCGTAATACACAATCTAAGAATCGATCGAAAACGATCGGTCTTGAACCAAGGGCCATCGGAGCAAGTCGTTACACAAGCGGTAACAGACAAAATTTCTGTTCTTTTCTATTCGCCTTACTCGATTATTTATGATTATGCAACTTTCCCTCGACCTCAGATTTGCTACGAGAAAGATCAAAAACGTTTGCCTCTTGGACTTAGGATAATTTACCTTGACACGCACATGCAAGATACCGTTTCAACGTTTTCGATTATTCTCACCATAAACTCGTTTATCTTCTGTTAAACTTTACAAACTTTATCATGATTGACCTACACACGGAGCGGAAAATTTTGTAAAACCATGTAGACAAAATGTTTTGTAAAATTGTCAAGAAATCAAGCAATTATTCATATTTTAGTAAATTATTCAAAAAATGTTTATACGTAAAAATATATTCGATGATTTTTTATATAAATAGCAATATTTATTCATTTGGGAAATATTAAGATTATAATTGACAAAAAAACTGGAAAAATAACATAAATTGAGAAATCGAGAATAAAAAAGAAAACTATTTTCTTTGTTTTTGATCAACTTTTTCGAGAATTTTTCAAAAAGTTCGATTTTTCATTGAGATAATGTCGAAAAAAGATATGAAAAGAGGTTTTTAGGGTTTTCCCCCGAAATTCAAGTTCAAAAAAAAGAACGGGCGATTTCGGTGTTTTTGTATCGAAATTAATGAAAATAAGTTGCTAAGAAAAATATTAGACTCTTTATTTGGCATAGTGCGAGTTATTTGGAATTTTCCACGTTTCTCAAATTATCTATGCTGTTTCAAAAATTTTGCATATCGTCCAAAAATAAAAAAATAAGATTCACAATTTTGCTGGGTCCAAAAAAATAGCTGTAGGGATTTTTTCATTTGAAATTGACATTCCAAATGGTGAATCCTCATTAACATGGCAATTAGTTTTTACATTTATCTTAATTTTTCGATTTTTGGCAATTTTATTTATTTATTTATATAAATTTTTCAAAGTTTTCTATCGATTTTTGGCATATTTTTCCTTTGCGCATTTTTTGCAGCTGTTCGAGGGCGATTTTACTCTAGAAACAAATAAAAACTTGCGACAAATCCAACATCAATTTTTGAGTCTACTAAAAAGCGTCGAAACGCTCCACCTTTGCTTATGCCTGTTAGATCATTTTTCTGCCCACATATGACGATTCTTAGGTTTGTGTAAATCCAGTTCGGAGGGGTCCCGAGTGAGGTGCTGAACTTCAAAGTACAGTAATTTCCTTAGAAATTGAGATATTAGAGCAGACAAAAAAGGATTTGCTTATTTTTGTTAATCAATTTTTTAGAAAATTAGCAACAATGCGGGCGCTATGCGCCCGCTTTAATTATTGTTCGTGTCTTAAAGAAATATTTTTATTTTATATTACTTTCAGTAAATACTACTTTGTTCGTTGGCCATGCTGCGTCTTTGGTTTTTAGATGCTTATTATCCTTCTCACTGAAAATAATATTTTGGTGAAATATTAAAATATTTTAATATTGCAACAAAATTCCGTTTCCAGTACTGTAAGAAAATATAATTAAAATAATGATTTTCAATATTGAATAGGTTGTAATTAAATATATTATTTAATTATTTACAGTATCGTATAATTCTGTGTATACAAAATTTTTTACATTGTTATCATGTCTCTGATTACCCAAATATATTTTAAGTGAACTCCAAGAACGTACTCGTGAAAACGCGACATATAATTGACCATAGTTAAAAACATTTTTCCTCAAATCAATCCCGATTCTATCAAATGTTTGACCCTGCGATGTATTTATTATCATTGCAAAAGCCAATTTGATCGGGAATTGTCTTCTTTTCAATGTGAATGGGTAAGCATCTTCACAGTAGAGTGTTACACGATTCAGAAATACGATTTGACCTGCTTTATCACCGGTTAAAATTTGACAACGCAATAAAT
This sequence comes from Rhimphoctona megacephalus, assembly GCA_963989365.1. NCBI lineage: Eukaryota > Metazoa > Arthropoda > Insecta > Hymenoptera > Ichneumonidae > Rhimphoctona > Rhimphoctona megacephalus. The sequence continues at coordinate 35,138,870 of OZ022415.1, read as the reverse complement.
GATTACCTAATTCTAAGATCTGGAGCCTTGTACCATTACATAATCCTTCTCATTAATACTTAGATTTCGGATCAACATTACGATACAATTCGATCTCAAGCGTAGTTGATGTAGTGGTAAATTTGTTGGATTTAAGGTATTCAAATACTCTGGCGATAAAGCTTCGTTAATGTCACCATTATCACAGTTTTCAATACTGTCTACACTTGTGTATATTCGTTCTTATGTACAATTAAAAAGCTGAACAACACGTTTATTTATTTCTTCAACATCAATATTTCTCGCCGACAGTATTGCAGTTTTCGCTATTTGTTCATATTGCTTCTCTCTAACTAAGTTTCCATAGATATCTTCAACGATATCAGAGTCTGCAGGTGCCATGCATATTTCTGGAATCATGACGTTATTATTTTCATCATTTAATTTTCCATCATCAATGTCAAGTACAAATTTTGCGAATTCTACTTCTTCTGCTAAGGTTCGCATATTCTGTGTCAATGTAAATTTGTAGAAAAATTTCCATAATGTACTGAATTTAATAGATAAATTTACCATTTCACTTCTAGTCGCTCGTATTTTGATCGGGAGTAATTGTCTGAAATCCCCACCAAGAATAATTATTTTTCCTCCAAATAATACATTGGTATTCATTATATCGCGAAGAGTTCGATCAATTAATTCTAATGCATACTTTGGAGCCATGGGTGCCTCATCCCAAATGAAAATATCAATTTTCTTAATGTATTCACTTTCCTTTGATTGAGCTTTGATGTTTGATGCAGAATTATCAAAAAGTGGTACAGGCATTCCAAAAGTTTAATGTACAGTTTTCCCCTGTGGCAGTAAGGTTGCGGCTATGCCAGTAAACGCCATAGTGCACACGCGTTTACCTTTACTTTTCAGCAAATGACAAATCGTTGTGTAAATAAATGTTTTGCCTAACCCAACCGGACCATCGATGTAAAAACAATTTTGTCAATTTTTCGATCTATTATCATTCATTACGGCGTTAATAATAATATCTACAATTTCTTTTTGTTTATTATTTAAACTCGCATATTGCTGTTCACCTATTTCTTGATGCTGTTGCGGAAGTATATCGTCGTCATCCGTTTCTATTTCTGAAATTTGTTGCATGCTCGAAAACATATCAAGGCTTGAACCTTTAGTCATGAGCATCGTATTTATCTGTACGTATGCTTTTCTGTTGGCTTCAAGTACTCCAAAGTTCCTTACAAAATCCTGAGACAATCCATCTTTAAATTCTTCCCAGAGATCTTCTGGATGAGCTGGTTGGCAATGGATCAGAATGCGTACAAATAATCTACACAACTGTATTGGCATCGTCCATACCTCTGCTTCATGCATTGCTCTTTTCCATTCATCATCATCATCGATGAGACCTAGTGCTAAACATGTAGCTACATAAGTGTCATGAACTACTCCATTAACTGTTCTGAGTTTATCAAAACTTGTTGCGCCTTTAATATTTAGTAACAATAATCGAAGATGAAATAACTCTGTTTGTGTTAGACTAACTGAATATATTCGCCTAATAACGTTGAATTGAGCTTTACGCGATACCCAATGGTAAATATTAGTATCTTTTTCTTTTTTGAAGACATAATGAGATGGAATTTCACTGTACACGTATTGTTTTGCTTGTTCATCTCGGGCATTTAATGAAAAATAGTCCATCAACATAGTCTGTTTTTCTAACGCGATTCTAATCGCATCGTCATTATCAAGTTCATCATAGATTGTAACATTCTGTTGATTTTGTAAATGAATTGGTAAACGCATTATTGAATGACTTTTATCATGCAGTGGTTTATTTAAGATTCTCCAGCAAGCTTCCACAGGGCCAACATATCGTGTTTCGATGTAATTACGAATTTCGTCGTGTTGAATAGGTTGATCGTCTGCAGTTTCACTAACAACAATCGCAGCTGCATCATGCCCCTTATATATATACTTATATAAATATTTCACAGATTTTATGCTCGACACAATTTCAACATTTATGTGACAATTTAGTAATTCCAATAAAACTGGATTGTGAGGTACGACATTAGAAGTATCAACGACGTACCCATCATGACGTGAATATTTTCTACCAGTTTCTCTACGACGGTAATAAGGATAACCGTTTTCATCCAATGTTGTTTCTTCTTTAAAATGTTTGGGGTAATTTTTCGAACACTTACCATTAACTAAACACCAACTACCACATGGACCGTGAATCATATGTTTCATTACTATATTATGCAAATTAATATTTTCTGCTTGATCTGGTATTTCAGCTGATATATACTTATTGACAACTTCTGCAGTCGTTATTTTAAAATTATGCTTTAACGTAACTAATAAATGCATATGTGGCAATCCGCGTTTCTGAAATTCAATAACGTACACGTAAGCTGCAGGAACTCCAAAAAAATTTTTTTTCACTATCAAGTCAACCAAGTAATCTTTCTTTATATTGAAAACATGCGCAACAATATCTGGTCTATCTGAGGGACATTGTCCAGCTAAAAGATTTTCTTGAATTTCACGCCATTTCGGATTACACGTCATGGTTATGAAAAGGTCAGGCTTACCATATTTGCGAACAATTGCCATAGCATCTTGATATAACTGTAACATATTTCGGGGTGATCCTGTAAATGTAGATGGAAGAATCACGATTTTACCAACTTGATTGCCCATTGTGTCAGCTCTTTTCTGTAAATGATCAATTAGTCCTTGGTATGATTCAGCACGTAAGCGTGTTTGGTTGTTTTTGCAATATTGAATTCTATCCTTTTCTATTTTAACATAACTGTCAACAATCCATTGTTAAAATAACCTACGTCCCAATAAAAATATATTGAAATCATCTCTGATAGCCATTCTAAATTTAATATACGCTGCACGTGTCACTCGATGCTTTCTTTTAATGCAAGGGATCTCGCTATGCCAACCTCTGGTACCATACGGATAAAATAATGGATAAATCCATGGTTCGACATTAGGATCCATTGTGCTAACAAATTGCAAAGTCTTCGTATTGATATTACGTATTGTGACGTAAGACTCTGGAATCTCTCCATCTGCAGTAGTGGAGAACACCGCAGCTACTTCGTTTGTTCGTTGAAAGTTATATCGATTTCGATCTAATCCTGGTTTCAACGTGAATAATAGACTTATTTCAGGTTCAATGTCATTATTCAACGATCGCTGTTGATTTTGAAATTTTTCATTCATCATTTGATACGATTGAGCAAATACATTATTTTCACGGAAAAATGTATCGAGAGCTTTAATTATTTCTGGTTTTAATTCTGAATTTTCTTCACTACGAAATTGAATAGCTTCGTTTTGATCTACAATGAAGAATTGACCGTAACTCGGGTTCTCGTCTGCATTAGGATACAATGAAGTATTTATTTGATAATAAATTTGCCCATAGATCTTGAAACAATATGGTCCTGATCGTCTGTTATTAAAATTTACAAAATTGGCATTAAATGACGCGAATGAAAATGAATTATTGTAACATCGAATACGTTCAAAAAAGTGTTTACTTTCTTCATGCATACCATTAAATATTTTTTTTTTTTAAATCGGAGAATTTGGGAGAGTTTCAATTGACACTTCTCTATGACTACAACAATCATTGAAAGAGAGTTTATTAGCAACTCTTGAGCGAAATGTTTAGCTTTACAGTTTGAGCATAGTACGTTCATTACTCCAATATAATGCTCACTGATATTCCTCCCTTCTCCAGGATCATATTGTAGTTCAGATCCTTGATTTTGGTGCGTAGATCGTTGATATCTTATATCACAATCGATATTAATAGTATATGTGGATGGCAATTCGATTATGCGAGGTCTCAATCTGGGTTCTCCAGTAGTGGCACTTGTGGATGCATGTGACGTATTTCCATCTAAAGCTGTGGTGTTGCTTCGATGTACTACATTACGTGCTTCTGCACGTCGACGTCGCTGGTTATCATTTCTTTTTTCCTTTCTTAATTGTTGAAATTCTTCTTCCTCTATAACTGTTCTTTGGATTCGACGTTTTGGCATTTTTCGAATTCAAATAAATAAAATATTCGGTAAATCAATGATTTGCAATATTGAAGTACCCTTTCTTAAAAAAAAACATTTCGATATATCGAAATCTGAAGTCTCTATTCGTTGCCATGGTTTTGTTTATTCGTTGCCATGCAGGCTTGTGACGTATCGGTGTCGAATATGTAGCCCCTATTCGTTGCCATGGTCATGGTTTTGTTTATTCGTTGCCATGAGCATCATCAGTTACCGCGAAGCACGAGCATAGGATAGATGTCAGAAAGTGACACATTTTTTCACGATCTCGAATCGCGAATATATTTATCGATATAAAGTGAAAATTAGTGAATAAAAGTGAACAAATTAAGTGGAAGCAATAAGAAGCAAAATGACAACATCAACGACGGGAGAATTTACCACGACGACTGAAGAATTTACGAGTAACGAAGAAATGGATGAATTTATTGCGGGAGACGAAACCATGTAAGTACCATTATAAATCCTTTTAAAAAACGACGAGGACATGACGACGAGCATGATGACGACGTTGACGTGGACGATGACGACGAGGATGATGACGAGCATGACGACGACGACGACGTTGACGTGGACGACGACGACAACGATGACGACGACGACGACGACGACGACGACGACGACGACGACGACGACGATAACGAGGACAACAACGAGGACGCGTTCTTCACTTCTTCGGTTCGTGATAGCGACAAAAGGATAAACTCCCATCAATGACTCTTGATTTTCTGAAAAAAATAAGAATTCATATATAATTAAGTAAGTCTATCAAGTGTTGTAATTAATATAAAATTATGATTTTATAAACATTTTTGCAAACCTTTTCATTTTTCCGGTTTCCGCCTTCCTCTTCCGGTACATTGTGGGGTCTCTTTTGGGGTATCGAACGAAAACCATTCCGTAAGTCAACATCGCCCATTATTTCCGAATCAACGATGACAATTTGACTCATGTCTTTAGCTTGCAGATACGGTGAACTAACTGAAAATACGAAAATAAATGTATGATTAGTATTTTATGTAAAATGAAACAATATTTTTATATCAATTTAGACTACAATGTCTATCATAATCATTGTGATTGATAAAAAGATTTAAAAAAAATAATTTCAAATGGAAAAAAACCATCGAGTATGAAGATTTCTATTGAACGTTATGATTGTTCAAAAATGTATAAAAAGTACGTATATTTACATTTGTCCTTTATTATTTCGCCTCTCACTTCTATGTGCGTTCCTGCGCCAAGGCTTTCGATATCGCTGTATTGGGCAATATGAACACGCAATTTGTACTGTCCATCCGTAATCGCCCCCATTTCCGTAGCTGGAATTTCCAGTGGTTGACGTGAAAAATGGAACTTTGATGAAGCCCTCGATGACTGAAATACAAATATTCAATAATGAATTTAAAAACAGATTTTATTATTATTTTATTATCATCAAAATAATAATCATTTTGAATTCTTACCAATAAGTTGATTGGAGTCGGTAATGGAATTCCTTAATAAAACTTTTGTGTAGCATTGTTGACCTTCCATTTTGAATTGGCCCATGATATCTACTCGTGTACTACGTTGCACCGACAGCTCTACGGCAATAACGTCGTCGCTTGCATTGGCGAAATTCGGATTCACCGCTAAAGCTTTTCCGTTCCAAATTCGTATTATCTGAAAATTATTATATGAATTGTTACTATCCATTGAGCATCTATTTTCTCTACTATGCACATTCATGATTATTTAAAATACCATTATTTTATTATCATATATAATTTATTTTATTTTTAATTATTTAATAATATTTTATAATAATTTATTATACACTTACATCTCAGCAGCGCAATGAAGCTTCGTACTTATTCGCTACCTCTTCCCACATTTATACCCATATTTTCCTCCCTTTACCGTTGCTCACCACGAACTTGTATAGAACTTTTTTGACACCTTTGCCGACCAGTTTTGAGCTCTCGATACTGTCGATGTACCCAGTGAAATAGCTGAAAAAATTTAACGGAAGAGTAATTAATTATTATCAATATAATTTCTAATTCCACGTATCTATCCTATCCACGTACCTGTTGTCGTCGTCATCGTCGTCCTCGTCACCGTCATCGTCGTCGTCGTCCTCGTCCTCGTCGTCGTCGTCGTCGTCGTCGTCGTCGTCGTCATCGTCCTCGTCGTCGTCATCCCCGTCACCCTCATCCACATCCACGTGTCCTCGTTGTCATCGTTATAGTCTACGTTTACATCGTCGTTATCCTCGTCTGCGTCGTCATCGTCGTCCTCATCGTCATCGTCCACGTACCTGTTGTCGTCGTCTTCGTCGTCGTTATCGTCTACGTTTACATCGTCATGTCCTCGTCATCGTTGTCCTCGTCGTCATCGTCGTCGTCCTCGTTACCGTCGTCGTCATCGTTCTCGTCGTCTTCGTCGTCGTTATCGTCTACGTTTACATCGTCATGTCCTCGTCATCGTTGTCCTCGTCGTCATCGTCGTCGTCATCGTCGTCCTCGTTACCGTCGTCGTCGTCCTCTTCGTCGTCATCGTTCTCGTCGTCTTCGTCGTCGTCATCCCCGTCACCCTCGTCCACGTCCACGTGTCCTCGTTGTCATCATTATCGTTTGCGTCGCCATCGTCGTCGTCATCATTCACGTTATCGTCCTCCTCGTCGTCGTCGTCGTCATCGTCCACGTACCTGTTGTCGTCGTCATCGTCGTCCTCATCACCGTCGTCGTCGTCGTCGTCCTCGTCCTCGTCGTCGTCCTCGTCGTCGTTATCGTTCTCGTCGTCCCCGACACTCTCGTCCACGTCCCCGTGTCCTCGTTGTCATCGTCATCGTTTGCGTCGCCGTCGTCGTCGTCATCATCCACGTTGTCGTCCTCCTCGTCGTCGTCGTCGTCATCGTCGTCCACGTCGTCGTCGCTGTCCTCGTCCTCGTCCTCATCGTCGTCCTCGTCGTCGTCCTCGTCATCCTCGTCGTCATCGTCCACGTACCTGTTGTCGTTGTCCACGTCGTCATCGTCATCGTCCACGCGGCATCGTTGTTGTCCTCATTATCGTCGTCGTCGTCGTCGTCCACGTGTCCTCGTTGTTGTCCTCGTCATCGTTGTCTTTGTCGTCGTCGTCGTCGTCGTCGTCATCGTTCACGTACCTGTTGTCGTCGTCATCGTCGTCCTCGTCACCGTCCTCGTCACCGTCGTCGTCGTGGTCGTCGTCCTCGTCCTCGTCCTCGTCGTCGTCCTCGTCGTTGTCGTCATCGTCATCGTCCACGCGTCCTCGTTGTTGTCCTCGTTATCGTCGTCGTCGTCCACGTCAACATCGTCGTCGTCCACGTCAACGTCGTCGTCGTCGTCATGCTCGTCATCATCCTCGTCGTCATCGTCCACGTCAACGTCGTCATCATGCTCGTCGTCATGTCCTCGTCGTTTTTTAAAAGGATTTATAATGGTACTTACATGGTTTCGTCTCCCGCGATAAATTCATCCATTTCTTCATTACTCGTAAATTCTTCATCAAGTCGTCGTCGTAAATTCTCCCGTCGTTGATGTTGTCATTTTGCTTCTTATTGCTTCCACTTAATTTGTTGTCTTTTATTCACTAATTTTCACTTTATATTGATAAATATATTCGCGATTCGAGATCGTGAAAAAATGTGTCACTTTCTGACATCTATCCTATGCTCGTGTTTCGCGGCAACTGATGATGCTCATGGCAACGAATAAACAAAACCATGACCATGGCAACGAATAGGGGCTAATATTCGACACCGATACGTCGTAAGCCTGCATGGCAACGAATAAACAAAACCAATGGCAACGAATAGACAGAGGCTTTAGATTTCGATACATCGAAATATTTTTTTTAAGAAAGGATTCTTCAAAAAAATTGAGTTCTCAACCGTTCTTTAAGAAAATGCCAAAAAAGTGGTTATTTGTAGTTTTATCCGGAAAACTTAAGTTAAAAAAAAAAAATCCGATGGTTTCGGTGTTTGTGGACCAGCATACAAAAAATAAGCTTTTTGAAAGAATGTTAAAATTTAAAAAAAATCAATATTATGGCCACTTTACAAAAATGGCTGTAGCGTTTTTTCTATTTGGAGTTAAGACTCCACCGGATGCTCAATTTATTCGCATTCGAATTCCTTTAATATGGAGCTTGGTGTGTGTATTTAAATAAGCAACTTTTAATTAACATTTTATATATGTGTATGTTATTCGATATATATAACAGTTTTTCTTTACAACACCGTTCCAGACGTAGCATAAATATTTTTATATTTTCTTAGATTAAATGTAAATTTAGATAATTAAATTAATTATTAAGATGTGTTTTTCGGAAGACTGATTTGTTTGGTCATGTGTTTCAAAATCTTGAATCGCAGTTTGTGACTCCGTTTTTTTTTTTTCAAGCCTCACTGTCTCTAATAATATAACACTTTAATTAAAATGAATGTATTGTGTAGATTATAAAAAAATTGTGTGTTAAATTATCACAAGAGCAAAATTAAAGCATTTTTTATTGCAGTATTTTTTCGTTGGAACAAAAAAAACATTATAGTATTCAAAATGCACACTTGAATAAAAAGTTATTGAGAAAATGTAAATAATACTCAATTAGTCCTTGAATCAATGCAATCAAAATCTTGGATCATTTTTAAAAAAGTATCATTTGTTGACAAACTGTAAATTACGTATTTTTGGAAAAAAAGTTCCCCTTTTCACGACTTATTTTTTTTTGCTTAAAAGTTGAAAAAAAATGTACAAATTAAAGTTAGAGTTATGAGGACAATTCAAAAAAAATATTGAATCGCGTGACATTAATTGAACTAAAAATAAAACGTGTAAAATTTGTGTATCAATATTGTCTCGCGTTCCACGCGATCTTTTTTGCGTTTCATCATTCAATGGTTACAGTATAATTATTTATTGTCGCTAATAATGTGAATGAGAGATAAGTGAAATTATTTTCTCTCTTGAATATCGTATCTACGCAAAATTACGTTAGAACTTCAGCGATGAGTTTTTTTGGTGGATTTTCGATGATGGCTTTGCTCTGAATGAGACGAAGCTCGATTTTCCTTGCAGATTGTGCCTTTTCGTCCTTGTCCGCTGTTACAATAAAAAAAAGAAGAAAAACGATTATTCGTAGCTCGTTGGTCTTTTTTTCTTTTGGAATCAATATAAAGTTGCTTTACCCAGGCAATATTCGTGAGTATTTTCTAGAACTCCGTGCACTGTATTTATCGTTTTTTCCAAAGCAGTTCTGACGTCCTCAGAATCCGAATGTACGAGAAACAAGGCAGCGAACAGATCTCCTGATCCAGTGTACATTGCAGGTATTTTTGGAATGTCGATTCTTATCTTCATTTTATCTGCAATAAAAATTGTTGTTTGTTACAATTGTCAAGTACATTAAGAAGATAAAACTCTCTTTTACAAATCCAATATCTTCGCTCTCGATTTATTTAAGTATTTCAAGCAAATTAATAAATGTTCAAAAATTACATTTGTATCACTTTTTTCAATAGGACAACTTGGAAATACTTCTGAAAATGTTCTATTTTTGGCCGTGAAAAACCTTCAACCAATAGTTTCTGAAAGTTTTTTTCTTTTCGATTAACTTTTTCTCTCTCTAGATTTATATGCTCCCATAGTAAATGTATATTTCAATGTAGAGTGAATTTTGATGAGAAATGATGAATTATTTAGAGAAAATGCAGAATAAAAAAAAATAGTTTTTGATATTGGTCAAGAAATTTCTTTAAATATAAAATTAATATTTCAAGTAGAATTCAAATAGTCTAATGTTGATCAATTATCACTTAGCAATAAAAAAATCATTTTCAAAAATGAGCATGTACAATAATAAAAATTCTATAGTTAAATTGTCGTGAACTTTCACCTTGTACATCACTCACGACGGCTGTGAGTTTGTTATTTAAATCTGTCGATGAGACTGCTATGATCTTGGGACCCATAGTGTGTAAAACCTCTATCGCTTTTTTCAAATCTTCCATCGTGCTTATCTTCACACCTGTTAGAAGCCTTAGAAAACAAACTTATGAAAAAATGATCAGAAGAATTTTGTGTTATTATTATCTTTTGATGAAAAAAGATTTATTTTTATTTTAGCAAAAATTTTCTTTTAATCGTTTGTACTAATTTACTTTAATTAATTCTTCATATTCATTTGCTATCTAATTCTCAACATTTTATTCAATGGATTTAACTGAGGTAAATTATTTTTTCCCTGATAATTCATTCAGCTGTCAAATTCCGTATAGTTTGTTCATTGAAAGTTGAATTTATTTATTTTTTCTTACTCTAATTCAAACTGGTTTGGTGTAATAGTGTCTGCCAAAGGAACAATGTTTTTGATGTAAATATCCTTGAGTTCCCCTGGAACATACATGTGCCCGTTGTCACCCATCACAGGATCGCAAACTGTAAAAAAAATTCTTATTATTCTACATTACTATAGTAATAAAACAATATATCATTGGTTACATCTCTTTGGATGAAAACTTGAATTGAAATAATTATCTGTACCGTATTTCAAATTGGGATTTTTTTGCTTCAATGTTGGAACAAGCTGCGCTATTTTCTTTAGAAAAGAGGCTGAACCCACGTAGCCTGTGAGCAAATGGCTGTATGTGTCTAAATCGTTTTCAGCCAAACCAGCCACCAAAACTCCTGTAAAAAAATATAATTATTTAATGCGAATCCTAAAATTTAATTCGCAGTAATTAATTCACTGCAAATTGATTGTGTTGTGTCAAATGTTGTCTTGTTTTTTCATTAACGGGACAGACCTAGTTGGAACGTCAAAAAAAAGGCCTTTTTTCCGATTTTTTTTTGGTCAAACGATAAAATAATTCACAACAAAAGTTCTTCCGTTTAAAAGATACATATGTAATGTATATGTTGCAATTTTTTCAACGCAATACATATCGAAATAAGCTGGTGACCGTCAATTGCCGAGGACGCTGCAAAAAAAAACACGGTTTGCGGTGATCAAGCTCACGCTGCAACGGCTCATTTGAAACAAAAAAAACGGAGGGGATTTTTAGTTAATGATATAATGCTCCAGTTGAACGAAGGGTTTTGAAAAATTTCCATTTTTCACAAAATGGCGGCCGTTAAAAGTCAAAAGTGTTTTTTTGACCAAAATATCAGTTCCATTTTTTGCTATTAAAAATAAAAATAATTATCCAAAAAAAAAATCCTTCGTTCATATGGAGGACTACCATGTATAGAAGAAGTGATATAAATTTCAACCCGATCGGTAAAGCCGTTCTCGAGCTACAGTGATCACCGACTTCAAAAACATGGTTTCGAGAAAAACGCACTTGAAGTCCGCTACCTGCTTACCTATGGCTCAGACACGACGTGCTACAAAGTCTTGTATTTCGGCGAATAATGGTCCGATTTACATTTACCTGGGCGGAAAATGTTCGTAAGAGATTCTACTTTTTGAAAATGAAATTAAAAAAAATCGATTTTTCGAAAATTCTAACTAGGTCTGTCCCGTTAAAAAATTTATCAATAATCAAAAGCTCTTACCCAAGTCTTCGTCATTTAATATCTGACCCTTGAAAACTTTGTATCCAGTGTGATTGGACAGTTGAACAGAATTAATGGCATCAACTTCATAGCCCAATAACTTAAAAACAGAATTTGGAAAAAAATTAGTGTTACACTTTCGAGAATAGATTTTCTGATTTATCATTACAGATAATTGATTAAATGGATCTAACGAAATTTTGTTTCACTAGAGTCACGAAAACAAAAATCAAATTGATAACACTGAAAGAATTAATAAATATATTATCAGGAATTAAGACTATATTCATTCCAAAAAGATTTATTTCTTCACAGTCTTGCTACTACTTCCGATCGGTAATAATTCAATCGACAGAAAAAAGCGAGATGCAGAAGTCTTCCAAAATCCATTCATTGAATTTGAATTTTATAGCAGTTTAAGGGCCAGTTGTTCCACCTGGTTAATTTTACCTAACGGTTGTAGCACATTGGTGAGTAGCAGACCTTTAACTATCATATAAAATTGACCTGGAGGTGGAACAACCGGCCCTAAGGCAATGTGAAAACATTCAAAAAAATATGAAAAACGCTCGGTCGGTAAAAATCCTGTAACCAACTTTTTTTGAGCAAATATAACGAGAACCACCTCCTGTTCAGTTGAAAAAAGAACAAAGTGGTTCTCGTTATTTGCTCGTAATATAATCCGTGTAGGAAAAAAGTTGGTTACAGGATTTTTACTGAGCCGCTATGAGTGCGAGAGAGATAGCTGCAAATTTCGAAAGTGAAATTCTTCGACGCGGTTTGACCGATTACAAAAAGGTCTTGTCAGCCCATTTTTGCTATCGTCCTGCTTGGGCTGACAGAGCTTTTTTGTAATCGGTCAAACTGTATTGAAGCATTTCAACTTCGAACATTCGAGGTGAGGTTAGATGATTGACCCATCCCCTTAATTTAACAATCAAAGATGAGACGTCACAAAAAAAATAATAAATGAGAATTGACTATATAGAATTTCGAAAGAATTATTTTTGCTTTTTGACTCCAAAACGTAGGATTTAAAAAGTAACATCAATTGAGGTCATGAATTGTCAAATTGAATGTCAAGATAATTTTATTGCCCCAATTAAGCCTGAGAGTAGTGGCATCTGGCAACAAACAAGAGCAATGGAGTACGAATGATGTTACTCAAATGAAGAATCGATAAATTTCAAAACAGATAATGGAGTCAGTTAACGAATTTAAATTAACTGGAATATAATGACGATTGTTTAGAATATATCAACAAAAAAACGGATTTGGATATAAACACGAAAAGACGTAACATTTTTTAATATTTATTTACCTGTAGAGGGAATGTTGCACTTTTATTACCGACATAACCAGACACAACGTGACTTTGAATCGATAGAACACGATTTTGTGGTGATTTCGACATGTTGCTCGAATGTTTTACTCGCCGGACAATCACGTTCTATAATCGAAATACTACACGCTAGAAGACAAAAAGCACGACAGCAATAATACGTCTCATGAATCGAGGTTTTCGTGCACGATGAAGGTCGATTGACAAGTCACGTGCGCATGGCTGTTTCACGTACTAGCACATTTCCAAGTTCTTATCTTTTCATATAATACTGATTTTGTGATAACAACAATAACATGAAGATTGAAGTATAGTTCAGGTATACAGTCGACGTTGTGTCACGTTCCCATGTGTCAACCGTTCCCTCATGTCCTATGCGTCTGTTCTCATGAGTCAACTTCTCAGACCCCCACTCCGAAACGTCAAATATTTACTCTCTCGCTCGTTTTGCATTCCCTCTCTTTCCATGTGATGCTCCCCCTGTATCAACGGTGTTAAGAGCGGGGATGGAGGAGAAGTTGGCACAAGGGATCGGATTTGGTCCCGTTGAGTTGACACATGGGAGAGTCGACTGTAGTTAACATTCTTACATAACTCGCGTATCAGCTGACTATCAACTGTTGATCAATAAATCGTCGACCCATTATTTTTAATAGTTTGAAATTTTTTCTATATTTTAAATCTCAATATTTGTAGAGGGGGCAGAAAAATTTTATTGAATCAAGTATCGAGAATATAAAATTAAAAATATTTTAGTTAAACTCTAAAGACAAAAAATCGCGCGAATTTGCTACCAATGTCTGTTTTACCGATAGCGCTGTCAGATCAGCTGATCGCAATATAATCTTTCACTCCATTCACCATCTATCCTATATTTGTGTCAATTATGTCATTTAGTTATCGTAACAGATTAAAATTAATATAATTGTGTGATATATAAATTATTAAATTATTGCCAAGAGAAAAAAATACTCTAGCCTGTAATTAACTTCTGGCGCAGTTAAGGTGATCTATCAGTCGTACGGTCGGTAAAAATTCTGCTGCACGTTTTTTTCGGAGAGGCTTGATATTTCAAGAAAGAAAAAAGCTACACGTTGTTCTCCTTTTATCAGAGAACAAGATATAACTTTCGCTTTGCTCGAAATGTAAAGTATCTCCGAGAAAAACGTGTATCCACTTTTTAGTTGTCTCTCTCGCACTCACGCAACTGATATAGAGCGCCTTAAAATAATGAATTATTGTTATAACGATTGATAACTTACCAACAGAGCAAGCTTGACGACATAACCGCCAGATGTCTTAATGATTTTGTCTAAAGATCCCAAAAATCGAACAAAATACTTTTTGGATCCTTGGTATCCGATACGATGCACACAAGTACAAAATTCGCGTATACACTTAGACCACAAGTGCGTAAAATACGACGACGAAGAGGGCCACACGGGTGCGGGATAAGTGTGTTATTCAGTGGGAGACTTATTTTGTGAAAAAAAACGTCTCCACGAAAAAAGTGATGGCGACGTGGGAGAGTGAAAAATTCGGTGAAAATGTTGCGAGTATCGAAGAAAATTTCAACGGTATTCTCGTAACTCACGATTTACAGGATTGTCTCGACGACAGTCTCGATCTCACGAGTTTTGGTAGAGTTTACGAGCAATCGCCTGTTTTTGATTATGGAAAGTACTCCGACGAGGATGTTTCATCCACCGTGAAATTGTCGAACGATCGAACCGGGTAAGTTTACAAAAAAATATGTTCATTGCCATTATTTTTCCTCAATATCATCATTCGTCGCGCTAAATCTTATCATGCTACATTCATTTTTCATAGTTTTCACGTGTTTAAAGTTACGTTTCCATTAACCCCGGCAGGAAGTGCGCGATTGTCATTCGTTCAAACTTGTTTAACGTAGCCCCTTTCCTTATAAGGGTATTTAGCCGGAGACTTGAAATTGAAACTTCCACGATCCCGCTCTAGACCCAAATATTTTCTTTGCAATTTGTGTCTCGAAAAAAACATTTGACAAGCTTTATGACGCGCCTATTATTGTTTATTGTTACCCGTATGTAGAATTTTCTTTCACGTTTGTACTGTCTGTTCGTTATTAGGTTATAGTACTTCGAAA
This sequence comes from Rhimphoctona megacephalus, assembly GCA_963989365.1. NCBI lineage: Eukaryota > Metazoa > Arthropoda > Insecta > Hymenoptera > Ichneumonidae > Rhimphoctona > Rhimphoctona megacephalus. Next base: position 35,123,750 of record OZ022415.1, on the reverse strand, counting down.
TAGTTTTGTTTTGTCAATGAAGTTTATGGAATTAATATTCCAAACACTCAAAATGTGTATCTTCAATTAAACGATCTCGTAACTTTATGATCTAATAAATCCTCGGCTTTGATAGATGGCATAAATTTTCTACTGGCTAATATTTCTCAACCATATACCATTAGCCAGCGCACATACAGAGTGCGTCCTTCTTCTAAAAATAACATTGGGCAGCTTAGCTCCGGCGTTTTCTTCAAACTAAAGTTTCCCAATATCAGACCAAGATTTTCAATATTGAACATCCGCTTGTAACAAACACCATTTTGACGGATGTAACAGGTGTAAGATGCCTGTTGCTATAAATTTAGTTCCTGCAAACAATATCAGAGATTGATGGACACAGAGCCAAGCTCTGCTCCGGCTTTTGTGTAAATATGTATATAAATAATACACTGATTTAATAAATAAACCTTTTTTAGTTTTGATAAATTAAATTATACTGTTCATAAACTTGAAAACATCAGAAATTTCATATAATCCTTATGACAATTAAAATTCAACTAGATCTAGAAAATTCAATAAAAACTGTATTTTTGTATAAATATAATGATAAATAATATTATAATTTGATAAAAAATCACATTTGTACACTTTTATTAATAAAATTTTTTTGCTTATTGTCTTGTGGACAAAAAAAATAGGTATTGAAAGCCCATTACATGAAAAAATTATAAAATTTATTTCAATCGATAGGTAAACAATTGAAAAAAAAATTTGGAGCTTGAAGGCTCCTGGGGAAAAACACAAAATCGTTAAAAATTAAAACCAATAATTATGTAATATTATTTCTTGTATTAGTTTTCATGTACATTTTTGTATTATTAAAAATAAAAAATAGTTTCATTCCCTCTTTTACTTGCATATAAATATTGTGATTCAACTGCAAATACACATCAATGATTCTGGCACTACATGAAATATTTCGAATCATAAAGTAGCATTGATTCATTCCACAGGAAGGCTGCCAATTTTTTAGATCTGATTCATAGTCATGCTCACATACCAGAAATTTTTCAAGTATTCGACGGAACGCAGAGAATCATATTCACAATATGTTTCAAGCATGAACTTTATTTTCTTTTGTTTTTTTTTTTTTTTTTAGTTTCAGTAATTTGTGCATGAAAATTTGTAGAAATGATTCTATGATATTCAACTCAGTTTAACAACAGTATCTACTGCAGAACTTTTCTTGTATTTTTAAGTGATAAGATTTTGCAAAATGTCTAGAGAGAAAATCCTGTTTTAAATTTCAGATACATACATCACACGATAAGTTCTAATGAAATTTACATGCGAATTCATCCTGGTCAAAATGACTCAATGCCGGATGATCCTTCACACGCGACGATTACGATTGAGAGTACAGATCCAGACACCAATCAAAAGCACATAAGTCGCTACGAGTGCGAGTACGAGGGTTGTGCACGCACTTACAGCACCGTAGGAAATCTTCGAACACACATGAAAACCCACAAAGGTAGCACTTTAAATTACCAGAGGAACGACTAAATTAAGATCATCTTAAATGTACAAATCGAGCTTTGAAAAACGTTTGTGTCATTACTAACTGTTGAATTTTCGAAAAAATCAAATTCATACTGTACTCGTATCGCAAACTTGTAAAAAAAAAAATGAAAAATTGATTTTTTTACTTTACGTTCCAATAACGCTTTGCACGTTGCATAAAATATATTTGTTTCATTCATCGTCATTAATAAAACTTCACATTGTTTCGCTCATCTAATTTGCGTGTATTTGTCTACTTCACGACGTTTTTTTCTCGTTTTCCATAATGCTTACTAAAGGACACAAATATTGGGTAAGTTTGATTTGAAAAAAAAAAAGGAAAAGCAAGAGTCTTCGATACATGCAAAAAAATCAACATTAACATGTTTTTTCACAGTTGAAAAAAAATGGCATCTCAGAATAGGATTCGCGCATTAAACCAATACGAAAGATTAAGAGCTTTTTTATCGTCCATGTACAAGATTATTGTCTATCAGTGTATTGTCCTTGAACGTGTCCAGATGTGATTGCGAAAGGATCGCTTCTCGACCTGCATGGCTTTCAATCGGTTAGTGCCTCAGTAACTACGAAAAATTCGCTTCTATCGTCTCTTTCGTTTAAAATATGTACAAAGCATTTCATTCTAATTCGATCAAATATAAAATCTTAACATTTTCTAAAATTGCGTAAATTGTAAAGCATCATAATTTCTTCACTAGAAATAGTTTTATATTTTTCTTCAATATTGAGGCTTAGGTCAAGAAATTATAAAATCGATTTTCCGATAGATTCCTCACCAATTTAACATTCTGTTTCAATGTAAAAAACAAAAAAATATCTACCATTATTCTGATTCTACTTTGACACTTCAAAAATTGTAAAAAAGCGAAGTGTCAGAATTTTTATTTTATCGAAACAGGGACCCATGCTTTTCGTACATATTTTATTATTTTTGACGCGCCTCGTAAATCAAAAACAATGAAGAATTTTTGGCAAATAAAAATGGAGAAAAAACCAAACAATTTCAGGCGAGTATCGATTTAAATGCGCGGAAGCGAGTTGCGGCAAGGCATTTCTCACCTCGTACAGCCTTAAGATCCACATTAGGGTACACACAAAAGTAAAACCATTCGAGTGTAATCACAACGGTTGTGAGAAGGCATTCAATACTCTCTATAGACTGAGAGCCCATCAAAGACTCCACAGCGGTAATACGTTCAACTGCGAGGAAACGGGATGCGTTAAGTTCTTCACTACACTAAGCGATCTCAAGAAACACGTCCGTACCCACACTCAAGAACGTCCATACAAGTACGTTTCTTGATGCTCTGTACATCAGTTTTTTTTGTTTGCTTTTGCTGTCTTGAGGAGAAAAAAAATACTGTTTTCACGAGTGATTTCGTAAATTATTTGATCCTGCGAGAGTTTTCTAACAATCTCTGAGTTTTTATACCCGTATGGATTAGCTAGTAGATGGGACATTGATCAATCACTGGTGAATAAGTTTTTTATGGCAATTTCAACAAATTAAATAACTTCGGAGTATTTTATTTAATGTTTGATCATGTTCATTCTTTGAGAATATCCCTCCGAGTAAGTTTTCTGCATTCCGTTAGGTGGCTAAAAAATGTGTGTACATTTGGAATTAAAACAAGTAGTTTTGAGGCCGAAATAAATCACTCAATCCAATTTGTAGAAAAATTAATCATTTTTACGTCTGTTTTAATTAGACGAATTTGTTTTTTTCTCATTTTGTCAAAGATGCAGGGAAGACGGTTGTGGCAAAGCATTTACAGCATCACATCATCTCAAGACTCACAAGAGAACTCATACTGGTGAACGTCCTTACACGTGCGCTCATGAAAATTGCCAAAGATCCTTTACGACTTTACACAGCCTCAAAAGTCACTTGAAAACACACAAGAAATCGTTAGCTAATGGAGAATCGGTGGGTATTTTTTGGCGTCTGCTTTTTCTCAATAATTTAAATTACAAAAAAAATATGATTATGAATTGTTTCACTTATGCACTAAATTCAAATATTTTTCAAATTCGTATCCATCTTGCTATTGTTGAATTTGTGTTTATTATCCTCGGAAGCAAACAAATGATTTCGTGCGCAATTTCGTGTTGAGATATTCTTCAAATTTACAGCTCGTCGTAAAATCCTATTTAGAAAACAGTCTGTATATAGTTATTTATTTATTTATTTATGCGATGTGAGTGCCAAAAAATATTTTCCTAAATTCAGCAACAATTTGAGATACCTCCTTAAATTTTAGTGCACAAATTGAGGTAACATTCAACGTCGTTGAAAATTCTTTTATTTAATATTGAATGAGGATATAATGTTTCATTTTTTTTTTTTTTTAATATTCTATGGGGTCTGAAACTCTTTTGAAAATGACTACTAAACCCCACGAGTTCAAAATTCACATACGATTCAAAAAGATAATTTTCCGAAATATTTTGAACATTAAAAAACAAATCACATTAAAAATAATAATATTTAGAATCAATTAATACTAAGAATTTTTCTCATGAACTATTTTCCATTAATAAATTTCAGAAACACAAAATACCGCAACCAGTGGAAGAAATAGCCGCCCCGAATTTGATAAAAATCGAGTGCATAGAAAACAGAACGAACGACCAAAAGAAGCTTCAATCTTTTTCGATAATTCCGATGACATCGAGCGATCAACAAAGTACCGAAGCGATGACATATTTGTCGTCGCATGCGAGCGAGGTGTCGTCGAACGATACGTTGGCGGATGCGTTCAGTGGTGAAATAAGTTTCGATATAACCAGCAGAGAATTGCGACAAATGAGCGATGCGAAAATACAGCATGGGACAAATACAACGGATGATCTCGCTTTTCTCACTATGCCTGGTATAATCGAGTCTGAAACAATGGTAAATTTCACGAGTACGGAAGAAGATTACCAGGAGAAATTGAAGATATTCCGTCAATTGACGGGAAACGAGCACAGCGAAGAAATCACATTGTCAAAGAACGATCATCTCGAAGTTCCTCAAGCGAGCCAAATGAATTTGGAACAAAAAATAATGCAAGACGGACTTCAAAACACGATAGCTCAATTGTCAGAAGTCAAAGATCACGAAGTGAATTCCGAGCATTACGGGACATCGTGTTTGTCCGGCCAAACCGAATTTGATAGTTCGATCAACGAGGATACCTCGATAAGGAAATCGAACGGTCACTTGTTCTCGAATGACCTGGAAACTATGACCTTCCCGAGCCAAACCGACGAATTGATAAATCCGGTGAATATCGTCAGCAATGGGCCTTCCGAAGCCGTTGAATTAGCAATAGCAACTGAAGAAGAAATGCCATCGCAATGGATCGACGTTATGGCATTAGCAGCGGCACCAGCCTTGAGAACGGAGTCTTGGTCAGAGTTGAACGCTTTTCCGACCGCTGTTCATTCCCTCGTTGATCTCGTCGGTCCTGAGCCATATCCCCTCAACCTTGAAAATCAGCTGGAAAACGTTGCAGAAACTCTTGATTGCCAAAACGTCGATAAAACAGAACAAATGTGCCATCTTCCTGCGATCGAGCCAACGGATCCTATCATTAAAACGAACGACTCTTGCGCGCCGCCGATATTCGCTTCAAGCAACAAGAGAAATCGCAATGTTTTGCAAGAAATTACAGCCGACGCCGATATTTGCAAATGCATCGACTGCAAATGCGACAATTTTGACAGTTGTCACAATTGCGCGGGTACAAACGAGCTCGAAATACTGATTCATCAAAAAGCAACCGAATCACAGTTGCAAATCGTCAGTGAAATTGTTTCTTGCCTACAGAACGAGTGCCCATGCGACAGCGATGGATCCCAAGGCTGCGGCTCTTGTTGCGTTGTCATTTGCTTAAAAACGTTACAACAATTGCAACGAGTATTCAATAATAGAAATTGTTGCAGAGAAATGAGCAGGAGTCAGTGCTGCAAAGAAAAAAATTTGTTCAATTTGATGAAAAGCCAAGTGGCCAATAATCAATGAGAACGCACTAACTTGCAGGATGTCATTGCTGTTATTTACTTACTACTTTAGAGAAATCGCTCAACCGGTGATTTCGCGAACTAGTCATTCAAACGAAGAGGCTTCCTTCCGATTCCTCAGCTACGTTGGAATTTTGCAATGTTTTATTTTTCTTTTTTTTTCATCGCGAAAACTTTACGAATCGGAGAACAGAGAATATATGGACTGTGTTTACATTCTGAGCGTGAGAAATAAGCTTCGATGATTTTGTGCTTAAAGATTCATCCGAAAAACAGATTCAATGAGAGATTGAATACTTTTTTTATTTTCATTTTTAATATAACGACAGTAATCCGAGTTTTTCTGAATTGTTAAATGGACCATAATGAGCTTCATTTTGATAAGACATTTGAAACGATTATTTTTTTTCTATTTTAATTTTTGTTGCTCGAGACCGAAAATTATCCTGGCTCATGATTATTTTAAAAAAATATTAATTTCAGTTACTTTATACAATTTCCTCGCAACTTTCATTGATTCGATATTTCGGATCGCTTTTTTTCAAATAAAGATAAATGTTACGAATCGTTACTAGGATACTTAATCGTTGAAGTTGTTCAAAAAGAAATTCGTGCTCGATTTAATTGCTTTGTTATAAAATTAAGAGCTTATTTCGTTTCGCGACTATTTTTGTTGTTGTTGCTACGTTGCATTTTCAGTAAAGAAAACGAAAATTGAAGTGACGCTCAAAGCGTGACGAATCATACATGCCAAATAAAAACATATTTTTGTTTAATTTTTTCCGCATTACCCCACAAGAGTTAACGCGTTTCATAAAATCGTATCATTGCGAGGATGTCCGTATTACCATAGTTTTGTTACATTTTTACATATACCAGAAAAACATTCATAATAGTATAATAAAGAAGAAAGAATTGAAACAAATCCCGCGACCACGGTGACGAAATACTGAATTTATCACAAATTTATATATCGAATGTTATTCGCGTACCATTTTCGTACGCGTCCTTGTTGCAAATTATATGAGCATTTACACCGTGTAAATAAAGAAACAATCATTATATATATATTTATATAAAAATCTATACCAAAAATGATATCCGAGCGAATTTGAAAAATTCATACGAGACAAAAATGATCGCTCCTCACCTCCGAACATTCTTGGATCGACGACGATTTAATGGCTGTTTGACGTACTTCAGAGAGCGCTACTTATCACTGACGAGAGAATTAGGAGCTTGATGTACAACTGATAGGAAACACACAAATTGTTTTAAATGTTGATGATCTAACTAATGTACAATAAACAACGTTTTTGATCGCAATTTCGTTTTGTCTTTAGAGAATAAACCCACTTAAAAAATTCGAGCTTTCCTTTTTTTTTTAGTTGAGGACGAGGCAAGAATAAAAGTTTTGGCAAATGTTTACAGGCGAAATGATCGTATTATTTATACAGTAGTGTGTAACAACGTTTGACCGTTGACGGCAGATGGTTTATTACCATTTCTAATTGCTAAAGACTCGGTAGCGAATTCAAATTTCGTTCCACGATTCTTCGAATCTTCTAATAAAACTTATGGAGACGCTGCGACAAGCGCCTCGGCAACTTCAACCGCGATCGCGGCTTCAGCTTTCTCCACGTCCGATGAGGCAGAACTCAGCTGCTGTTGAGCCTTGCTCAGGATATCACGAGCTGCCGAACCATCCAAATTCTCAACGGGATGAGCTTCTTCCGCGAGAATCTAAAACAATGAATAGTGAATTTTTTTTTTTTAATTTATATGATTTTAAAGCCTCATCACTTGTTTTTAACGATTCGAAAAATTACAAAAAATACTTCAATTATTATAGGAATAAAAATAGGGACTGGAATTCAAAAAAATGTGCAAGCAATGCATTGATTCAAAATAAAACTGTTTTCTGAATAAGTATTATCACCTTTCGAGTTTAACTTTCGTTAGCGAGTCCCAAGAAACTTTTGGGAATATTGTTCAATATTACTATTTAATCAATAGTAATATTGACAATATTGCTCATGAATATTTTTTGCACGCTACAAAACAAACAATTTTAATGTACGCAAAAAGGAATATGATCATTTTTCTCATTGGGAGTTTCTTGTTGTGTGGGATAGAATCTTACCTGAACGCTGGAGTCTTCGTTGATCGTAACAGTACCCGAAGAAACAAATACTTTTTTTATCTCTCCGCTCTGTTCATGAACAGTGACGACTCCTGGTTTCAGGACAGCCAAGGTGGGTACGTGATGAGGAAGGATGCCAAAAGCTCCTGAGAACGACGGCACGTCGATTTGCTTGACATCAGCAGATTCGTAGAAAACCTAGAAAATAGTAAAATTTACACGTGTAAATGATTTCTTTTCAACAATGACAAAAATTGATCAAATAATTTTCTAATCAAAACTAATATAATACGAAATCCGAATGAATATGATAAATAATGGTAAAAAGTGCATTTTTTAGGCATAAAAACAAAATGAACATTAAAAACATTTGATTAATCGCTTTAATTTGCTTCATAGTATACATTTCGCTAAGAAAAAAATTACATCGAAGTTTGTAATAAAAATTTTCCTGTTTTCTTTAATAGCTCCCAAAATTTGGCTATAATTCAAGCAAACTTTTGCGATCCAACAATTAAATGCGCCAGAAAATTGGGTAATTTTTTAATGTGTCACTAGCACACATGATTTTGCACTACACACTCAATGCACCAAGGGTATTGAATGTGTCATATAGGTCCCTAAAAACTGCATGAGTGTAGGAACCTCATGCAGTTTTTGAGATATTTTTACTTTCAATCAAGTTAGAAGACTTCTTTTTTTTTCAACAAAGAGCCAACTCTCCCCCATAAAAAATAGCCTGGCAAACCCCGATTTAAGCGATATGGAATAAGAAAATTAATTGAATATAATATATAAAAATTGTGAAAAATGCATGTTTCTAGCGCACATAAGCATTAACGACCTACAACGTTTTGTTTAATACCATTGTGCTCGAAGCTAAGGCAACATTCGAATCAAGATTCTTCGAGGTCTTTGAAACCATAACTCAGTGGTGAGGGATAAGGAATTTATCGAAAATTTCTACCTTCTTTTGCTTTCAAAAACTTGTGAGCATACTAAATGCCCTCGGTACACGTCACGGGTTAAATTAAGAAATTGAATACGAAGAAATGATGATAAAAAAAGATTTTCATTTCAAATGAAAATTCAATATTGACTCAACAATTAGTAAACAAATTCCGACTCAAGTAGTGTAAGAATAAAATTGAAAATACTGAGAAAAAAAAGCCAAGAGAGCAAACTCACCTGATTAGCTCCGGCGAAGGTAAACTTCATGTCACTGCCAGAAGCTTCGGCATAATTTCTGCTCTGGCTCCGAACGGACCTCAAAAAGGGACGAAGTGTTCGTGCGAGAGTGGCCATATTAAATCCTGAAAAAAATTTATAAGGATATATAGAAAAAAGCAATAGCGTATCACCCGTAACTGTTACATCACAGGGTCAAAGAATTCAATAACCTTATTCGTATTTTCGAATTTGGGGAAATGTCGAAAAAAAATGTGAAATTTTACTGCGAAATTTTCACTGAAATAGACGACCTTATTTAAATTCGAAAAATATTAATTCGCTTTACCTTACCGTGTCACCGGTCGTTCACTACTTTTTTTTTTTTTTTTCAACGAAAATTTCACCACTGCCCCGCTGAAGAGGATTTCACGCTTGCGCCGTCTGCTACAAGGACGTTGCACGGGGTACGGGGTCGATCTTCAACCAAAATGTGTAACCGAGATGAAAGACAAAGAACTGGTGCATGCAAATTCTAAAAGATGACGCCACATACCTGTTATATATGGCGTACCCGCAGTTCCCTCACTCGCCGCTACGCAGCTAAAACCGTCGAACAGTTTCGCACTGCCCTAACGGATCAGCGAGTCCCTAAAATAAGTCCCAAAAAAAGTCCCATTTGGGACTCGAGCTTAAGAGGATGGATCAGTCACCTAATCTTACCTCGAATTTTCGAAGTTGAAATTCTTCGATACGGTTTGACCGATTACAAAAAAGCTCTGTCAGCCCACGCAGGATGATGGCAAAAATGGGCTGACAGGACCGAGGGGCTGCTCACTAGCTAATTCCGTGGCTCGTCGATTTCTAAAAGAAATCGATTTCTTGTGATTTCGACTATGATTTTCACGATTTCTGAATCCATGAGATTACTTGTGATTTCGTGTGATTTATGCTGATTCTAACGATTACGAGTGATTTCTAAATTTCAAAAATCACTGATTTATAGACTGAAGAACATTGATTAATTATTATAGATTAACAATAATTATTTTATGGTTAGGGATACGTGGATACTCAATCAATAACACCGTAGACAAAGAGATGCTTATTACCCTGCTTAGAAAAGCCGATAGATATCGATCGAAATTAGTAGGAACCCATAGAAATTCAATTGAAATGAATGGGTTAATAGGAGAGCGATATGTCCTCCGATTGGAAGTCAATCGGTATCAATGGGTTTGAATCAGCCTGTATCATTAACCGGAATGAATTGGAAATAACGCATTAAATGGAGTACTTAATAGGAAATATACTTATTGACTGTACTATGAGTTTTTGGAAAAGGAGAATTCCGATATATTTTCAATTCAAATTCTGAATCGGTCGCAATAGGAAAATTCTGCGATAGGTTTTTTATAAGATCCAATCAGAAATGAATGGGAAATGGTGTGTCCAAAAAATTGCATGCACTGTCAATCGAAATGTATGGGAAATTTCACATTAAATAGAATATCTAATGGGAAATAGTCGAATTGACAAGTTTATGGGATTGAATAAGTTTCCCGAAAAGGTGAATTTCAACTCGATTCCAATTTAAATATTGAATCGGTTGCAATAGGAATATTCCGTGATACGATTTTCATGGGATCCAATCGGAAATGAATAGGAAGCGGTGTATAGAAAACTGCATGAACTGTCAATCGGAATGTATGGGAAATTTCATATTAAATGGAATATCTAATGAGAAATAGTCTAGTTGATAATTTTATGGATTTGAATGATTTTTATGAGATCCTATCGAAAATGAATGGAAAGCGGTGTATCGAAAATTGCATACACTGTCAAACGTAATTCCGTAGGAAAATTCGTATTAAATAGAATATCTAATGGGAAATCGTCCAATTGACAAGTTTATGGGTTTGAATGAGTTTCGTGAAATGGTGAATTCCAAATCGATTCCAATTTAAATACTGAATCGGTTGGAATAGGAATATTGCGTGATACGATTTTTATAAGATTCAATCGAAAGTGAATAGGAAGCTGTATATATCTATCTGAAATACCTATCTGAAATACTGAATCGGTTGCAATAGGAATATTGCGTGATACGATTTTTATAAGATCCAATCGGAAGTGAATAGGAAGTGGTGTATATATACGCCGCTTTCTATTCATTTCTGATTAGATCTTATAAAAATCGTATAACGCAATATTTCTATTGCAACCGATTCAGTATTTAAATTGGAATCGATTTGGAATTCACCATTTCACGAAACTCATTCAAAATCATAAACTTATCAATTGGACGATTTCCCATTAGATATTCTATTTAATATGAAATTTCCTATAGAAAACTGCATGAACTGTTAATCGGAATGTATGGGAAATTTCGTATTAAATAGAATATCTAATGGGAAATAGTCAAATTGACAATTTCTTGGGTTCGAATGAGTTTCTTGAAAAATGAATTCCAACTTGATTCCAATTTAAATATTGAATCGGTCACAAATAAAAATAGACATTGCGACAAGTAAATCATTTTCTTGATAGCATTTACTTGGTCCCAATAATCTAATGAATTTATATAAATCGAAGGTATTTGGTGTAAACACATGGAATCTATAGGCAACAAGGCCAAAGATTTATTATAAATAATTAATATTTTTGACTCTATCGTTTTATTTAGTCAACACCAATTCGAGTGATTGGCTGCCAATATGATGTAATATTTTCAATTGGATAAACCAAAATCATTGGAAACAAGTAATCGATTTGTTTCTATCCCGATAATCCCGTATCTGTTCGCAATTTTTTTAACCATAGTTCTGGTAGGGTGATTCTTTGATATAGAAACAAATAAAAATGAGCATATTTCTTCCGATGCTTGGAGGGAACCATAGAGTTAAGATGTTTTTTTTTACAAATACGAATCGTACACTCCTTTTAAGTGTGTATATTTGCTTAAATTTTTTTCCAAGCGATCACCTCACGATTTATTTTTCTTTACTAAAACGAATATTAATGCGACTTCTCATTATAATAATGGTTAAAACAGAATAGTAAAAACGAATTTCAATAAATATTGTTTTATAGATCATGCATTGGCTTTTCTTACTCCATGCTGGATCTGCGATTTATATATCATTTTTTAACTTCAAGTTCTCATGTAGAGGATGGTGTAATAGGTAGCGTCTGTGCTGGTTAGGTCGTAGATGGGTAGGTAGGTCGGATCGAATCCCCGTGTAGGTAGGAAAATTTTTCCGTAAAAATGAATGTCAGGAGTGATGGGCATATTAAAATGCGATCAATAATGATAAAATATGAATTTTTAGTTGAAAAAAACCGATTTTTTGTTTTCAGTAACCCGTTCATTTCGATCTTGCAACTGTGCATTTCTCTAAATTATTTTGTCTTTGCCTTTACTAACCATGATGTTTCGATCAAAGATATATTTACTTCATGCGAGTACTGAATTACTGGATAATATACAAATAAATAATTTACTTCGTTCAAGTAAATTTTGTTTGGAGCCACAAATTCTTTTTGACAATGTAAAGAAATCGGATAATTCCTCGTTTTTCCTTGCTTTAAGTGTTTTTACCGATTCATTCCCATTGAGGAAGTCTATGGGATTGGAACAGTTGAATAGGATTCTCTCCCATTGAAAAAGTCTATCGGAAAGGAGCATTTGAGAAGGTTACTTCCTGGATAAATAACACCGTTGATTCCGATTCATTTTTTTCTATGGGTTTCAATAATATTTTCTAAGCAAGGTACACAAAGAGATGATTATTGTACCAAGACAGATCTGTCACGAGCAAACATCAACTGACGAGCGAAACCTCTGAGATACGTTCGGAACGAGCAAATGCATGTTCGAACGCGTTTTTAGTTTTACATCATCAGCATATAGTTATACATAAACGTTGGATAAAGGCTTGTTCGCTTGAAGAGGGGATTAGCGATTCCCAGTGATTCCCGAAATTCTGTGATTTCTTTGCGATTTCCCACGATTTCCTATATACTTTGAAAAATGATAAGAAAAACAGGAATCATGCGACTCGCGCGATTTCCAGCGACTTCTAGCGATTGCCTATCTGATTTTTGATGAAATGGTTCAAAGATTTCCTAAGTGAGCAGCCCCTCGGACAGGACCTTTTGTAATCGGTCAAACCGTGTCGAAGAATTTCACTTTCGAAATTTGCAGCTATCTCTCTCGCACTCACGGTGGCGAGATACCGACTGACCCTTAAGGGTGCTATTTCATGGGCAGCAAACAGCAGCAGCAGACAGTGATTTTTGTATATATCTATATATGAATATATTATATATCAAGATCAAGAGCCGCATAGCGGCTCGACGCCAAGAAAAGGCAGCGCAAGCCCTGCCGCACTCATATTCGAATATGTCGGTTTTTGGACTTATTTTAAATTCAAACCGCTCTCACGGAGGAGTTGAGTAAGAAAATTGACTGTAGAGGACCAATTTTTTATTTATTTTTCCCTTTCCATTGGTCTTTGTTACAAGTCAATCCGTCCACCCAATACCGAGAGTATGATAATTTCGTGCATTAAAATCGAATGTTTCGGGATATTTAGTTTCTCGGAGTCAGAAAGGCGTACATTGCATTTGTTTACATTTGAATATAGGTCCTTTGCGAGATTGGTAGACATTTGTCCACCCTTAGGTGCCCAGTCCACTGAACGAGGCTACTCCCTCTTATCGTGCGCCACTGAGCGAGAGAGACAGCGTGCAAAGCGCTATATAAATATCAAGAGACGCGGTAGCGGCTCGACGCCAAGTATTAAAAGAAAGCTTGCTCGAGTCCTGCTGTATTCTTATATATTCGACTATGACGGTTTTCGGTCTTTATTCGCTCTGTGCAACTCAGTGGTGGCGACATCTGGTAGCTGAAAAACGTGAGAAGGTGGGATAGTGTAGCTGTGATTTGAGTTGGAAATTTAACGAAAAGTGCAATTGATTAAAATAGGAGTCTTTTTCGGAATAACTTTTGCATGTAGTGATAGCAGCGATTGTTCTACAATTAATGAAAAAAAAAAACAAGTAAGTAAAGTATCATTAGGATTTATATTTTGACAATTGTACGATGCATTGTGAGGTTATGTTCGTATGCAGTAAGCATATGAATATGTGCTTTTGTATGAAAAGAAAAACTGAATGAAAGTATGGACAAGCGTTAGAAGTTCTATAATAAAAATGAGAATAATTAATTAATTGGATATAAAATATGATGTTGTGTATATTATATACACGAAGGGTACGAGATGCAAAAAATTAATGAATATATTCGCCTTATTTTGTTTTCAGTTACAAGTAGGCATTTTCTCGTCCTAAAAATGGACATGGTCATAAAAACTGGATTTGAAAAAGTCACTCATGACATTTCATTCCAACCTGAGACGTTGCCAAAGGGCAAAGAGCTAGTCAGCATTTGACAAGTCTTGCAGAATTGAAAAGAAAATTCTTGAAATCGTCGTGCGATGTACAGAAAAAAAAACACTGAGTGCTGAAAAGGTTAACCCAGTTTTCATTTTGACCAAAAATATTAAAAGCCGATTTTCTTTGGAAATTTGACAATTATCTGCAGCATCTATTCTCTTTAATAAAAATTGAAAATGCTCTTGTGTTACACCAGCAAGATCTAGGCACTGCTCATTATTTTTGATTGATGAAATGCCAGCAAAACGTCTCTCAGTAGTACTTTCGTCATTCTGAATATCAGGCCCAACTGACTGACTTACGTATACTTTTTGTGGTGTACCACATGCTTTGTCTTTAAATTGTTTTCTATTAGGTACGATAATGCGGCTTGGAATTATTATTTCCGTTTGGATCTCGACATCACTGCAAGAAGTTGTGTTGTTGATGTATCTATTGCAGATGAAGGTTTTTTCTGGCTGAGTTAAATGGGGTGAAAAAATATCCACTTGACACTCTTGATCGCAAGTTTTTCTTTCGTGATGACTTTGATTTGTTCCGGCATTACTATCGTTGTCCGGCTCCGGCTGCTCCATTACTTCTTCGACAACTCGTTCCGGTGCTTTTGTGGTTGTTATTGGCTCTTGTTTATTTATTCGCCGCTTCATGAACCGCTCATGTCTGCAATAAAGATTAAATAATTACAAAAGTTACAAAAAAAATTGAAATTATTGGTATACTTGATTTGTACATAAAGTTGTATACCTCTTCGTCGCTCCAGTTTGATCCACTACTTTTGTCTTATATGCAGGAGGAAATATGGTTGGAATGTAGCTCGGGCTTGATTCTTCCTCCGATTTTTTATTTCCAATAAAATGCGCACTGCAAATTAGATCCCACCGCTTTGGACACCATGGTGATCCATCTGGACTGGAAATTAATTCAATTTCTTTACTTTTTCAAATACTACGTATTTATATAATCACGTATATTTATATAATTATGATTATGATATAAGTAGTATTTAAATACTACGTATTTATATAATTATGTGATCACGAATATCACGTACAACGTGCTTGCTTTTCTGCGTCTGACGCGGTAAAGTGAGGTTATGTGACTTACTTTTTCCTCTTCACAGCTGCGATCCAATTTTTTCTCTGCTCCACTTTATATTGTGCTGCTGGAAATTTGTAGAACTTGCACTCTTTATTACGAACACCATTGTTTTTACAATTCACAACACAACAAGTATGATGGCCCATCTTATTAAATAATTCAATACTAATCGTGTGCAATCGTATGAAAAATATCCCACTCTGTTTTCACTTTTCGCCACCAGCGTCGCTGGGGTAGATTTGCTTACCCCCTCCAACAGGTTGCACAGAGCGAATAGATATACCCCCTTTTATCGCGCGACGTCGAGCGAAAGAGACAGCGCGCAAAGCGAGATATATTTAGATATATAAAATTATTGTCCTTTTCAAAAAAAATTGATATCAGCGAAAAATTACTTTAAAAAAAGAACGCCAAGCATTAAAAAATCGTGTCCTAAGTTGCGGGTGTGTGTCATTTACTCAAAAAGAATTTAACACGACAATTTATCAAATACATTGAACCTATTAATAGCTCGGGAGTTGTTGAATATATTGTTGACAACGAAAAATTACAATTACATTCGGAAAAATGAGCATACAAGTTTTAAGCAGAAAAAATGAAACAAAAATAATTTTCAATTCAACTATTTTGTTTAAAAATTATTTTTGTTTCATTTTTTCTGCTCAAAACTTGTATGCTCATTTTTCCGAATGTAGTTGTAATTTTTCGTTGTCAACAATATATTCAACAATTCCCGAGCTATTAATAGATTCAATGTATTTTATAAATTGTCGTCTTAAATTCTTTTTGAGTAAACGACAAACATCCGCAACTTAGGATACGATTTTTTAATGCTTGGCGTTCTTTTTTTACTTTTGAAAAGTCATTTTTATAGATATACAAAAATCACAGTAAAATCTAGTAAATTACTAAACAGCTGCTGCTGCTTGCTGCCCATGAAATAGCATCCTTAGTCGACAAAAGTGACCCCCAATGGAACTTTTTTCCCCTCGACCAACGTGAACCGGACATGACGTAATGAGTCCCAAACTGGGACTCGGAGTCCTAAATAGAGACTTTTGTTAGGGGTAAAAACTATAAAAAAAAGTTGCTAAATTTCGGACTTTTACGAACGAGTCAACCGGAATAAGCGATTCGCTACGTGTATACCTATTTGCATTCCGTACGAGACCGTCTTTTCAGACGATCACAGAGTTTACGGCTCCGGCAATATATGCCCACCCAGAGGATGATGCGTGCTCGCGAAAATGCTGGACTCTGCGCCACGCTATGGCCGGAACGAGAAGCAAAGAAAAATTCCCAAATTGGGGCTCGGAGTCCCGAATAGGGACTTTTTTAAATTTCTTTCTTAAAAAAAGTCCCTATTTGAGACTCCGAGTCCCAGTTTGGAACTCATGACGTTACATCCGGTTCACACCGAGCGAAGGGAAAAAAATCCCATTTGGAACTCCATTTGGGATCACTTTTGTCGACTGAAGCCCCAAGTCCCAAATGGGACTTTTTTTGACTATTTTTGGGACTCGCTGATCCGTTAGGGTGCCAAATGCTTAGACATGCGGTATCAGAAACTAATCCGTATGGGTTAATAACGTTCCGGATATAGGAAAACTTTGATCCTACAATCGCTTGAATACTTTGAACTTGAAGTCGTCGGACCCGATTCCCTTCGAGTACTTGTCTCATGGATGAGTCACGTAAGATCCATAAGAATTTGCTTTTTCGGATTGAGAGACTTGCCGCTATTACACGGAGAGAGGAAGTTACTTCGGAAATTACAATAGTACCATCGTGACCGGGGTACTACGCTACGTCGATACTTTTTTAAGGACTTTTACCCGAAAACAAGTAATTTTTGCCTTCATACGTAATCAAATATTTTGAATGACGGATTAAAAAGGAACAACTTTGATGTAGTATGATCAAACACATTATTTCGTATATCAAAAGGTATATTTTGATGAATATTAAATGATTTTTTTTTAGCAGACAATTCAATATCAAATATTAATAAACTTTATTACAAAAAAGGCGGCTCCAAAAAAGCCCTAAAAAATAAAACAAAAAATATATTTGAAGCTGAGACTGCGGAACTTTTGTTGTATAAAAAATAAAATTTGAAATCGCTTCCAGACGAACAAACAAACAAAGAAATAAATAAAACAGGAACTCTATCTTCAATTCGCAATTCGTATGCATGCGAGCTTGCAAGCTCGCATGCGTACGAAATTAATGAAACCACGAATATCTCATAAGTACGGTGTGTCCATTTCTTCTCTCTAGTCTTCAGAACTTCTGCGTATATAATATATATATAGACTTTGTTGATTTATAAAAATGCAAATTAAACAGCGGGCAACTCTAAATATCAAAGCTAATTTTACTATGAATTGAAAACGAAATGTTCAATTGGATTCATTACAATTATAAATTGTTTTTCCGTAGATACAAAAATAATCTTATTATTTTTTTTATCTTGAATTTAATAAAAATATTATTTTCACGGTGAAAGAAAACTTTTAAATGTTTTCACTACGTCGTTTTTACTATTTATCGGAAAATTTGGTCAAGTCCCTTTATACTTAAGTTTTAATATTTTTCAATTTTAGTCTTAACAGTATTTTTACTTCCTCGCTTAGCAAATTTTATTTCCTCTATTGTAATCTTTACATTCAATTTGAAATAAAATGAAACTTCAAGAAAATCGAGTATGGGTATCGGATATAATTATTGTTATATTTTTTCTAATTTTGCTCTCCCGAACAAATTTTCCATAATTCTTTTGAATTTTCAAATAAACCGATATGTATGAGGGAAAGAAATCACAGTTCTAGCAATAACAATTTTTTTTATTATAATATAAAATTACAAACTAATTTAACAATTTTCCTTAAATACTACATATACATATGTATTGTCTGTTGGTATAAAACATTATCTTTCTCCATATATTCGTAAGGAAAAAAAACGCAATTGAAACAAATAGGAGGAGCAAATTATTGTCAATTTTCTGTGCATAATAAATTTACAGCACAGCTGTAGTTCTCCAGGATTTACGATCGGAAATCAATCTCCGGATTATGAAAAAGTTTGCGTTTTCGTACGAATCTGAACTCGTTAAATACTAAAATGTCAGTCCTCCATTTTCTTTTTCTTTTTTGCAAATTTAAAATAATGTATTTCGGAAGAATTCGCGTGCTCGAGGAGAAAGAAAATACTAAAATAGTTTATACCAAATTCTCACTGTGAAGTCAATTCCGGAGCAGACTTTTATTCAAACAGATTTTTTTTCAAAATGTTTCGAAAGAAAAAATTTCATAGCATAGTTTTGATACGCAGTATCCAAAAGTCGCAATAGAGAATAGTTAGATCGCAAATGTTTGAAAAGAAAAATGCTTTACTATTTTTATTTGTGATAAATCGTTCCTGATATATTCAGTTTCATCGAGGGTAGCCAATTAGATGCGTCGGGCAGAAAAAGTGGGCGTGGCAAGCATAAAGCAATTACGCTTCAACCTATGGACTGTGTGGCAGCAATGATGGGACGTCCTTCCCCCACGCCGCGCTCTTTCTTTCTCATGCAACCGGATTGGTCATTACGACTTAATAAATATCTCGAGAATGGTACCTCTAAAGAAAAAATCGTTAAGGACATTTCTCTTCAGAATTCCACGATCTAACTACCCCATAAATTATAGCCATATTCTCTGACATACCCTGTATTTGTCTGTTTTTCTATCTCTAAAGGCCCCTAATCCAAACCATCGGACGATGCATCGGAAACTTGATCCGCATTGTCCTGATGCCTCGATCTTATGTGTCTCTCGAGATCCCTCCTTCTTACGAGTACTTTGCCACACAAATCACATCGATAGGGCGTCTCGCCGTCCGCATGGAGTCTCACGTGTTTGTTCAAATTACTTGGATCTCCGAATGGTCTTAGACAGAATTTGCACTTTAGAGGCTTATAGCCTGTGTGAGTTCTGTAAAAAAATAAAAAATAAAAATAAAAAAACCAATCAATTAGTGAATTTTATTTCTGATTCGGCGGCCAGATGTCAATGTTGAAAAACCGAAATATTTTTAATTAATATGTTTTTATCTATGAATGTTAATTCATACTTTTTCTTGTTTAAGCCTTCAATTAGATATTCTTCGTAGCAAATCAATGAATGATGTAGCATAAAACGAATGAATTTATCAAAATATCAAATACACACCTGATGTGAATTTTGAGGCCATATTTTCGCGAGTAGACTTTTCCACAGTAAATGCACAAATGCCCTTGCTTCGATTTACCAAGATTACTGACGAGGGTTTCCATTTGTGCAGCATGGGCGTCGTTTCCGATGGTCGGGGGTGGTGGAACATTATGAAAATTATTGTGTACAGTCTCGTTGCGAATGTTGTTGCTCGTTACGACATTGCGAGTGGGAGCACTAATGGGAAATACGGTGGGCTTGTTCTCGTAAGGCTTAAAAGCCGAATTACTACGATGTACGAGATTTTTTCGTACAGGCGATATTGGAATAGATGAATTTGGGGATGGGCCATTGGAAGATGTGGGCGATGGATGATTCGATGAAGTTGGTGATCCTTGATTAGACGAAGTTGGTGAATTGTTTGCTAATGAGACATTGGAGTCTGATGTTTCGACGAGTAGCGGTGAGATTCTGGTCGGTAATTTTCTCGTTCCAGAACCCGTGAGCTCGAATTTGAATGGCGTAATTCTTTGAGGAAACAAACTCAACGATAAAGTTGTCGGTCTTGGCTTGGCGACGAATTCTCTCGCTAGAACACTCCACAAATGGTTGTTGTCCAAACGATTGCACTTTAGGGCCAAATGAACCTTTAAAGGATTTGGATACTCGAAGTGATTGTTACAGATATGACAGATGTAACGATTTTGACCTTGAAATTAGAAATAAAAAAAGGTTTATTTTAAACTCATTTGACTCTCGTTTAGTCGATGAATCAAAATTAAAAATTATCAAAATATCGAACGTTGATGAAGTTCTTTTGATTCCTGACACTTACCTTGTATGTTTGAAGGCGTTAGAAAAGGCATATTCATCATTGCCAGTATATTCTCTGTAAACCACATCAATAGTGGCTCGCCAGGAAAGATGCATCTCATTACTTTAAGTACGACACCTTTTTCCGTGCTCATCAGTAACACGTTACAGCTTTGACAGTCCTTTGCAAGAGCTACGATCTTGACCCAGCAAGACGCGTTTACTAGACTGTCCACACAATAAAGACGACCCTTAGAATCGGCTACTTCGACCTATTTTCACACAATGTATAAAATCCATTTAATTAAAAATGTTTTAACGAATGTTTATCGAAACAGCTCTTTTAAATATTTTATCGTCACTTTTTTAATGTATAGAAACGTGTTAAAGCGATAAAAATTTTGTTGAATATTCGAATACATTTTTGCAGAAAACAAAAGTCCACAAACATCAATATTGTGGCATCATCGTGATCTGTCATTCTTTCGTTCGGTTTATCACACTCATTTTTTATATTTTCATAATTAATGTAAAAAATGTATTATTTTGATCTAATGTTATCTTTTCATTAAAAAAAATTTATTCCAGTTTGCTCTAGTCTGAAAATAAAGTGGAATAGCAGGTCCATTTGCATAATCTTCAATTCTAATCCATTTTGAACAATGATCATTAAAAAAAATTAGACTTAAAGAGTGTATTTTTAGTGAATATTGAAATATCGACTTACATATTAATGTTCAAAATAATAAATTCCGTACAAAAATTTTCTGAATAATTAAAAACTATTTTTGACAGACAGATTTCATAATTCAATTAAGAGTTTGGGTTCGACTAAAAATGTTTAGCTTTAGCTGGGAAATATTAATAAAAAAATATGTTAAATGCTTACATATTGGATGACCGAAGTATTTCTCTGTGAGAGTCGATTGACATCGATGATTTCAGTGGATGAATCTCGTCCAAGTAGACAAGCAGCTCTAACACCAGGCCGTCCAACGATCGGTCTCTGCGACGTAATTGTTCCTCTCTCGATCGCTTGAAGACTCATCATCAAAGATTGGTTATCCGGGAACATCGGATAATTAACAATTCCACGTTTATCCACGCTCATTAAAAACCACTAATTTTCTGTTTTTGTTCACGAGAATATTCGCGAGAAAAAGTCCAATTTTCGAAACCGATGAATTCGCTTTAACACCAACTGATCGTTGCTTCACAATTTATCAACTTGTTTATTTTTCTTCTCATTCACGAATTCATCCAGAAGTCGAGGAATTCGAGTAAAAATATTATTAAGTTTTGTACATATTTGCAGTTAGTGCATCGTGAATGTACAATTTAATTTCGCGTTAATTTGCAACCGAACTTTGCGCGATTTTGCTAACGCAAAATTTTTACAATAAATAGAATATTGTAAAATTTCGTGGTCGAAATAATATAGAAATACGTCGATTTTCATTCACTTTTCAAGTAATTGTACCTTTACAAATATAGTCGTCAAGTTTGACAAGAGTAAGAGATGATGATTGTGCGAGGATGAGGTGTCAACTGAGTTCAACTTGCAGTCTGCACGTGGCTTAAATATTCGGGGGTTGGGGATGATTCGTGGGCCACGATAGTTTCAGGGGTTTATATAGATGATTTTCTGAGTCCAACCCCCTCTCGTCTTTTCAGCCCGGAATGGCTAACTCGTGATTGTATACATCGATATATAGCTTATGGTTTTTGCCTGCGTTTCTCATCCCCTCCATTCTCTTCCGGTATACAACAACACACAGTCAGTGTGCCAACGCTTAATTGTATTTAAAGAGCCATTCCCCTTCTTGTGAGGGTAGAGGACAATTTTTGGTGATTCCATGACCGATGAGCAGGGCTGGTGTGTTCAACGAGAGTGGGGGTTGAAGTTGTGATTTGGTGGGGAACATTAAGGGGTGAGATGAAAGCCGAGAAGGAAAAAAAAGAGATATAACGTGCGGGTGTGCGCTCAGGGCGCGTGCTGACACCGCAAGGTGCATCTCGACACTTTCCTCCCTTCTCCACCCATCGTAGACTAGTCAAAAAAGGCGTCCCCATCGAGGGGATGAAGTCTATCCACAACAATGGTTTCATTCACGAAATACAAAATGGCGTCTTTTCCCAATATACTCGAGGAGATTTGTTAATAAAATAATTATCATGGCTCGTTGACCATCATTTATTTATAACATTCATGATTTTTTTTTAAGTGTTATTGGTTCACTAATTGGTTCATTATGCGGTCACCGATTTTCCTCCAAGGGTTCAAAATTCAATGTGATTCTACGCTTATAAAAAGCGGCTATCATTGAAAATTCTGATACGTGAAACAAAACAAGGTCAAACAATTAATTATCGAAATATCATTCGCTGCTTTTTTATTGGATGCAATAAACATTAAAGTATTGAATTGAAAATTTGAGAGTGAATGGTACAAGCCAATTAGAAAGCCAATAAGTAAATTTAGTTTACTCGATCCTAATTCTCAGGGAAGGCATTTTTTTAAATTAGATTATTTTGATCATAATGAAAACCAAAATTTGTAGATTTCGATCGTCATGTATCAATAAATTGAATGGAAACAGAAACCAATTCGGACAGTCTATTTAATTCGTTTCTTCGACGAGTGATACGTGCATTGTTTATTTTCCCGACTGAATGTTATTATTGATTTAAACGAAATTCAGAAATAGAGAAATAATTGGAGAAATAGAAGACATAAAGAACGAGGTAATTCGATGCGCATCTAATGAGCACTCATGCGTTTCGTTATGTATTCAAAGTTGCGATTTCCAGGGTAGAAAAGCACATATTAATGAAACCATTCGCGTTTGGTACTGCTATATTAATAAATGAGCAACGTTAACAGAGATGCTGTTCCTGTTTCAGGTGAGAGAGTCCGAAATTCGGCTACGGGCTTTTGATATTCTAGGGTTGAATTTTTTATATTTTTTAAATAATTTCGTAATTATCATGTTTTGACGAGGGTTCAATAAACAAGCATTAAGGCGAACAACCACTTTACGAGACCGAAAATTAGATGATTTTTTTGATTTTTTTCTATTGTGAAAAAAAAACGGAAATTTCTGCAACTTTGACAATAATTTATTCATATTTTCATACATCTCTGGTAATTTTTTCAAGTTATTTCATGCATTAATTAAGGTGTAATCCGTTGTGTCCCTTGGCGTGTCCTCATCGTCGTTTTCGATTTGCGGGAACTGTGCAGCTCGCAATTCGCATCTGAAGTAGTCCAACAAATTTTTATACTTTCTTAAGATGTTTTTTAAGAACATGAACCTAAATTTTGAAAAAAAAATCGAGAATCGAATGTTGGAACGTGTTTGAGAAAAAATGATTGATTTTTAGCATTTTTTTCCGCCATTTTGCAATAATAAATATGTTTTAAACAATCTAATTTTTCCAACTTTAGGTTCATGTTTTAATAAATTATATTATGTAAACGCGTTCCAAATTCGAAGATAATCCATCAATTAGTTTTTGAGTTATGCTTCCCGCAAATTGAAAAAATGTCGTTTCGAGAAAAACACGTTTAAAGTTTGAGAGCGCTTGGGAGTCGAGCGGAGAATCTTTATCATTTATATACATACCGTTAGAAGGAATCCGAATATCGTTTTGAAATTTTCAGGGTGTATTCTTAAGATACTCCACTAACGATTTATGAAATAAATAAAAAATTGATTTTTTGAAGCATCTAAAGTGGTTGCTCGCCTTAAATCAATAAACTTCAAAATGCGCGGAGATACATGTATTTTATAGCACTTCGATTGTTTCGTGCTGCGGTTCAATAATGATTCTACTATTGTTGTCCGAGTTTGGTTTTCTCTATTAATATTTTATTGCTTTTTGTTCACAATGCTATGAATAGCTAAATCTTTTTGATACGTTTTCATTTTAGTTCGAAGTCACCATTTCGAAAGTATGTAATAAAAAAAACAGCACCATAAAATACAGAATAGTAAGGTTTTACAAAATGACGAAAAGCGTTTTATCGTTTTTGTTATATAAACTTCGTAATCGATCGTAAAAAACAGTGATTGGATTGGAAATAATTTCATTACGACCAGTAGCAAATTAAACCGGTGCTTCAAGTGTTAAATTGAAAAAAAAAAGGTTTTTGCGATATACATTTTTCCGGTTAATTTAGGTATATGAGGTAAAAAGGATGAATCAGTTGAAAGTAAATCTTACTGTAGACGTGAAGTCGTCGTCTTGATGTCGAGCCACGAGGATACGATTCTCCATTGATCTGGCGCCAGAAAATCGTCTCGTAGACGATTTCATTGCTTTTTCTTTCTCCCTCTCTCTTACCCGTTTGGTAGACATGTCGCGTGACCGTACAAAAGTGACCGCCTGAAAAATACGCGTGAGGTGTTAATAACTTTAAATAGTACAAATAGAAAATCCATGTACCTGGGTTATGATATTAAATGGAGTCGACGGGCGCGATGACTACTGGTCCCTTCCATTGTTCTCTCGTATAATTTACCGGTGGCCAGTGAGAGTGATAGATATATACCTGGTTTGTTCTTTGAAAAACACAAAACTCCGAACGAACTCTTCCTCTCGTCTTTTTGGTTGAAAGGATTTGAAAAATCGATTACTCCATTTGAGGAAAGATCGCTGTAATGATGCAAACTAGTGGAGAAAAATCTCGTTGAAGTTCTCGTAATAAATATACTCCATAACTATTAGTAAGTTGAGATTCATCTCGTGAAATAGCAGGGTTATTGAGTTCTCAACGGAGATAAAAATATTACTCATATCTCGCTTACGAATGATGAGAAACGAGAATTCTCATGACTTCGTTACATTCGTGAAATAAGGTCAACGGATACCGGATAAACTTCATTCCGTAATGACCTGTTACTCAATATTTCTCGAACTTTAATGAAAGAATACTCAAGTTACAACGAATGTATCAAAAAATTATCTCGACAGATCTGTGTTTTATTAGCATGAAAAAGAAAATTTACGTTTGCTACATGTAACGATCTCGAGATCTGTCGACAGGGATTGCATCGCATCAAAAAATCACAGCCCAGGCGCAACAGAAAATGAAATGTGTTAAAAGTAACGTAGTAATTAAATATTTTTGCAAATGGATAATTTTGGTACAACTTTAAATTAATGAAAACTAAATCAATTATTTTTTTATCCTTTTATTTCAATTTCGATAAATGTATCGAGATATTTCTTGAATTTATAGCTTCAATGAAGAATTTTGAATATTATTTCTCGAGGATTAAGCATTCGAAGAGAGTATTTATTATATACGAAAAATTGATTGGAATACTACTATTTCCACTTTAATAACGCAATGAATCTCATAATGAAAAACCATTCAATGAAATAGATAATTGAGATTCGTTTTTACTTCACTATATTAGCTTTATATACAAATGAACATATATATCTTCATGTGTGTATAGATTTCTATTAAATAATTGCTTTGACCCTGTTAGCGTACTAATTGCGATAATAAAGTCTTTGGTCAGCTGGATAGTTGATAGAACGAGTGGTTTGCCCACAGTTCGATTCAACAACGCTTCACTACGACTATACATATACACAACATCAAAATATCGCATACATCGAAGCGCAGAATTGTCACCGGGTCAGGAGGTTTCGTAGGCGTCCTGGCTTGGTTTGGATGGGGCTGTAAAAGCCTCATGTGAAAGGACATTGTTTGTCTCAGCTGCGGACGAATGCTAGTCCCATCGAAACCATAAGAGAGTCCATAGGACTCGATGGGGTGGTGAAATTGTCGTCAGGCCTAACCCCCGCGAAAGGTGCATCTGAATCAACGCTTGATTAGCAAATTAAGTGCTTCATTCTTCGTCGCCCTTTTGATACTTAGATCGAGAAGTCTCGATATCATTTTTTCTTTTGGCCTACCAAATCTCTCAGATGTATCTGATTGATGTGGATTTATACTCAGATTGATCCTTCTATTTGGGTATAAAGCACTTATGATTTTATCAAAGCGTCACGTGTTTTGTATGCACGGTGAAAAAGATTGATTCAACATCATAACTTTTGCCGACGACCATTACAAAGTGAAGAACTCGTTTTAAATCATGATTCAGATGAAAATATTTCGTAAACTCATTCATTCGGAATGTGTCTTGGAAATTTATTAGTCTTTTTTTAGGGTAAATTTAAGTTACTAAGTAATTTGGATATTTACATTACTCTGAAGAAGTGTCTGCTTTCGAATGAAAATGATTTACAGGTTGCAAAATTGCAACGATAAGAAAAATCGCATTACAGAAACGAGTTTTAGAAGAATAATTAACAAATAATTTTTCTTAATAATTAAACGTGCCTATTTCTATTTCTGAGGGATAATCATTCGTAATTGTGGGATATGAAAAGATAAGGAAAGATTACGAGCGGCAATAAGAGAGATTTGGAAAGATTTTTGTTTTCTTAATGGACAACACCACTGTGACCCCCTATTTTTTTCACATTTTTCAAGAATTTTTTTTTGTGGGAAAAAAAAGAGATATTCGAAAAAATTTTTTTGGGTTTTGTTCCTTGTTTATTAATGTATCAAAAATACTTTTTTCAAACATTTTTCACGCCGCATGGTGGCGCTGGGGAAGCTCTCGCGTCATCTCCGCAGTGGTTCGCGGCACGCAGCAGAACTCTCTTCAACGTCGATCTGAAAAAAAATACCGAGTGTTTTCGTTAATAATATGATATTTTGAAGTGAAGTACATAGGGATTTGGAAAAATATTGATTTTTAAAAAATAGGCACGCCTTTGAAATTAAAGAATGATTTTTGAGCAAAATTTCTCGTCGAAAATAGGCTATAACTTTTATAATTATTGAGATATCGAAAAAATCTTACGTACTTCTCTAGATAATCTACTTTTATTGATACAGTAAAAATTTGAAGTCGATCGGATAAAAATTGCTCGAGTTCTGCTGCGTGCCGCACTCAAAAAAGTGGTTTTGAGAAAAACGCGTTCAAAGTTGGGACCCCGAGCGTCGCGGACCGCTGCACCGCTCCACAAAATATTTAATATCTACGAAAATAATTATTTTTTCGACCTGGGTCCAACGGCATTTCAATCTTAAAACTATTTTAGATTTTTTTAAATGGTTTTCAAAAAATCGATTTTTTGAAGCCGTCACAGTGGTGTTGTCCGTTAACGAGCACAGAAGATTTTCTTGGCTCTGTTTCGTGCTCTCTCTCTCTCTCTCTCTCTCTCTCTCTCTCTCTCTCTCTCTCTCTCTTTTGGGCTCGTTCGGTTTCTCAATGGTACGCCACACAGGTCGTGATTCATTCGGAATGGTGTCGGACCAGGGAATAACACGAGTGTTCACAAGCCGCACCAACCCCTCACTTGGTTCTGTGATGGTCCAAACAGAGCGTTGCTCCCCCTCTCCCTCGTCATGGTAATTCGAGGGTACACGAGTGTTTCGAACGTTCTCCACTCTTATGCGTGTGCTGCTCGTGAGGCTGACCCGCTCATATACCCTCTGTAAACTACCCCCGGTGGTGCATCATGTACAGGACAAGTGTTTGGGGATGCAGCAACCCTCTCTTACGCATTTCGTCAATGATATGAATCGGAGAAGAGGAAAGATGATGATGATGATGATGCCAAGCATCGGAAATTTCACCGATCTCGTTCACCCACGTGTATTTTCATCATTTTCAATTTTCACATTGTTCAAATCATACAAAAATCATCGGATTAATCATATTTTTAAGTGCTTTATTTACGAAAAACCGATGAGGAGAGAATTTAAAAAAATATCAATCACTAAAGTTTTGGTTTTCGTATCTCGAATTACTTAAAAATGATTTAACCGTGATTTAATAAAGATATTTTTGTCTATCGACCTTCTTATTAATGATATGCCATTTATCTACTGCTGGACTTGAAAAAAATGAGTTTCCCTGTTAATGCACTTGTGTTTTTTCGATTTCCACGCGCCTCGTCTATCGGTAAAATAACTCAAATTTCCGGTCACTTGTGTGACACGTTTTCTGAGGGGGATATTTCTCTCCCTGTTTGGGTCCTATATATTCTTTTTAGTGTATACAGTACGTAAGGGAGAGAGCCGAAAAATCAGGGTGCATTGAGACAAGCGAAACAGACTTAAACCACGAGAGCCAGCAAAACCGAGCAAGTGTTCCACCGTGACCAATGGGCGCTTGCACGCATGTGCGCGCTTCCCAATGCGATATTAATATCACGATTATCATCTACGTATTATCGCTGGGACCCTCTCTTTACTATGTATGTATATTATTACATGTATAGCAATATAGATGGTCGAATAAGCCACCCTCAAATCGAGTGTACGTGCACCGACTGTGTTTTCTTGTCCAAAACCTTATTTCTTTTTTTCTGCTGGGAAATGGTGCCAAGCCCGATGTTATTTTTTTCACGAACAGAAAATCACTCCAAAGCTTCGATTTTACTGGCCAAACTTTGCCTATTGACTAATTTCACGTTAGATATTTATTTTTGTTTCTTATTTAATTATACATTCATTTATATTTATCTTGCTATAAGTATTGATTCGCTACATTTCTCGATTTTACCATTTTCTCATTAGATCCATAAAGAATGAAAGTGAAGTGGTATATTTACGGAAAGAACAAGAATTGAACGTCGAATCACAATGACATTAATGAGCCAATCTTAGAATTTTTCAAATCATTCTTGAGCTATACTTTTGCTAAGCAAAATTCATTTTACTTGGCAAAAAAAACTTTCGAGCAATTAGCACATTTGTGTTTTTTGAGATCGCATATTTTTCATAACTAGTAAATGTAGAATCGAAAATCGATAATATTGTTATGAAAATAATAAAGTTGAGTGTCAAATTCTAACGAGAATGTTGGACAAATATTATGACTTTTTTGTAAAAAATGTTCAATTAAATATGTCATAAGATCTTGTGCATTAGGTTACATTTTTTTTATTGCTTGAATGAAATTAAAATAGTACACACTCGTACTAAAATCACCTATAAAAATAGTAAATTTTGTAAAATTCAGCAGCTGCGAGTGACGCAAAAATAAATTGGCTCACGAAATGTTAAACAATATCTCTCGGATAGTTAATTTCGTGCATTATCGTAACGAATAATAATGCCTGGTTGTGCGTATTCCCCCTTAACGCATTCTAGAGAACCAAGACGAATCTCATTGTTGAAAA
This sequence comes from Rhimphoctona megacephalus, assembly GCA_963989365.1. Taxonomy (NCBI): domain Eukaryota; kingdom Metazoa; phylum Arthropoda; class Insecta; order Hymenoptera; family Ichneumonidae; genus Rhimphoctona; species Rhimphoctona megacephalus. The sequence continues at coordinate 35,094,074 of OZ022415.1, read as the reverse complement.
TACCCTACCGAATTCACGAAGAGAAAGATACTACCGTGATCGGGTCGTAAGGGTAACGAAACTATAGTATATACATACATATATAATTGTGTTGAACGCTGAGCGAAGTCTGAATTATGATCGAGTTTTGCGGGGAGTCAGCTATAAAGGTGATTCGTCGCGGTTCTGCAAGTGTCAAAAGTTTACTTCTAATGGTTTTTCATATTATATATAGTTATATACTTTATACATAATACGGAGAAGAATCAGTCGCTCATGTATTATTAATTTACGTTCGTGGCGTCACGTACATGTGTATAATATTATATAGCGTCATACGAATATCATATCATATCGTATCAGTCATCCTCGCGTTTGAAAAGACCTGCAATATACGAAAAAAATATATTTAACTTCGATATTTCGAAGTTGCATCAACAATATTACAAATCATTTTTTTTCTCGTAATTTCTTTTTTTCATGAAAATAATATGCAGAAAAATGACTCAATATCTCAAGAAAAACCAAATTTGGTTGATATATGTAAATATCACAATATTTATTTTAATTCAATTAATATTTAACTTCATTTTTTATATCGAAAATAATTGTTAATTATGGAATTTTTCTCTTATTTGTTTGATTCTTCGACACTTATGACTTATTTTTATATAAGGCTGCGAGAAAATATTTATTCATTTATTTCAGGAGAAAATTGAACTGTTATTTTCAATTTTTGACACTTGTTATCACCACAGTTAATGCAGAAATAATTTCAATAAAATTCGAGGTCACGTGGCGAGGCATATTGTCCAAGTCCTCAGTCGATCCGCAACGATTGGCTTGTAATACGACACGTGACCGCAGCAACCCCAAAAACCCTTGGCAAACTTGATGCACTCACTTTTCTCCTTCTATTTCGTACTATGTCGAAAGCTCACTTATATATATTTAACCATTTGATACTGTTTACATGATTCTAAGAGTCGAAACGTGTGGAGCTGTTTCGGCTTGCGTACAAACACATTACATTCACATTTATTATATTCTTACATAGAATCGACCCGATGAGCTCTGAGCACGTGGCTAAACTCTTGAACACGTGTAGAAAAAGTTCTAGCAAAGCTGGCATCAAATTTTGGAATACTGTAGAAAGTCCGTTAAATTTAAGAGCTCAAATATTTTCAAATCACAATTTTAATTTAATGATTATTGAAGAATATCAAATACGTTCGAAGTCATTTTGAAAATTTCGTAAATATTTAATTTGCTTCGCAAAAAAAACAGACGTACGACTTCTGTATATATTTTTCGAATTTCACTTCAAATAAATGTTTCAAGATCACATTTCTGCAATATTAAGGAGCACCACTAGTGTGACAATTTCAAAAAATCGATTTTTTTTTGCATTTTTCGATAGTCTATACCTTTAAGAATAACATACTAAAATGTCAAGTGCGGGTCTCAAATAGTTATAACATTGAAATCAATATTTTTATCTTTCAACGCGTTTTTCTCAAAACGACATTTTTCAAATTTCTGCAGTTTTAACTAGAATACAAATCATCCGATCGACTTGAATCTTGTTTTAGCGTATTTAATATTTGTTTCTTCATACAATGACCCTCCAGTTTTTCGATTGGATAAAAAATGTCAATTTGCCATGCAAAAAGCCATCAGATTTTTAAGCGTAATTTGGAACTTTTTTTCAAAACTCCGCCATTTTGTTGGATTTCAATATTTTTTCACAATCTTGCGTCATTGTACAGGCAATACCTTCTAGTTTAATGGACTTTTTTTTATTATTTTATTTCAGGTACTCTGAAGGCCGCAATCACTGCAGCAGTGGAAGAACTTTTTTTTTTTTGGAGACTCGGGAGACGGCGCATAAGTCGCTAAAAATTGAGTATTTTCATAGAAAAAAATTACTGTATATACATAATTTATACACAAATATATCCTCGAAGTTTCAAAACATTCGATGCAATACTTTTCTTTTAATAAATTCCCGAAAATCACCTTCTTTTTGGGCAGTCACACTAGTGACTTAAATACAATAAATAAAATAAATAAATTAATGAAATAAATAAATTAAATAAATAGTGACTTAAATACTAGTAACCTTAAATACAAGAGTACTCTAATTATTATAGCCCAATTGTGAGGCAACCCCATAAACTTTCCAAAAATATTGACACCATATTTTCGAAGGCCCGTATCGAAATATTGATTCATTCAACATTAGAAGGGAAGGTAGGGAAGGCGAGGAGTAGTGAAAAAAATTGGGTAAAAGATAAAAGAAGAATGATGTTTGATACGAGAAGGAGGAAAGGAAAAGAAAAAAAATCACGTGGAGAGCAGGTGACACGGGTCACATGACAAAATAATATTAAAACCCCCTGTGGAAAGGGATCTTCGTTGAACGAGCCAAAGAGCAATAGCATATCGTAGAGCCCCGAATGTGCCCCTTCGTCTCTTCTCGATGTGGACCCCTTCTAAAACACGTTTCACTTGGCACACAAGTTTCTTGCATACAGAGTATAATGCAACGCTCCCTTTAACGTGTACCACCCTAATGCTTAATTTAATCCAATACAATATGTCCCTCTCGCTTAAGCGTGCCCCCGCCACCCCCTTTTTACTTCTACATAGACGTGTCTATATATATATATATAAATATGTAGACGAAGGGGTGCATTAAAAACGGTGGGTGGCTTTTTAAAACTTTATGCTTCGATCTCAATTCACCGTGAAACCTCATCCTATTATGATTGATCTAATCCTGATTGGATCAGACAGGTTTGTCTTTGCGGTAAACGCGCGAGAGCAAACTCACCCCCCTCCCTCCCGTCACTACCCTTCGTGCTTATATTACTGTGAAAATTTGCAGCTGATATTTTTTGTTTAATATCGAGGTAGGGCAACTCATATCACCAACAATCATTCGTAAGTTGGACGATAGCGATAGTGACCACTGCAAGATTAATCACTCTCAAAATGAATGAAGGGCTCGATCTTTGGATCGTTTAATTGTTTTGGTAAATTTTGTGGTATAATTTCGTAGGTCAGTTCGTTTTTTTTAAGTATTTTTTGAATTTGACACAGAATACCATCAAAGTCGAACCTTTTCATCCCTTTCTGAACGGTTTATCGATGTATCGATATATAGAAAGTGGATTGAATCCATTTTTTTACAATGTCATTTGAATTGTTCTGTTCCTTCGGTCTCTCGAAGGAGGGGAACCAAAATTTTGCAAGACTTCGGTTAAAATGGTCAAAATATCGCGTTTACATTGGCCTCATGATTTCTCCACAAACTCGTAGGATTATTGACGTTGTGTGGAAATCTTCGGTACTGATCGCTCGTCCGATTATTTCAAATTTATATCTGTCTATACACGGATATACAGGCTTACCAGTGAAATTATCGGGGCGAGCATACCGAAACAATACCGGCGGATTCGCCAAGTAAAACTCACCCTCAATAACGGCGTGACGCGGGTGGTTGATCTCCCCGGAGGGTGCGACCATCCCCGTTGTCGCCAATGACCAAATTTTTGTTTAGAAACGTCGCGACGTCCAAGAGATTACGAACAATGCAAGAGGATCTTTCACGACTCGACTCCGCTCGACTCGACTTGTCTAAGCAAGAATATAATTAGGCACACCAACCGATCGGCGCGTTCCGATCGTCCAACCAATCGTAATCCGTCAAACTCACTTTGCAGCTGCATATTACCGTGATTTTATCGCTGCTCTATGTACTATACAACCCGGACAATTGTTCCCTCTTCTTATCGAATATTTCGATCTCTCCGTTATTGCCGAGAAAAAATTTAGGTAATTTTTTCTTTTATTTTCAGAATTATTTTCTGCTGTGAATCACTTTGAATGCTGACGAAATGTTTTTTGCGCTCATTTCTTACCATGCACGCGCTAAATCTTTCGTTACAACCAGGTCGTATAAAAAAGTCGCGTTCATAAGAATATTTGATTTTTTAATCGTTACACCATTCCCAGAGTTTCCAAAGGAACATATCGTAGAAAAATAATTATAAAAATTACTCATTTGAAAAATCTAGGGAGGCGGAGATGGTGCTCTTCTATGACAAAAAAAAAATTTGTAATTGGAATTAAATAAGTTAATTGACCATGAAAATTAATAAGATCGGCATTTATAATATGGGAGAGAAATTGTGTTTCGAATTATAAAATTTTTTTATTGATAAATAATACTTGCCAAGTCGAGACTTCAGGCGGATTAAGGAAATTATAGAAAATTACCTGCCTTTTTTTTAAACTTAATTTTCTCTTATTTGTGATCATTAGCAAAACCTTCGAGAGGTCATTAAACTTTTCTTTTCGCTTCCTCGAAATCGTGAGAGTTATAAATCTCGTCTAAGAACATCATCAATGATTCAAGCATTAGTCTTAAAATTTATTAATATCATTTTGAAGGGGCCATGGAGCATAAAAATGTGCACGATGGATATTGCGATAAAGAAGTCGGGCCTAATGTTTGTTCAAGGAATACAAAAGTGTGCCCAATTCTTTGAGCAAGTAAATGAGTAGGATTAACCAATTTTCGACGGTACCCTTAACCTGCGTAAGATTTCACATTCTAGGGTGAAATGTGCGGTGGAAAAAATATATTTGAGGATAACGACCTGGTAAAAATGAGCGGCACTTGCCAAATTTTACGAAAGACGAGTTTTAAGTCTTTTTCCGACGGGTAAACGAGACAGGTGATTCAGCCTTAATACGGAGAAAGTAGACGCCATGATTTTTGGAAGAGAAAACAGTTCAAAATGAAACACTGCTGCAATTATTATTATTTTTATACTTTCAAGTTACTGATCGTTATTTTAAACTAAGAATTAATCGTAAATTATTGATTATGCGATATAAGACAGTTATTAAAATTCAAACATTTAATCTTGTGCTCATTCGGAGCATTCAAAGTTTTTGGTCATTTGTAATATGAAATACCGTGTTCAAAATCAAGAAGGATCGATATTTCGGGTCTAAAAAACATTTGTGTTTATTCTAATTTACTTACCTGGATAAAAAATGAAAGTAGAAATAATATTTTTAAATATATAGCTGCTATTTTTTTTTGTAAACGTTCTTTTTCTCTTTTACCGAATGGCTCGAATCTTTCTTTAACGGAAGAAATCAGTTTAGGAGGCCGAAATTTTGGTGTTTTTCGTGAATTTTTTTAACAGGGAAGGAATAATCAGAATTTGTTTAAACTTGGAGGATATTTTATTCATGTTTTGAAGTACACTTTGTAATTTTTTCAAGTAATTTCCGCCGGAAATAGTGAAGCTAGAAGCTGCTGTCCATGGACGACTTTTTTCAACTGGTGGGCATTCTAGTTCAAAAAGTTATTGACCAATCGTTCTGAAAATTTGTGTGAATATTCTTTATTCAATTGTAATCTATATGAACCTAACTATGGGATGATATTATTATTAAAAATATTTTTGTAATGGAAAAAAGGTGAAAAAACATGGTATAAGAACATGACATTGTGTTCAAACACCTCAAAAACATGCAATTTTCAACTTTTTTTATCACAATTAGGTTCATATTCTTAGAAAATATGTTGTTAACGAAAAAAAAAATTGTAATGATTACAGATAAAAATTGTGACTTCAGGAATGCCCACCAGCAAAAAACTCGGATGGCAATCGTCCATGGACAGCAGCTTCTAACTCCACTATTTCCGGCGGAAATGACTTGAAAAAATTACAAAGTGTACTTCAAAATATGAATAAAATATCCTCCAAGTTTAAATAAATTTTGATTATTCCTTCCCTGTTAAAAAAATTCACGACAAACACCAAAATTTCAGCCTCCTAAACTGGTTTCTCCCGTTAAGACATTCCACATTTGGAATCTTCAAAATATTATTTCGCTAATGATACTTTGCAGCCTTAATGAAAAACGTCATTTATAGTATCATTAGCAATTTTCAAGCCGTTATTTTGCACTCATAACTTCGAAAACGTTCGAGATATTTTGGTGTACCCGCGATTTTGTGGTACGTCAATCATTTTCAAGGATTCGGGGATAAGAAGTAAAAAATGCAACGGTACACAAATGTATGAGTATATTTAAGTCAAATTTATTCTTCGAGCAGAATGTCCGGCAGTCCTAACGACCACTTTGCCGTTGGAAGTACCTGGAGGAAAGAAGAATAATTTTACAGTATTTTGCAAAAAATGATATACGAAATACAGAAAAATGATCATTTTCTCGCTTTAACATTTTTTTAAATAGAAAGCCTATTTTTTTTATTAGATTATTGAAAATAACACAAAATAATCAATCTTCGCTAATCAATAATGAAATTTATCAAAACTATTAAGCGTCGCGGTAGCGACTCGAGACAAGTATATTTACAAGCGAGTCTCTATAGGACACTTTTACAAGAAGCACCGCGATTATTATATGATATCATTTTGGAGGACTATTTGGGTTCACGTATTTAAATTTTTTTTTTTCTTTCGATCGCGACTAACTAGAACCTCGTATCTCAAAGCGTATTGATAATATTAATTTTTATTTTAATCATTGCACCTCACAATTCACCATTTTTTCGCACACATTTTTGATGCTAAAATATTTTTTTCGCAGTCGCTGTCTAGTGATACTAGTGATATTGGGATACAGCGATAACTCTGTCGAAAATTAACTCTATCAGACAAATCTTTACCTGACCAAACTCTACCAAGGAAATTTCAACCAAGAGAGAGACTCTATCATTCCTCAACTCTCCCAAAATTTTTCTCTACCATAGGTATTCTCTACCAATAAACAATCTCTACCATAGATATCTCTACCAATCCATCTCTACCACATCCTACTCTACCGACAAAAACTCTCCCAGGGAAATCTCCACCATGGTCAATCTCTACCGGAAAGACATCTCTACCAAGAGCAATCTCTACCATTGATGAAGATTCATCTTTACTGCAATAATGTAGATTATTACTTACTTATTACTGCAGTATCACTTGTCTGCTGCTTTTTTTACTTACTTACTTAGTACTTACTTAATTACTGCAGTAATGTAGATGTAGACAATGGTAGAGATTGCCCTTGGTAGAGATATCTTTCCGGTAGAGATTGACCATGGTGGAGATTTCCCTGGGAGAGTTTTTGTCGGTAGAGTAGGATGTGGTAGAGATTGTTTATTGATAGAGAATGCTTATGGTAGAGAAAAATTGTGGGAGAGTTGAGGAATAATAGAGTTTCTCTCTTGGTTGAAATTTCTTTGGTAGAGTTTGGTCAGATAGAGATTTGCCTGATAGAGTTAATTTTCGATAGAGTTGTCGCTGTGCCGTGATATTGGTATAAAACTCTGGTGATATTCGATCGATCATACATATGACAGCTGACCAATATCTTTCATAAAAGAGTCGTGAGGTTATAAAGATCGCGGTTAATTTGAACTTTTTGTTAGAGCGGCATTTATAGATAGATAAACGAGTAAAGACTGAGTTCTATTATTAAGCATCTTCTCCTCTCAAGAAATTAAGATAATATTTATTTATGATTGTACGGTGTTTATCGATCAATATAATTGGATATTGATTTGATCAGTTTCTCCTTTCTCGATAATCAAATTAATAACTCGAGAGAGAATTTTCCATTTCATAAAATAATAGTAATTTACATATCCACATTACCATAAACAAATATTTGCCATATTCCAATGTAATTTTTCATTGAGAAAAAATATGATAAAATTATTTTCTAGAACGAGGACTATTGCAAATGATCGTTATTCCTAAGGCAATTATAGCAGACATAAATGTCATTAATTTGTTATGATAATTATAAATTGGTTATCAATCAATAGATTTTGGTATTCCATTACCGATGCTTAATTTTTTTTTATCGATCGATAATTAGGTTTTAATGCGTGTGGGCTCGTTTTTCTCTATTTTTCTGAAATCCAAACACGGTCCGGACTAAACCGACGAGTGCTTACGTACGTAGGCAAGTTTCGAAGAGGGGTGAGGATGGTACACGCCTCGTAGTTACGAGGGGGTAAAAGAGAGATGAATTTGACGTGCAGCTGTGTACACTAGGAGACTTTTAATGCATCGTAGTCGAAGAAAGTGGAGACGGATAGGGACCAGAAGAGAGGGAGGAAATCGGGCAGGGCTTTGGACCATCGCTTGCTGGTTAAGGTGTCCCTAAATCCGTAGTTAGTCGCTACTTGCTCTTTTACGTCTGTTTGATCAAGGCTCAAAGTGATTCTTTTTTTTCGTTAATCCCGATAAATGGGCGTTAAATAGATCGTCAAATATTAGGTATGCACCGATGATCAGAAGTATTATAACGTCGTTAAAACATTGCTCGTATTACGATGCTCTTCGATGCCGATTGAGATGAAAGGATGATTTTTTACGCGCCAAATTTTACTTCTTATCTATCTCCTCAATTTTGTATCTCCATTTTACATTAAATTTGTATACATTGAATATATTTCTATTAAAATGTTAAATATTAAATAATTATTATATTTACAACAAATGATACATAGAAAAAGTACAAATTTTCAACCACGCTGCGTTTATAAAAATTTTCATGGATAATAGTCACTTTACCTCTGAGCTATAGAGCATTAGTTTCATCGGCATCATCGACGGGTGCCTCGTTATTGATAAAATCGACGTCTCGACCTTCACCCCCTTCGTCAGTCGGTATCGCAGTCTTGCCTTCACTCGGGGGCGTATCGTCGGATTTGACTGTTTCCCTCGCCTGGTCGTAATCCTCTCCTAACCTCGTATAAGTTTGTGCACGATTTTCCAAAATCTCTCTGATTATTTCTAAAAAAAAAAAAAATGAAGCAAATGAGTTCCGCTTTGCTTTACTGGAAACAAGAACTTTTTCGAAAATATCCATTCCATTGTTAGTTTTCCTTTTAGAGAATTTCCTATTTTCTCTAATAATACGAAATTTTATATAAAATTGACAAATTAGAATAAGTAGAATTTTCTTATAAAATAATTGAAATTTCTTTGCCAAAATTTGACAAAAATTTGACAGCTTTGACAAAAATTTAATTCCACAAAACCTTCTAAATAAGACAATAATACGAAAAAAATACTTTCGCTTGACAAATTATTTTGGTTGCGACGGATACCACGTATAAATCCGATTAATGTGACAACATTAATTCGATAATTCTTCAACATGGAATTATCGATCGCAGGCAGATTTACTGATCAATCCTTTTAGCTCATACTTCAAAAAAAAGGAGTTTATTACCAAAGCAGTCAACGATGCAATAATATGTATTGAACGAAGTTAATCGATAACGCATATTTGAAGAATTGACAAAATGTTCGTACGAAAAAATACAACAGTGTATGGGAAGCCATTGGTAAAAGTACTTAACTATAAGTGTCATTAGCTACCCTTTTTTCGGACTTTTTGCTTACCTGTCGACGGTGGATCAGATTTAATATAATGACACGAGCCAATAAAGAAAATACGTTGATTTACTTTAAATTAATTGTTACTAATTCTCTCTCTCTCTCTCTCTCTCTCTCTCTTTCTCTCTCTCTCTCCCTCTCTCTGCTTAAGGACGCACGCTGATTATTTTCCTGTATTCCGACTCTAGCTATAATCCACTTATCTCGTTAGCACCCTCCGATCATTTCTTGTACTGCTTTTTATTCGTATCGCATTTCGCATTTCCGATCTTCGCATTTCAATTGCGTTCTCTGTTATTATGTTTTTATGTAATTTTACTACTATTACTTTACTATGTACTGCTTTTCATTTGTATTGCATTTCGCATTTCTGATTTTCGCATCTCAATAGAGTTCTCTGTTTTTATTATGTTTTTATGTAATTTTATGCTGTTCTTATTATTTGTTTTTTTACTTTTTGTCGTTATTTATAAACTCTGTTATTATGTTTTTGTAATTTTTATTATATAACTTTTATTATGTTTTTTTTTGTAACTTTTATTATGTTTTATGTAATTTTATGCTGTTCTTATTATTTGTTCTTTTATTTTTAGTCGTTATTCTATAAACGATTCTGTAATTGCTGTATTAGTTTTGCTCTAAAGCATTGCCGGGGCATAAATATGTATATCATATCATATCATATCTCTCTCTCTCTCTCTCTCTCTCTCTCTCTTTCTCTCTCTCTCTCTCTCTCTCTCTTCTTTTCTTTTCTTCCTGAATTCATTATCTTTTTATCTTCCTGTAAATTTATCGCCCTCTCATTTTTTCTCTTTCTTTAAAGTCACACCATTTTCGTTTATATAAATGATGGAATGTAATTTGTAAAATTATTTATGCAATTTTGCCTCGAGAATCATTCGAATGTATAAAGATAACGACCAATCGATCAATCAATTTCTTTTTCTATATAAACTATCGTGCAGTTCCTTTCCTTCTCTCGTTTTTCCTGCAAATTTATTTCTTCTCACTATTTCCTCATTTCCAAGCAAGCAAGCTATTTCCTGCCTTCCTCCCTCGATCGTTTGGACATTGGAAGGTAGAAAACAGCAAAAATGGCAAACCATTTCATTTTCCGCGTTCAAATGGGAAAGAGGGTGGGACGAGTTTTTGAAAAACGATCGAGATACGCGATTATTTATGAGTGTTTAGGTAGAAAAATCGTGGCCGTCAAGAAATGAGGATTTTGGATGATCCGGTACGTGTCGCGACACAGTGGCGACTTATAGTTGCTAATTTTGTCGTGGTGAACCAGACAGGCTCATTTGGTGCCTACTCTACGTCAGAAAAAAAAGAAAAGAGAAAGAAAACCGGACTCTCTCGCTCTTGCTTGTGCTATTTTGTTTATTAGTTACTTCTCCATTACTTTCTCGTATCCTGAACAAAATGACAGCCGGTAATTATTTTTGATGCTATTATAACAGGCTTCCGTTGCTTGTGAAATTGAAGCTCCAAAATTCTACCTTCAAATCTCCGAAACTATCTCTTTCCTCTCCCTTAGTTTTTTCCTGCTTTTTTATGTTCGAGTTTTTCACACGATCCGAAGAAAATTGCTCCTCTGTTTATTTCATCGATTAGCAAGGACTACGATTTTAGGCCCTTTATTTGTTGCCCTTTACCAAAAGTCGTAAAACCAACCTTCCATGCTATTATTCGACTGAGAAATTTTTACCCTCTTGACTCGTTCATACATGAAGGTATTCACAGCTTTCTGTACTTATTATTGAGTCAGGTAAATGCATTTATCTAGCATAAATATTTGTGGAGAGCAACGAAAACGTTTACGAACAAACAAACTATTTTTCCTCTATTTAATAATTAATTTAATAGCTATAATTATAAATTAAATTTAACTATTTTTTTTTTAAATAAATTATTTTGTAGTTTACAACTTACCAGCCAAAAGTTCTCGACTCTCGATCACCGAGCCCATTTCTTTTTTGACCTCTTTCATCAGCCATGGCATGAAGCCTTCCTCAACGTCTGTAATTTTTTTTTTTTTTTTTTCGTTATAAAAAAACATGATTCAAGCGATGTGTTTTTCTTGTAAAAATTTGGAATAATTTAAACATCTTGTGCAATCAATGTATGGATTTAAAAATGAAGTATAAATATTACAATTGAATAATCCCGGTATAGATTATGAGAAAATAATTTTTTGGGTATCGTCAGTTTTTTTATAAGAATTATTAATCAAAGTGTGGCAATTTATTTTTCTTTTTCATTATTGAAGAAACTCGTGGATTGGATTGTTGTTGAATAACCTCCAGTTGAAATGTTCTGCTATATAATTTGGTGGCAATCACTCTCTGAATCATAATTACTCAGAACAGCTTACAAATCAATAGTCTCGAAATTATAGCATTGCCATATAAATAGAGAATTAATATTGGCCTGTAGAATTGAAAGTAACGAAATGGTTTGAAGAATTTGTGTTGGAGCTTTGCGTAATTCCAATTTTACAACAATCCACAGTTTTTTTTAACCATAAAAGCAATTAGAAAAATAATACTGTTACATTTTTTATATATTATTATATTTTTTTATTATATTTTTTAAATTGCTCAAATTTTTAAAAATATTTTCACCCCATTGTCTGCCTTTCTCGAAACGAGAATATTGGAAATTCCATCAATGACGACTGGACCAGAATGTAAACGAAAAATATGTAATTGATTTTCACGATTTCGAAGCTTTGTCATTCGAAAAATCAAATTTTAATGAACTTTGCAAAAATAACTGAACTTACCAGCTTTTATTTCATCCAGCAAAAATCCGGACATTTTGAGACCTTCGAGAACGGCAGGTAACAATTCAGCGATGTAGCCCGTCAACAAAACTGCAGCTGCGACACGTTCTTCCGTTTCTTTTTGTGTTTTAACCGCTTCTTCGTGTTGCCTAACTCGACAACACTGAAATGCCACATTTTTTTCCCAATTTTTAATTAGTACTGAAATGAAATGACGAATTTAGGTGTTTGACTCTTCGAAGGTTTACCTTTTCTTCTCGGAGACGCCTCTCTTGTTCTTCGAGTCTTTGCTGCTCGGCTTTTTCAGCCGCTCGCAGCTCACGGAATCTTCTTTGCTGCTCTTTCAGAGCAGCGAGTTCCTCCTCTTCGAGAACTTCGATCAAAGCCTGTTCGATCGTCTTCCCTACGAGGACTTCGAGAATCGGTTGAACCTCGACATCGTAATCGAAGAGCTGGACACATTTCGAATTTGCAAAACAAAAACACCAACCAAATTTCCATAACAGCACTTTTTAATCACTGTTTTTTTTATGAAATCATTAAATTAAAATATTTATAAATAAAATATAAGCATTTTGAAAAATGTGAAGCTATTGAGGAGTAAAATATTGCAAATGAGTATAATGAAAGCAAACTGCAATTTCGACTGTGCATTCAAATCCCTTGTACATTGGCGAAAGCTCAAACATACATCTCCAGGATCAATTTGCGTTTCGGCATCTTGACCAATTTTTCCAGGACAGAAGACCGGCGTTGGCGGTTTGTCCAAAAAATAATCCGTTTGTGTTGCCACTTCAGACTCATCGGGCCTGTCGTATAGCTGCAAAAAAAAAAAGAATCATCCAATGGAATAAGAAGGTAATTCAAATTCCGATGTCATTATGACAAGACTACGTATGAAAATTTTTAAAAATCTATAAAAAGTTAATAAACACGCTATTGAAACTTTTGCAAAACATCCCTGTATCTTCATAAATTACTCCAAAAATTAATTTAGAAAGAAATATATTTTTTAGCCTTTCCAAGGTAGCCTATCCCCTTAATGAATTCCCATTTAAAAAAATACAAAGTAAGTATTAATAGTAATTGAAAATAGGAACGCGAAATTCTCATTATTCAACTATTCATCATTGCTTGTTTTTATTATTTCGTCGACATAATTTTGTTTAATTCGTAACTGATTCAAAAACGATAAAATACCAATTGAAAAAATATAAAATACTAAAACACTGGTGTTTTAATTGGAGAGTCTAATTACTAAAATGTTGACCATCTTTTCGTATTTTTTGAATTAACTCAAAAGGTTTAGGGTTCGATATTTCGCCCAATTATTTATTACATACAAAAAAATGTAACGTGCCCTTCGCTGTTCTAAATATTAATGCTATTAAGGCGAGCAACCACTTCAAATGCTTCAAAAAATTTTTAAAAATGCTTCAAAAAATCATTTTTTTTTTATTTCATAAATCGTTAGCAAAATATATAAAGAATACACCCTGAAAATTTCAAAACGATATTCGAATTCTTTCTAACGGTATGTATATAAATGATAAAGACTCTCCGCTCGACTCCCAAACGCGCTCAAAATTTAAACGTGTTTTTCTCGAAACGACATTTTTTCAATTTGCGGGAATCATAACTCAAAAACTAATTGATGGATCATCTTCAAATTTGGAACACGTTTACATAATATAATTTATTAAAACATGAACCTCAAGTTGGAAAGATTAGATTGTTTAAAACATATTTATTATTGCAAAATGCCCGGACAAAAATGCTAAAAATCGATTATTTTTTTTCAAACACGTTCCAACATTCAATTATTGATTTTTTTTTTCAAAATTTAGGTTCATGTTCTTAAAAAATATCTCAAGAATGTATAAAAATTTGTTGAACTATTTCAGATGCGAAATGCGAGTTGCACAATTCCCGCAAATCGACAACGACGATGAGGACACGCCAAGGGACACAGCGGATTACACCGTAATTAATGCATGAAATAACTTGAAAAAATTACCAGAGATGTATAAAAATATGAATAAATTATTGTCAGAGTTGCAGAAATTTCCGTTTTTATTTCGCAATAAAAAAAATTCAAAACATCTCATTTTCGGTCTTCTAAAGTGGTTGCTCGCCTTAATTGGCATTAATTATTAATTTTATATTAAAATCAGTAATACCTCCTCTAAATAAAGTTCTGTTTGAACCGGTTCGTGCTTTCGACCAGGAACCGGTGGTGGTGTACCAATTCTCATCATCATCAATCTCGCCGCTTGTGACTGAGCACGCTTTTTCACCATTTGTTTTCTCTTCGCTTCGGTTTGCCTCGCCGCTTGTGATTGATCGGCATCGATCTATCCAAGAAAAAAATTTAATTAGAGAAGTCTTAAAAACCTTCGATTCATTATTTCTTCAATGGAAAAAAAGCCACACTCTCCAATAACGAAAAAAATCAATTTTTATCATTATTACTTTATTAAGATAAAAAATAAACTTACGAGCATAGGCGCCGAGGCAAAAGTACTACCGCGAACGACTCGTCGATCAAACATGATATTCCCAAAAGGAAGCGGTTGATCACTGCAATGCAGAAAATATGCATAGGGAGCTTGATTCCGGTAGGACTGTGATATCGTTTGTTTCATTCTACTTATAAATTTACATGTATTCTACGTAACGTACTCTAAATCTTAGTGCATCGAGGTCGGCCTCGACAGGATAAGTTCGATATTTTAATTAAAAATAGGATGAGCGAAATGAGTGTCTAATATCCTAGTCTAGCAGGCATCGACAAACTTTTCGTTTAATTCTCCGACGAAATTTGTGTTTTCGAACTTGCAGCTTTTCTCAAATTTATTCAATTGTGGGCCGAATTAATCATTTTGCTATTTATTTTTTTTTGTTTTTTTTTTTTATATACATCGAGGTACATCGAGGCAAACGGTGGCGACGCCCTCAAGAACCCAATGTAAAAAAAAACAAATGAATAACATGTAAAAACAAAACAGAGTAGAGGCAAATTGCTCGCAACGTAAGAATAGCTGTTCAGCAAAAAATTTCTGTAAATCATAAAATCAGAGATCAATGCAAAGGCCACACAATGTTGCTCAATCGTTACCCGAGGCACGGCAGCATACTCATCATCATACCCTCGATCGGTTCCAACTTTTTCGGTAACGCTCGCTGCGTCTTCGTCAATTCTCTAGAAAAATATAAGTTCCCTACTTATATCGTAGACAAAATGATAAATTTTGTTTGTTTTGCACGTTCGAAAACGAGGATGTTGCGTAATTTTCATTTTCTTATCAATTACTCTTAGTACATTATACATCTTTAAGGAAAACCATGCATGGGGTTGAGGTTGCTAAGATTAATTTATACTATTTCGTAATTTATTTGCTTCGCACAATTGTTTTCCTATTGACATTTATTTTCCTTTTTTTCCATACTTTATTGAACTATTTTATCAATGCAACGTTTTTTCCTACTTATCAATTCTTATCCCTGCGGAGACTTATTTTTCAGGAGTGATAAGCAGACATTTTGTAATTTTATGCATCAATCGAATTTTTAGAACTTACATTTCCGTGTTTACGAATCGGTTGGCTCTACGAACTCTCTCGTATTGTGGACACAAAAAACCATTCGTAGTGTTAACAATATTATTATTAATAATATTATTATTATAATTTGTGCTGGTGGAGTTGACGAGATTGGCGGCAAAGTCAACGGTGGCTTTGAGAGCAGCTGGACATCTGGCGTTATGACTATTGTGACGTACTTCCGGTCTACGTCCGAGGGAGATTAATCGACGAAATTTTGATCGTGGAAACGAGCCAATATCATTGTCTGCATTTTCGTTGTTTTGATCACCGAATCCACCGATCCACGTGCCATTCGGTGACATTCCAAGAAGAGCCGCCACTTCCGGTGGTGGCATTAAAAACTCACCGGTTTTGACCGTCGTTATAAATGGCTTTTTCGTATTTTCAATATTTTTTTTACAACCCCTTCGACCTGTTATTCTTTCGTCGTCGCGTTCCTGAAGTTTTCGCAATTTAGCGTTCAATACTTCGTTGAAATCCTCGGTCGAAAGACTCATCGGAGTTTGACGATTGTTACCGATATTGTTGTTTAATATTTCGTCACGAGCTCTCTTTTTCTCTTCGTTATCGCCCAGATTATCGTGACTTTTGCTCTGTTGCTTTTTACGAAGTGGATTAGCCTGATGATTCTGAAGATCGGCCAAGATCAAATGATCGTTCGAACGACTCATTCTCTTTCGACGAGAATAATCGCTCGTCCTTGATTTCATTTCGGTACTTCTTGACCCTGGTTTCGAAGGGCTTTTCTTACAAATTTCATTCTCTTCGATCGAGTCACCATTCATATGGCTTATGTGGAGCAGAGGAAGCGTCATTGTGTGACCATCTTTGTGCACTATTGTAAAAGCTGGTGGATTTTTTGTGACCTCGTGTTTCAAGGTATTTTTCACTTCTGATGGTGGCGCGAGATTAGAAATTCCAGCTGGCATTTTGATCAATTTTTTTTCAAACAGCAACGTTCAAGTTCATTTTTTCAACATTTTCTTATATTTTTTATTCAACAAAATTTTTTTTACGGGCTCTTTCTCTGTCGATCTTGTGATACGAAAAACCTTGAGCTTATATCGTAAAAAGGTTGACTTCAAGTTTTTTACTAGATAAATCTTTACAGCAATAAATTTGCTTGTTTTCCACGTAAACTTTTACCTTATTTTTTGTTTTATTTCTTTTCTTGTTGAAAGCGCTATTCGCAGATCGTCAACGTCGATAGTAGGTGTAAGAAAATTACGTGGCTCAGAAAGCTTTTCGTGGTTTTACCTTTCTTCGTCGATCACTTCCCTTTTTTTTTATTTTTATTTTTTTTCGTCTTTGCGTGACCAAGTGACGCTCTCGCGTCTTGGAGAGTCACGAGAGTAAAGTCTGCGATAATAAGTCCTGTCGGCTCGATTTTTCATGCAGAACACTCGCTCGGTATCAGAGACTACTTATCGTTCAACATTGACGGATGGACTGTGACGATAAAAAGTTATTTTCCGAAGAAAAAAAAGGGCCAATTATGTTTCCTTCTTATTCTCGTGTTTTTTCTCCTGTTCAGGTGAGAATATTTTACTCAGAGGTGTACAAATAAAAGAGTTTGAACTTCTGTTGTAAAGCTGAACATTGTTTATCGTTCGAACGTGACTAGACTACTTATATCAGAAATTTTTCGATCGTTTTCTTTTCTCGTTCGTATCACGAATCAAGAAATTATTAATGGTTCATTGGTCTTGGCCCACTCGTCACGAACCTGCTTATAATATGTTGGTATGTGTATAAATGTAATGTTTATATGTATATAATGGCCATTCATCGACCGGCCGGCCAAAGCGCCGGTCACCATCCAAGCTCAGTAAAAAAGATCCGGCTATGATCAGACGAGCGATGTACACGTTCGCTTCAGTCGTTTTAATTTTGTAGTTTTTTTCGCCTTGGGTATAACGTTACATCGCATCGTTAAAGTGTATTCCTCAATGGGTTGTATCGATCTTGACACGAGACGAATTTTTTTCAATGGATAATGATCTCTCTTATTAATCTTTTCATGATCCTGAACTTCAGTGCTGTTTCAACTGACGTGAACATTTTTTTCGATTAATTTCTTCGGAATTCAATTTATCGTTAAAACATTTGCGCGATTAAAGTCTTTTAAAATGGAGATTTTATTTCATCGGGATTTGCATGATTTGGAGAATATTTTTTCATTTCTTCGGGCTTCAATTTCATTGCCAAAGAGCTGAATTTTCATTTCTGAATTAATTTCTTTTAGAGGTAAATTTTTTCCCGCAGTCACAGCACTTTTAGTTTCAATTTTAATTTACCGGCGAATAATTTTTATTGAAATAGAATATCCTTCGAGTAATTATGTTCCCTTGACCCAAATCTTTTTTCAACTCCAATATTTGTATTCTTCGAAATTCGAAATTGTATTCAAATCAATGATATTTCAACACCAATAACTTTGACACTACGGCAGAAAAGATGGCGAGACTTTAGACGAGGGGTTCTTTTTTCCGCGACCGGAAGTTTCGACGACGAGACTCGCGGCACTACTGAACTCTCGCCGCAAAGAGTGTAAGAGAGAAAGAGAGTGAGAGATGTGGTTCGTGGGGTCGCAAAGAAATTACCCGCTGGACATTGTCCACGAGGTTAGCTCGATATATAGATAGCGTGGAGTATATGAAGTCTCACACATTCGAACAAACGTTCACATATAGAATCGTGAGCCCTAACAGGGTGTCCCAAAAGTCATGATTATGATTGGAGGAAAACAAAGGTCGCGAAATTCAAAAGAGAAAAGTCTTCGGTCATTTTTATCTCCGATATACCGTTAGATATCTACTTCTTCCTAATAAACAATTCGGTATGACGATGGGAATAAAGGCAGTCAAATTAAATCGGCGAGCAACCACTTTAGGAGACCGAAAATTAGATAATTTTTGGTATTTTTTTTTGATTGTGAAAAAAAAACGGAAATTTCCGCAACTCTGACAATAATTTATTCATATTTTCATACATCTCTGATAATTTTTTCAAGTTGTTTCATGCATTAATTAAGGTGTAATCCGCTGTGTCCCTTGGCGTGTCCTCATCGTCGTTGTCGATTTGGAGGAATTTTGCAGCTCGCAATTCGCATCTGAGATAGTCCAACAAATTTTTATACATTCTTGAGATGTTTTTTAAAAACATGAACCTAAATTTTAAAAAAAAATCGAGAATTGAATGTTGGAACGTGTTTGAAAAAAAATGATCGATTTTTAGCATTTTTTCCCCCGGCATTTTGCAATAATAAATATGTTTTAAACAATCTAATCTTTCCAACTTTAGGTTCATGTTTTAATAAATTATATTATGTAAACGTGTTTTAAATTTGAAGATAATCCATCAATTAGTTTTTGAGTTATGATTCCCGCAAAGTGAAAAAATGTCGTTTCGAGAAAAACACGTTTAAAATTTAAGCGCGCTTGGGAGTCGAGCGGAGAGTCTTTATCATTTATATACATACCGTTAGAAGGAATCCGAATATCGTTTTGAAATTTTCAGGGTGTATTCTTAAGATATTTTGCTAACGATTTATGAAATAAAAAAAAATTGATATTTTGAAGCATCTAAAGTGGTTGCTCGCCTTAATCAATTATTCCGAACGTAAACTCCACAACAGGGGAACGTAAACTCCAAAACGACCCCAATCTTCTCTTTAACATAAAATGTTCCTCGTATGCGATAATAAGGTTATAAGATAATAAGATTCTCTTCGTTTTTTAACAAAGAGAAAAATGTATGATAAAGTCGCATTTGGTGAACATTTTATGATAAAATCTCTATAAAACGAAACGATATTTTGGAGAAATGAGAAAAAGATTCTTACTAAAAAAATTGGGGTTGTGTTTGTTTTGATCGTAGAAAAAAATGGTAGATTTTTCTCTTCATAATTTCGAGATCTATGAGCTGACGAAACGTGGTTGCAAATTTTCGTTCACCCGGTACATTAGAACAATTTTTCGAGCGGCATATGTTCATTCGATACGAGTTGACCAAGCAGTATATGGTCAGTCTGGCGCATGCTCTATTCTATACCTTCGAAACTTTGTGTCGAGTGCTCGAGGAAAATCAAGAGTGTCCTTGTCGTCCTTCGTGCTCTTTCCTGTGTATACATATAGAAAGAAATTTCGTGGTCTCGGTCTCGCGTTTGTCACATGGTGAGACATTAGAAATTCTTTCAAGGGTATTATTAGCCAAGCCCTTAGCAACCACCTTCAAGGTGAAACCTCAGAGCTTCGTTCACCTTCAATGGTCCTCGATCGAAGGATACAACGCTTACTCCTTTCCCATTATCAGCATGGCACGAAAAGTGTCTAAATCTGGCAAACGTTTTCTACCACGTTGATCTAAACACCGAAAAACGTAAATCAATTCTATATCTAGAGAGGTGGCAGCGTCTTGATAAAACTTAGTCCAACAAGTGCATTTGATTTTTGACCTTTTCTACTTTTTCTGACACTTTAAACTACGAATAAATTGCACAAACCTTCGTAGAAAATGCAACGGAAATTTATCGATTATACTAAGACTTATGTGGGACATGTGGTTGGTGATTTTTTTTCTGTGGACGAAACAGTTCAATTTGTGCCAATTGTACGAGCAAAAAAAAACGTTTTCTTGGCTGGACAAAATTAGTAGCTATAAAATATTATTGCAAACTGCAACATTAAATTTTACAGCTGCAATGAATACTGAAAAAACAATGTTTAAAATTGAATTATTCATTCCTGAAAAGTTGCCAATCGCCCTGAATCAAGTTTTATTTTGGACTCAAGGGGTGTTTTGCAAATAATTAGGTAACGTTAGAAAAAAACTTCACCGGACAACAATTAATGTTACGTATAATAAATAATAATATAAAATTTCATTCTTAAGATAAAAATTCCATCAAATAATATTAACGTTTTATTCTTACGATGACAGGTTTTCACGTAATGTGGAATGACATCGACTAATTTTACAAATTATTTTTCATGGTATTAATGTTATTTACCTACGTCCTTGTAACATAGTTAGACTACTTTTTAAAGTGGCTTAACAGGTTTATAGACATTTTAAGTTTGCTGAATATTCACTGTGTGAAATAGAGCAGGCGCGGCTGATAAAATCTCGTGGCCGCGGTCATTCCCTCCAACTTACCCCCTTATAAGGGTAGTCTGTGTCCGATAATGGTAGTCCGTATATTACCAACCCTGCTATATTCTCCCGTACATACAAAATTGCCGAGGCACATTATTTTCTAGCGATCGATACACGCATTTCGTGTTCTACCGATTCGCGAAAAATTTTAACATACAATTTTCATCATCTGGACCAAAACGTTGTTTATTTTAGTCAGAAATGCAAATTGAACTAATTTCAGAAGCGCTCTTTAAACAAAGCGTTCTTAATGTGTGTGTGTGTGTGCTTTTTTTATCAAGAGCCCCGGTAGCGGCTCGAAGCCAAGTATTTAAAGAAAAAAGCCAGCGCGAGCCCTGCCGCACTCTTGTATACTCGAATATGACGGTTTTCGGGCTATTATTTTTTTTCAAATCGTTCTCATGGAGGAACGGGTTGAGTAAAAAATCTGAAACTAGAAGACCATTTATTTATTTACGAAAAACGAGTATAATTTTCATCGAAAATCACGGTTTGCTCTTTCGAGATATACCACTTTGTTTTTGATTGATATTCCGAGAAAAAAATCGTTCAGAAAAGGCGTCCGATTATGTTAATACTTTTCGAAATATTCTCTTTTTTTTTAATACAGAATTATTTTTTAGATATTAAGATTGTCAGGAGAAGGATTCCTAAAAATACGTTTTTTCAGTCTTATGGCTGTCTACTTACTGACAAAAAAATCTTTTCGTTTAATTTTCTTTTTTATGGACTCAAAATTATTGAAATAAGTGTTATAAAAAAATAAGCGAGCCAGGGTGTACGTGTATTTGTTAAAAACGATGGTGAAATCGTTTAACCTTAGCTATACACTATAACTTTTAGTACCTTACTTACACACTATCGGTCTATTGGACCGACGACTTTTATTGCTCTATAACATTGTAACAAACGTGTCTATTGTGGTTTAATTGTAGTGAAATCGAAACTCCAGACTCTGACCAATCTGGAGAAGCAATCAGTAAAGCCAAAAAGTCGTTTGATAAAAAGTTGTAACGTTTATAAATAGGCGTATGGTGAAAAAAGGTGAAAATGTTAGTGTTAAAATTTCCATTCATTAAATTGTTTTTTTTTTCAGTTTCAAAACGCGCCTAATTGGAATTTGAATCTCTGATTAAATTGCCATTGACCATAGAGGAAAAAAAACTTGACTTATCGCCAAGATATTTGAAGTTAAAGCTGCGATCATCTTCTAGCCTGAACGCGATTAAGGTGTCGATTTATACGTCCGTATTCAAAAGTTCAATGTCCAAATGAAGACCACAAGTGAGCGGTACTTAATTTCATTGAGAGTCCGGATATGGAACCATATTTCGAAAAATTCTTTATAAGTTTCGAATTTTTCAAATTTTTATGCGAACGTTTCAATATTTGACAGAAGACCCTCTTAATCTCTGCCCAAAAGAAAATAAAAATGGTAAAATTTAATGGTGAATTAACGGAATTATAATGAAATAAAATGGTAAATAATAGAGCATATGATCGATGGAGTTTGAATGATATTTTTTCGAACTCTATCCCTTGTAAAACTACGTAAATATTTAGTATCGCGGCACCACCTATATTGAGGCTAATTTTTTTTTCATGCTTCGTTATGATTTGAAAACATCATAACTAGTCATGTTATGTTGGCGCATGACCTTTTTGAGCCGATTGTTATTTAAAAACATTTTTTTTTAATTTTACAAATTCTCAAAACTTCATGAATATATTTCTTGGTATTCACTGAGCGTCAAAACAGGAATGTGCGAGCACACGATGATGAAAACATAACAAAACAAAGTACCCAAACGACCTCAATGTCTCATACAACACGAAATAAAACAAAACAAAGCAAGCACAATACATCAATGTATGGACAAAATCGAAAGATTTCAAATATTCGAATATAATTTCCAAAGTCATGAAAAAACAACGAAATTCATGAAGTTTATAATGACGAAATAAAAAAGAAAAAGATACTAAAAAATCATTGTTTTATTCCAAAACCCCACAATTTTTTTTGAAGGTCAACAAAGGTCATGTGCCATCATAATATGAGTAGTTATGATGCTTTGAAATCATAACACATCTTAAAAAAAATTTACAAGCTGATTATAAGTGGTGCCACGATACTAAATATTTACCTAAAACTAAATGGCATTTTCAGAATTTGTCAATGTACAAAAAATTGCAATTCGAAATATGATTTATTAAAGTAATATTTTATTTTTATTAATTACTACGATAAATTTTATTTATTAGATTAATAAGATTCTGGAGTTAACTCTAGCTACACATTACGGGGTCCAATGGACCGACAGCCAACACTAAATTTTCACCTTTTTTTTACCACACGCCTTTTCATAAACGTTATAATTTTTTATCAAACGACTTTTTGGCTTTATTGATTGCTTCTCCGGATTGGTCAGAGTCTGGCGTTTCGATTTCACTACAATTAAACCACAATAGACGCGTTTATTACAATGTTATAGAACAATAAAAGTCGTCGGTCCCATAGACCGATAGTGTGTAAGTAAGGTACTAAAAGTTATAGTTAATATCAATGTTATATTATATTAATAAAATAAATAATTATTAATAAATATATTAATAAAAATAATAAATAAAATATTAATTTAAAAAAACTTAATATCTTAATATAATAATCAAATTAAATCTTACATCGGTGGATTCCGGTATCTTTTGTGTGTGTGAAGTACTGCTCTTGGACTTTTAACAAAAGTATAAGTTTCCCCAGGTTCCCTTTTGGTAGTTTGGGTCGTTTGGGTCAACGATGGTATGTTGTATGGTTGCATACCTCTGTTGCACATATGACACTGCTGGCTAATTCTCGAAGCCATGTTTTTTCTTTTCGATCAACCGATTTATCCAAAGTTCAAATGTAAACTGATTTATTTATTCGAATTTGTAACCGCACGTCGTTTCTTGGTTAAGTTTATCCGACGACTTGTCCTCTGAACTACAGACGCCACTTCATTTTATTGCACTGTTAAATTCGACTCGTGGTTACTATAGAAACGTAACAGACGAAAATGATCCCCGAGCTAACGACAACCTCGATGTTATTTGCAAAAAAAAACTTCTCTGAATACGAATGTAATTATTAAAAATTGAGCGTGTTCTCAAAAGCACAATTGAGGTAGTTGCTTCGCCAAACCGTTTTCCTATAAAATTCTTCGAAATTTAGAGGATACATCCAGACCACTACTATGTCCATAATTATTTGTTGAATTTCCTATCAAAGATTCCGTTGTTTTACAGACATTTTTTACGGTAAGTGATTGAAAGTTTCTCATTTATTTCGATACTTCTTAGACTTTTTTACAGATTTTGTTGCGAAAGCTCTCAATTATACAAGAACAAATTACGACGTTCATAAAAAAAAAAACTAGGATTTTCACGGTTTAGTTTCGGAGATATAACGATTGAGATATACCTCAATCGTTTCTTTAGCATAAAATTGTTCCTCGTATGTAGATAAATGGGTTTAGTTATACACTATTTTTTTTGTTTTTCTATAACGAAAATTCGAAAAGATTTCGTAGTTTTACACGCATTTTTTATGTATCGTATTATTGTGTATGAGTAAGTAGCAATTGGTGAACAATTATCAATGAAATCGTATGTGACCGAAAAAACGTTTCGTTAAAATACAAAAGTGACTAAACGACGAATGTTTTCGTGGGACGACTTTTTACGCCACTGTAGCGTTCTAGGCTTGAGATATATTCTGCAATTTATATCCGAGCTTTTCGACATTGACCGGAAAATTAAATTTTCAACATTACAGTAATGAGATGACTACTTTAATTTATATATTTAAATGTCTATGTCAATGCATTGCTGTTAACTCAACCAGTAAGAAAATGTTTAAGTCCGAAAAATTCCTTTATTTCGAAAGAAAAAAACGAAGAGATATTTTTCATATCAACAAACGATAAAAACAATAGAATTAATACAAAATAGAACATGATTTTTTGCTTAATTTCTCTGAAGTATTTTTGAAAAGTTCGAAATTATAATAAATAAATTACAAAAGTGAAATTAAAAAAAAAAAAGTCGTTGATAAGTTGAAAACAGATTTACCGACATCCTTGTTACAACTTCCGGCAGGATGAAGAGGGCAGCACGAACAAGCTCAAAGTGAAAAATAAAGCAGTAAAAAGTCATCCAATCCTGTAGAAAATCCCGTTGCGTCGGAGATGCCAATTGGCTACGAACGCGATACAGATTTAGTAAAGTGACGCGCGACATAAAAGCACATGCTTCGTCCAATGGAATACACGTTCCGTGATTGAAGATCTCCTCTCAGTGATATACTAACCCCGTGTCAAAATAAAAATAAAAAAAAGGTCGGAGTTCCGAGGCCAACACGTCGGTATTGGCCTTTGCTCGTAATTTATCATTCAAAAAAGTGCACAAACGAGTAGTTTTGCCTTTTAGTTAAAAATTTTGTATGTTAACGTTTCTACGAGTTTTTATTTGTATCTTCAGTGTTATTTTCTTTCCTGATAATTACGAAAAAATATCCCATCGAGCGTCAAGCTTGTGCTTGTGCAGTGTGTTTGGGAATGGGTTCGAAATCGAGCGGGGAGTGGTTGTTACAACGCTGCTGCGAGTGTGTATGTGTGTCACTGAGAGTACAAAATCTCACCCTCTCTCACGGATAATCGCAGCTTTTTACAGTGTTTACCGTAATTTCGTGGACGTACATTGCGACTGTATCTTCGATGTTAAAAATAATGTAAAGTTTTGTGCGTTGTATATTGTTTGACAAAAGATTTTAAAAAATAGTGATTCGTAGAACATACACGCGTATTATTGGAGTCGTGCGCGCATGTACACGCGTGCAAAAGAACGAAGACAGCACAGTGTGTGTATGTGTGCGCGCGCTCGAAACATGTGTCGGTGGGATGAATTACTCCAATTTTCTCAACAGCTAATGGACTGAAAAAAAATATACATACATACGAAAATTAGTGCTGTGCCAATGTGATATGTTCATGCTTTCGACGTATTTCATTATTCTGACTTTCATCACCTTCGGGTTGTTAGGTAATTACATTTAAAAAAAACCTCCACAACAAATCGTTATATTTCGGCCGCTTTTATTTCGAGATCTTTAATTATCACTATTATTATCATTGCAATTGACAGCTTGTGGGCTTTAACATGTTCGATATTTCCGCTGGTTTTTTTTATCGTGCTCGATTTTTCTGCAACTGGAATAACTACTGTTACGACCCTTTTTAATTATTTGTTGTTTTTTTTTCCATTGCTCGTTTTTTTCCTGAGAATTCGATATTTTCCTCGCGTTCTCGCGAAATTTTGTAAGACCTGGCAATTCCGACATTTCTCGAATTGAAAAAACGAATTTATTCCCCGCTTATCTTTTTCTATACATTACCCAGTTGTTTTTAAATGTTGTCAAATAATTGATAATTGGATTGCTTCACAAATACGAAAAGAATTAGTTTTGTTTTTCTTTTGATAACGGTAAACGTTTATTTTCGTGTCTAATTTGACAATCGTGTTGATGCAATGAGTGTAAAGTCATAATTTCAATCGAGAAATCAGTGATTGTGTTTATTTTCGTATTTTCCATGTTTTTTTTCCTCATCGACCAATTAAAAGATTCTGAAAAAGTATATTCTTGAAATTTAAAAGAACTACATATTTATGTGTATAAAAAAACTTGAAATTTGAACTAAAAATATTTTTTTTAATAATTCTTATCAATAATAAAATATAATTAAGTATTATAGTATGATTTTATATACTAATAACTATTTATGTTTATTACTAATAACTAATAACAATTAATAAACAACTATTAAAATTAATAATAATTATAATAATAACTAATAACACTAATAATAGTTTATGTTTATTTTCATAGTTATTCATACAATTGAAGGATACAAATAACATGTAGCTTCAAAATTTACAGTTGCCTAAGTTGTTGTAGAACGTTTATTTTCACGAATGTTTTTTCGATGTTCAAAACAATCAAACGACAAAATCCTTCTCGTTTTGGTTCTTAAACACAAAATTAGCGATACAATTTTTTAGTTTTTTTTTTCCACATTGGGCCAGAAGTTCTCTCTTGCAAAATGAAATGTATAGAGTAATAATGTAACGAGTTGTAACAATAGAAATACAATTAAAATTATTATCGCACACAGGCACAACAAGTGGCCACGATGTCAAAGGTTCGGCGTTTTGCGAGTTTTACAACGAGACAATGTGCACGGAATCGCAGCAGGGATGTTCGGAAAGAGAGGAATGCATTCCTCACGATCCGGACAAGAGAAACCATTGCTACGTTCTTTGGCAATTTGATAGCACCACCAAAAAATCCACCATAAAACTAAAGGTTTTATATTTATACATTAAAAATTGTTATTATTTTGCTATAATTTGAAAAATCATAAAAACCGAAAGAAAAAAATGATGTACATGTAAATATGTCAGAAAAATGAAATAAATGAAAAGTAATATAATTAATAAAAGAACAATAGAAACAATAAATCGATGTGAATATCACAAAAGAAATGTTCAAATAAATTTTCTCAAATATTTAGCACTTCACATGGTTATTTTCAGGGCTGTTTCTTAGATAGCAAAGAATGTTACGACAAGACTCACTGCGTTGAAAAAAATGCAGATAGAAAGAAAAAATTATTCTTCTGTTGCTGCGACGGCAACATGTGCAACCAAAATTTCACATGGGATCCTCAACCCACAGAACGACCGCACACAGAACGTATGAAAACTCATATTTTAACGATCACTAAATACTAAGTGCTCCAAGAAACCGTTAGAATTTTAAATGCACAGGCTGAAAATCTAAATCAACCGGGCAAAATGATTATTGCAATAATTTTTTTCTTTTTTACTTTCAGAACCAAAAGCTGTGCCGAAAGATGACCAACAACTCTTCACGCTCATGTTGTCCATTTCAGTTCCGATGCTTATGCTCACTATTGTTTTGTCGTCAATCTACTGGTGCTTCAAACGTCGAAAGTTGGGATACTTCAACGAAGTAAGTGAAACAATCGAGTAATTTTTTTTCACTTATTAGGAAAGAAATCATGGTTTTATTTCAAACTTTGAAAAAATGGTTTTATTTGGGAAAATTCAGTTTTTTTTTGCTATAGTAAATAAATATAATAACATGGTATTTTTATTTATGATTATCGAGACTCTCTTAAATGTTGAAATTGTATTTTTCTGGGATCAATGAACTTTCTGATACATTGACTCATGAAGATTAAAAAAAAGGATTACTGTGTGGAGCGCAGAATGAGGGTTTTTCAGGAATTTTTTGTTTAGTTGTGCGAAACCAGTGAATGAAATTTTTGGTTGTGTTCTTGAAGACTTGGAAAATAATAAATGATAAAAAAAATAGATTTTTTGGAAATTGTGGACATATGTAACCCCTTAAACGAGGGATGCATAAAATTCAAAATTTTTACTAACATTTGAATTTACTTTTGTAGCAGGTTCCCACGCTAGAACCATTGCCATTGCCTCAGCCGTCACCGAATCTTGGACTGAGGCCTATCCAACTGATCGAGATAAAAGCTCGTGGACGTTTTGGTGCGGTCTGGAAAGCACAATACAGAAACGACATTGTCGCGGTCAAAGTATTTCCAGTACAGGACAAACAATCGTGGCAAACGGAACAAGAGATATTCAAGCTGGCTCACATGGATCATCAGAACATTTTGAATTTCATTGGCGTAGAAAAAAGAGGCGATAATCTTCAAGCTGAATTTTGGTTGATTACAGCTTATCACGAGAAAGGTTCGCTGTGCGACTATCTCAAAGCGAATGTTGTTTCGTGGCCGGAAATGTGCAAAATTGCCGAATCGATGGCTCATGGCTTGATGCATTTGCACGAAGAAATACCACCCAACAAAGTCGAGGGTTACAAGCCAGCCGTTGCACACAGAGATTTCAAATCGAAGAATGTCCTTCTGAAATCCAATATGAATGCTTGTATAGCAGATTTTGGACTTGCTCTTATTTTTCATCCTGGAAAACCATGCGGTGATACTCACGGTCAGGTAAAAACAAATGATACCAAAATCTCTTTTTTTCAATATTTCTTTTTTTGCTCTGCACCTTATCGGAGAAAGGATAATAATTGATCGAAATTTTATGAATAATTATCACAGGTTGGAACTCGAAGATACATGGCACCTGAAGTTTTGGAAGGTGCGATTAATTTTACACGAGATTCGTTTCTTCGCATTGATATGTACGCCTGTGGCCTCGTACTTTGGGAATTGGCTTCTCGATGTACCACCCAAGATGTTAGTACAGTTTTTTTCATAGACGCACTAAAAACACTTATTTAACAAAAATATTAACGATAAAAAATACTTTTTAGAAAGATATAGCGTTTATTTGCTTAAATTTTTTTGTAGAAATTTCTGTAAGGAATTTATCATTTTTTTGGATATTTAATAGAATATTTTTGTTGAATTCAATACGAAAATATTCGATTTATTCATTTATCCAATTTATTTAATTGATTTTTCCAATCCTGGACTTTCATGTTCGATACACTCGAGAGCGAATGATTTTTATAAAATATTTACAAGCATGATAATTTTTTGTTTCATCAGGGACCAGTTGGCGAATACAGACTGCCTTTCGAGGAAGAAGTTGGCCTTCATCCTACCTTGGAAGATATGCAGGAGAGCGTAGTGCACAAAAAAGAACGACCATTGATACCAGAGACGTGGCGAAAGCATCCCGTAAGTAAATCGCTATTTACAAAGAAAACATCTACTACAAGCATATATTAGCCAAATTATCAAAGTAAAAAGAGTCAGAACCCCCAACAGTTTTCTTCAGCACAAAAAAAATCATTAATCAAACAAACGTTGATAGAGTAATCAACTTTTTAATCTTTTCCTTGTTTTTCTCCCACATTTTTCCTCAAACTGAGTACATGAATCTTTAATCTAATCTCCAATAGCAATTATTGAAATTCCTCAATAAATATTACTCAAAAATTTGTTTTTGTTCCGGTTTCGATCTGTAGAAAGAAATAATAGAAAACGATGAAATTATTTGTACTGACGTTTTAATAATTATATTTGTTTTTCTCGAAATGCCAGGGTCTCTTTTCCCTCTGTGACACGATGGAGGAATGCTGGGATCATGACGCCGAGGCACGTTTATCGGCCTCGTGTGTTATGGAACGAGTTGCTACGTTGAACAGAACTCTCGTGATAAATGCTTCGACGTTGATACGCGTTGATAATACAAACGAGTCTATGACTACGAAAGAGTCTAGTATGTAGGTAGCCTATATATGTATTATAGTTTTAGTTTCACTGCACAACCAACCAGTTTTATTGTACCATACTTTTTATTTTTACGTTTCCATAAAAACAACAAAAAATCATACGTCAACATAAAAAAACGGAATGGGGACGACGGAAAACGTGTGAATTATAGATAATTTTGTATCGACGGAAGATTATAATTTCTTGCCTTTTATTTAACAATTTGAAGTTTCGTTCTTGCCATTTGTTGCTCGATGCTTGGAGAATTTCAACATTTTTTAACCATTTGCAAATTCCATTTTGACGAGAGTGCATCGACTTGAATAATTTTTCAAATAGTTACGTTTTTCTCGTATTCTTTTTTATTGAAACCAATTAATTTATATTCTTATTCATTTATTTTATTAATTTGAAAATATTTCATGCCAAGTGACCGATATGGATTGTTCATGATATTCGTTAAACTCGAATTCTCGCAATTGTTATTCAGCTTAACAATCGACCATTGTAAATAAACATACGAAATCGCGTTTCACGTTTAAAACCTTCGTTTTTCGTCCGTGCTTCTGATTTTTGCTTCTTTTTTATTTTATTTCTCGGCGTTTTCCGTCTTCGCTATCAATTTTTTAATGCTCAGAAGAAAGAAATAATTGACGAATTGATGCAAGAATTATTTGAAGGAACGAAGATATTCGTTTTTAGAAAATTCAGGGCAATTGGTTGCTTAAATCACAATAATTAAAATATGTTTTTTTCAAATTGAATAAATATTGACGAAAGAATTGGCATTTGAGCAAAAAAATGTTTCGATTTTCTTGTCTGTCCGATGAAAATTCCGAAATAAATGATCCAATATCTTTTTTGTTAATATTCGATTCAAATTTGACAACTTTTTAACAATTTTGGTTAAAGTACAACCAAATCTCCTCGGATGCGATTGATTTTTCTTTTTGCAACGAAATGAATATTGATTTTAATACAGAATATTGTGACCACGCAAAAGCGCAAAAGTAAATGAAAAAAAGAAAAAAAAATCATCTATCGCTACGAGAATGTTGTAACGACCCTATTACGATGTACCTGGTAGTACCGATCGAGCTTTGTACGATTGGAAAAGCCACGAGGAATTTTAGTAGACAGAAAAAAGGAATATACTTGCGCTAAAAGTAAATTAACTTCACAGATTCAATTCAATTTTCGTCGTATTTCGTAATAATGTCGTTGTAGGCGTTTGATCAATTTCATATTTTTCCATGCAAATTTTTCATCCCTTATTTTTATTTAGCTTGAGACGATTCTTTTTTCTGCAACAGATTTTTGGGATTCCCATGAATCGTTCGTTTGTGACGAAAACCTCGATACGTAATTCATTGTACAGTTAAACGAACGTAAAATTCAAATACAGTTGTTACAACGTTACACGAAATGGCGAGAAAAGAAAAAAAAGAAGAAAAAAATGGTATCGTGTCCGCCCGGTATCGTGCTTATAATGATTCATTTTACTTTTTACTCTTTTTTATATTGAATCTCACAAGAAATTGTTATAACCGTTTGTTATTTTTCTTTGCAAATTGCATTTTTTCTCATTGATACTGGGTTTCGACAGTGCCAAATAGCCGTATGATAAACATACATTGCATGTGACACACGCTTCTTCATTAACACAATTGTATATTTATTAATACGTAAGATTTAAGAGTTTGAAAAAACAAAAGATCTGAGATTTAGTAAGAGAATGAGAAGAAAGAAAATGAGCGAGGGTAAAGAAAAATCTTGATTGTGGATTTCGGTTTTACGACAGCGTTGAAACCGAAAAATCTGCATGATTTTTTCGTGCTGACATATCGAACGATGGGCCGAAAAAACAGCTTTGAAAATTCGTCCCAACTTTTGCAAGTTTCATTCATGAGAATTAATTCAATCGTGCAATTATAAAAATCGATTTGCCTTCTCGTGTCCTCAAACCAATGCACGGTTCGAAGAATTTTCGAAATTGTTTTTTCTTCAACGTGGAATGTATGATATTAAGATTTAAAAAAAAATGAAAAAGGGTAATTAGCATTTTTATGGAAAGGTTCATTGTGATTATTATGTGTACCAAATTGTTAACGAAAGTTTTGAGGAATAAACTTCTTTTTTTTACGTCTTTTGAAAAATCGACGATTTCGTGCTTTCGTTCGTAGATTTAGTAGAATATTCAAATAATTGGTTAGAGGATTTTATTGATGAAGAATATCGATAAATTAAATATGGTCTTTCACGATCGACATAACCTGCATAATTTCATTTCGTTCAACTTTTTTTTAACTATGTTTCGCAAAATATTTATTTTCTTTTCACAATTTCATAATCTCGTGTCATTCATCTGATTTTTCCTTTATTCGACATCGCTAATTCTGGTTGGTTCGAAGGTTCACTTTTTTCCTCGCATATTGCCACAGCCAGCTTTTATTATAAAAAAATATATATATATAAAAATAAAATAACAGAGACTGAAACGGCAAAAATCTTTGCGAGCTTTTAATATTGTAGTTTACGCGGTAAATCTTTGGAATAAAAAATACTGGTTGTTTTCTGGTACTGTTGTTGTTAGTCTAAGTGCATAATCAATCTCAAATAACGTATGACATTATGATTTGGGTGACACAAAAAAGGAATCGAGCTAAAGTTGGATCAAGTATAGTTTTCAAGATTTAAGGGAGGGGTCATTCGGCCTTTATTTGCTTTACTATTACGATCACAAAAATCCAGATGAAAATTTAAAAATTGAGTAAAACAATTTTTCCACCCATCAAACGTTAAAGAAATAGTCTCAAATATTGGTAACAAAGTTGAATGCTTTTTTAACATAATCAGAAAAAAATTTGGAACAATCATCCATCGACCTGTATTTTTCCAGGATTTGTATAGCTCAACATTTCAAAAAAAAAAGACACATTTTTCAATCTTCCGAATGAAGCCCTCCCTTAAAAAACATACAGAAAAATGATCGTAGAGTCTCGATTTAATCATCGCTCCAATTCGGTGAGAATTCGATTCGCTTGTAAATAAAAATTATTTAATAATTTAGGAGATTTAAGACTATGTTATTTTTAAGATTATTCACACGAATCTTTATTTATCACCCTAAAGTACGAATTGTATATAATAGAATGTTTCTACTGTGCAAAAACCCGATCTGAAAAGATTTTTTTAAAAATTATTTTGTCTCTCAAACAGCACGAAATTGTTCGAATAAATTAAATAAGCTATCGAAATTCAAAGCTGCCATATATTTTATGATGTTGAAAAAGCATGCTGTTTTGTTTTCTAGTGAACAAGAAATACTGTTAGAACTTTTTCAAATGTTTCTCGTATTTGACTAAAGTATCGTTCTAAAAAAATACAAAATTTTCAAAAAAAAACACATTTTCATACTAATTTTACTTATCTATGATCTATGTACTGTGAACATTAACAAAATAAATACCTACAATTTTACACTGCAACCTCATAATTAATTCATTTATATTTAACGCAATTACAAAACGTCTCATAATGAGTAAATTTTGATTTTGTACAGCTCTTCTGCGCGTAAGCTGAAAAATAATGTTGAATAACTGAAAAGTATTCAGGATTAAATTCGCACCATAAACCATTCATCATTTTCAATGATCTACATTTTGTACAAATAGATATAATTAAAAAATAATTAACATTGCTCAATATTCAGTACAGTGACTTGATAAAAAATCTCTTTAGTCTGAATTTTCTGTATAAAATGAAAATTTGTTTAAGAATTTTTCAAAGAAAACAAAATACTTCCAATTTTATCTTGAAGCTAAATGTCAGATCATGAACAATTCTATTTTTAACGAATAAGAATTCGCATTTTCCAATGTTCAATCACTACCGGATACTAAAAAAATTATTTATTCGTGAAAAATGGTAAAAAGGAATTTTTGAAAATGTGCGAACAATAAATTAAAAAAAACGTAGATTCGAAAGAATAAAAATAGTTGCTTAAATAGCTCAAGGTCTTTTAGTACGAACAGCAAACCAAAATTAATCGGATATTGGGAAAGCGTATGAGTGGGAACATTTTATTCATAAAACATAAAGCATAATATGATCATTTTATTTATATCAACGTATACATAATTGTACGTTATTCCGATTACGAACGTATGAATAAACTTGATACGAGGCCAATGCTTTATATTTTTTATACTTCTGTATTGCAGCGAATATTTATATTTTTGTTGGTTTATTTTTTGTACGGTGTCCTCGAGGTATGTGGCTGAGGCACGTATGAATGCAAAAAATGAATAAACATGAGGGAGGGCTGTGTTTTGTTTGTTTTTCTCAAAGTAATACGTTATTATTTGGATGAGATTATTAGAGGATTTGTACAACCATATGAGCATTCGGATTTTGATGTAGAACGAATTTAGCAAAAAAAAAAAACAAATTTCAACAGCGTGATTATAACTTTTTGATAAAAAAGAATTTCTTTTCTTTTTCCTCATAAGCCGAAGATAAGCGCACACTTGCACATTGATATTATGTACATTCCTCATTTCCTCAGACACGCGAGAGTCTCATCCATTTCGTCTTTAAGATAAATTCTCGATCGACGAACTATCACTCAATTACAATGATAATGATGTTCGTTTTCTTTCTGTTTTTTTCTTCATCCATGGAATCAACTGTACAGACGATTAATTACAATAACGATTTTTCTTCAATTTATTTTGTTTATTATTTCCAATCTATCTTATCGTATTCGTATAGTAGTATACACTAAAGAATACAAGAAGCAAGTAAAAAAACGTCGTTACTTCACGAATTACGCAAGCGTCTTCAGAAATTTTACAAATTTTCTTTAAAACATTCTTTCTTCATCTTTTTCATCTTCTTTTTTTTACATCAAAACATAAAAATTTTTTAAACAAACGCAACAAGGTTTGCGCGTTACGACATTACCACACGAAACGAAGAGCAGGATAAAAACAAATGAAAGAGTACACCGTTAATTCAAAGTATGAGAGTGACAACGTTTCTGCCTTTTTTGTTTTTTTGTTTTTTTTTCGGAGAAACAAATTTTACTCGCACTTTTATCAATAATAAACTTATTCGCCTATTCTCTATGATCACAGTTACATTTATGATAATAATGGTATATGAGTGTATTACTTTTTCAGCTCATCGTTCCGATCGTTCCTTCATTGTATCGTCACTGTATATAATATTTACATTCCGACAAAGGGGGAGAGAGGGAGTTTTTTTCTCTTTTTTATAAATAATTTTATGTTCAGATAATTAAATACAATCTGGTTTTCGAGAGTCTATCATGACTAGCCGAGTGTAACTCTTAATTGTTGTTCTTGTTTGTTTCTTTCTCATCTACAACCAGTGATCGTTTATTTATTTTTTTCTCTTTTTTCTCCAATGAAAATACTAAATACGCCATATTACGAGATACGAACCAAGCTTTCGTTGGTTAAATAGTTAAATGGTAATTTTTTGTTGCTTTTTTTGTTGTTTTCTTTTGTTTTTGGGTATATAAACTATCGTGACTGCGTCGTTTGTGGATAGAACGACTCTAAACTTCTGCTTTGATACACTGTACAATATAGTCTTGATTTCTGCGTCATTCGTTCGCTCGATAGTTCTTTTTTCCTGTTTTTTTTTTTAGTCATATTTTCCTGTCTCGGATTCACGTTTACAAACGTGCCGTGAACAAAGCTCGCATTATAAAGCCCAATTCACGATATTCTCTCAGTCGATACGCAATTGAGACCTCACTTCCATATGTGTTTGGATCTTGTTGCCGTCTCTCGTCGATCGCTCGATCATAGATAAGCCGTGGGTTAGGAATGAAGTGGGTGAACGCAAGATCTCGGTACAAGACCCTTTCGATCGCCTCTTGCGCATAACAACCATTTATTGTCGACTTCCAGAATTACCTTCAATCTTTCTCCCTCGTTGAACGACAGATGACCGTTGTCGGATGGCAGTCTGTGCGTCAATGTTCGAACTTCTCTGTAATTTGGAGACAGAACATTTGAATTTTTATTATGAAAACTCTGAGGGATGAACATTTTTTCCGTCGCTTGTTTGTTCACGATTTACAACTTGAGAACCACTGAACGGACATCAATAAATAATGAACATAGCATTGCGGTTGTTTATAACACTGTGGCAAGAAAAAAAAACAAACAAGTGTAGAAAAATTGGCGAAAATTCATGTCCAAATTTGAAAATTAATTAGAACTTCAAAAATTGAGATAAATACATGAACCAAACGCCATTTTAGAGAGTATTCGAATACGAATCGAACGAGCACTGTCTAGAATTCAAATTCCCAAAAGAAAAAATGGTAAACATTTTTGTTAAGTAACTAAATGTCGATTTTTTTTTATTTTTTAGTTTTCTTTACAGCAGCTCATTTTTACGTGTTTTGATCCAAAAAAGACGAAATAACTGTTCAATTTTTGTTTTCAAACTCAAGTTCTTGTGAGAAAGTTGTAATAAATCACGGTTTCGATGTTATCGTCTCAATCGTTTAGAAATCAATTTTTTTTTTGGAAAATTCTTTAAAAGGATTATCAAAATACGAAGAATATGGTTTTCTGTTCATTCCGATATTTTCATTTTTGAGGAAATGACGGCATTTTAAGTAGAAGAATAAACCGAAATTTATAAGATCATAGTTAATCATTTTTAGCTAATATATTTTTTTAAAAACGTAATTATTCATGAGCGGATTGTGAAATACAATTGTTTCCCCAAGAATCTGTCGATTTACAACATACTCACTTGACAGGTTGTTTGATAATGGCGCTAGCCCTTGAAGTAGTGGGTGCAGTTGGCCTTGGTAAAGAAGTAGAAGCGGCTCGTCGATGTGGGGAAACGAGGCTTTTGTCTCTGGCGGTAACGCCATGAGATTTGTATGGCAAAGAGCTGGGTCGTGTTAAAATTCTGGGTGGCCCAGCAGGATCTTGATCAACGCGACTGGTGCGTCTCGTAACGTCCTTGACAGTCTTCAAATCGGTAGTTTTCTTTTGTCCCAATTTCGTCGCAGTGGCGTTTGCAGGTTTTTTCAACGATGGAATACCCGAAACGGGTGATTTAGTCGTTTTGCCGGAAAGAGTGGAGCTGCTGGCGGGTTGTTTTATGGGGGAGGTGAGTAATCTTGGAATTTTGGATTTACTGGCGCTCGTAGGAGTCTGATTAGGCGAAGAAACGTTCGGTCCATTCGTTTCTCTCGGTTCGTCCTTATCGACCATCAATTCCCATTTTTCCTGAAGCTTTCGGAACTTCAATTCTCGCGGTATCGAATCTTCGTCATCTTGTTGTTGCCTAACGTCCGGACTCGACATTCTATTTGGTGTATTTTGTCTCGGATGACTACTGCCGGGACGATTGAGAGGCGTGTGCTCGAGACTGTCGGTATAATCCTCCGAATCTTCGGAAGTTAATTTCTCAAGACCGGGATACATTTTGACACCGCCGGGCAAGTGACTCCAGCGTTTTTTCACCTCGCTGTCAGTCTTCGTGCTTCTTTTATCCTCATTGTAATAAACGCCGCATGAGCGTGGACGTATTTTCTTTGGACTTGGTGCGACGTTTGTTATTTCGGACGTTTCGAAATGATGCTCTTTCGACGAATCAATCACTCTGAATGGCGTCACGTTGTTGGTTAATGCGTGATTATTCATATTGCCAAAACTGTTGTGCAACTGACGATACTGATAAAGAAGATCAAGCTGGAATGGACAAAAGGCGAGAGGCTGAAGTATGTTGAGAAAAGCGTCGACGACTTCTCGGGCATTCGCACAACCGAGTGCACCGACGAAAAGGCTGTTGCTGTTGTAATGCTTTCGCAATATTGTCTCTCGCGTGCACAAATAAGCGAACCACGCATCCAACGCTCTCAAATTCAAGAGCCCGAATACGAAAGCGTGAAATTTCAACATTCCCTCGGTTATTAAATCCTCTCCATTGATTTTTTGCACCAATTCGTTCAACGTGTTTGTAAGTGGACCCTGCTGCGACGACGCTTCTACGACTTGCCAAACGCTGTTCGCGATAGGCCCGAACGTCGAATTCAATTGTGGCTTCAAACCGTCCGACATTATTGCATACAAAGCGGGACACAAATTACTGACGCATAATTGCGCACACTCGTTCTTGTCGATGTAATCTCGCGAAGTTTGTATCGGTTGCGTGTGCCAATATTTTACGAGAAGATCAACCGCTTTGTTGACTGACCACATCATTTCTGTGAAGGAAAATATAACAATAATATAAATATAAATATAAAAATAAACAAGAAACAATGACACGAATGATATTAACGAAACAGACTTAAAAGAATAATACCAAGAATATGTGAAAATTGTGCATAAACGAATTTATCCGAAGTTTAAAAATATTTGAATCAGCACACGTCAAGATTGACCTTAATTCGATTAATCGAAGAATGAAGAGAAAAATGGGTTACTCACTCTTCTTCTCCTCCAAGTCAATTGGCTTTCGCTCAGCATTTTTTACTGCCGAGTCGAGGGTAGCCGGACATTCTTTGGTATCGACCAATCCAGCCAAAGCGTTTGCCTAGAAAAAAAATACAATACAGTTGAAAACTTGAGCATTTAAAACCGACAAAGTTTTTTTCCAAAATATTAATCGATAAAAAGAATAATTCTACCTTATTCGCGAGATAAGCCTTTCTCTGATGCACGGCAAAGCTGACTGACTTTTTGTGCGATTCCATCATATCGGCAGCTTTGCCGATATCCTTGTTCATGCGGAGCGCCAAGAATTTTCTGACGTAGGATCTGAGTTTGAGATCGGGATCTTCATCGCCGTCGCTGCTCTGGGACGAGAAACCGCTGCGTTTTAAAAATTCTTCGAGCTGTTTGACGTCGTCGCCACTAGATTCGAGAGGATCGCTGTCGCTGTTTCCGTAGCTTCCGGTTTCTCTCAGTCTTTCCGCGTAGCGTCTCTCCTCGACTTCGTCAACGTCTTTTTCCGAATCGACGATTCTCCCGTGTCTCAAAAGTTGCAAATCATTGTTTATGTAATAAGGTTCTTGGAGGGACATTCTTTTGGATGGTTCGGGCGATTGTCGATCTTCGACTTCCTCGACGCCGCCCATTTCGAACATACTGTATCTTTTGTTTGCGGCAGCGCGATTTTTTCGCAAAATACTCTTTGGTAACGGTGGCCTTGGCGGAACTTTGCCACAAGAAGTAACGTCGTTCGATTCACCTTGCGGCAGAGATATCGATCGTTTGGTGAACGTTGAATTTCCTCCGGGTCTTCCAGTCGCGAGAGAACGATGTGACTTTTTGTCGTGACTGACGAGACTAGCTTCAGCCGAGCTCATGCTGTCGTAGCGATAGAGATAAAGCGGATTGGCCGAATTGCCGTTGACTTGAAGATTCGAGGAAGAATCGGTGAGGATCGTCGATGAGCCACGGTAGCCCGAGGAAGGTTGAGTTCCGGTGCTACTGCTCGACGAAAAGTTTGACGGTATGATTTCGCTGATCGGACGCGTGCGATGGCGCATCGGTGGCGATAAACAAAAGAGCGGTTTTTTCGCGTCGTCGCCGAGAGTTATGTGATGCGAGACTTCCGGAACATCGTGTAAAACTTTTTTATATTCCGTTGGCAATAAGAAAGTAAGAGATTCCCAATCTTTGACATGGGAAAAGCCACGTTGACGCAGTGCGTCAATGTCGTTGCAAGAAAACGGTCTTCCACCTTTAACGTTTCGTTTCCAACCGGTTTTATCTCGGTCATAAACCTGCGGCTTGAGTGCAACGTTTTCCATTCCAGCCGCCCCACCGCGATTCGCACCAGCAACGTCCTTTGGATTCAAGAACGACAAATCGGGCAACGTGTAGTTTGGATAGACAACGTAAACGGGTTTTTTGTCGACTATGGTTTCACGCAAATGTGGATAATCGGGTTTTCCCGGGATCGGATATATCAACGATGTTTGTACACCGTTCTCCTCGACTTCGATGATCGCTTGGATTCCAGTTGTTTTTGAAACTGGCTGACTTTCCTTGCACCAAGTGTTGTTCGCCGAACGATTCTTTAATTGCTCCTCCGCGCGAGTTTCCTCGGAAAAATTCTTCGAATTAGAAATTCCGGACTTTAAGAGACTCTCGGAAAGTTCTTCGACCGATGGCGATTCCTCACGGAACTCTTTGATCGATGTTATACGCTTCGACGTATTGTCACTCGAGCTTGCCTCGTGTGAACTCTTGTAACAATCCGTTTTGACCCAATTTATCGAAAAATCATTCTCCGGAATTTCATTACTGTTGCTATTCCCGTTGCTTCCTCCTCCAACGTTTATATTTTGTCGCGGTATTTGTGTGTTTGTGTTCGCAGTTCCACTGTCACTGTTACTCGTGGGCCAACCACTCTCGCTCACCGAATCCGACTGATCGAGCGTCAAACTCATTCCTTCGGCGCTCATGCTTTTTTGCTTCATAAACAGGCGTACCAAACTGAGGTTTTGTAACTTTTTGCCTGTTACAGCGTGATCAACGCTACCAGAACTGTCCTCGTTTACTGAACGACTCATTGCCGAACCTGAACTCTGAAGATTCGTCGCATGTGCATTGCAGTCTGCAGAATCGATCTGTACAAAGGAAAAAAAATTATGAAAACGACTGTTTCCTATATTTGAGAATATAAAAAAGTCTTATAATCGTTTTTCGTTCCATTAAAAAAAATCATATTATTGTTGTAAAGTAGAAAAAAAGGAAGTTATTTTATTTATTTGTTTACAGATTTTTTATTTATTAAAAAAAAAATCATTTCTGATCTTCTATTTTTGCTTTTAAAACATAAGTAGAAATACGAGTTCAAATATAGTTCACGATAAGGGATTAAATCAAGAACGTTCTTTTAGTTATTTTCAAAATTACGAAAATTTTAAAAAAGTTCCTAAATATTTCAGAAACAGTGTTAAACTTACGGAAAAATTCAAAGGAGCGTTGATCCGTTGAAGTTCTCGAGTTTTTCTAAGATCTGGGAGACTGAGGCTCCGCTTTTGGGAGTTTAGCATGAGATTTCCAGCCCCAGTTAGAAAATTAGGTATGGTATTATTATTGCCTGATGGATGACGTGTCATGACCTTATTCGACGACGAGTGTTTCAAATTACTCCAGGTTGTGTAAATCTTTGAATCGGAACAGGCCATCGATAGATCCAAAATGTTTTTTAGATCAAGTTTTGTGTAATACGTGTCTCGAGCTTCGTACATTTTTTGTTTTTCTGAAAAAAGAACGTGATTTTTTCATTATTTCGTAAGTACACAAGTTATTTCTTTTTATCTTTCATCATGTCGCTAATGTAACAAGACAAGTGAAGCGAAAAAATTGATATTTCAAAATTTTTGTGCTGTTAGATCATTTTTACTAACACTCATTGTTCAAAAATAATTTTCGTACACAATATTCCTAATCAAAATAATATTAGTAAACAATTTTATTCGATATTTTAATGGGAATATTACACCAGTCATTTCTCTACGAATAATCTTGAAAGTAATAATGTTGGTGCGTCAGAAACTCGTTAAGAAATAAGATAATTGATTTATTTTACAACGCGGAGTGGTTGAATCTAATTATTTCAAATTTTCGTTCAATTTATTTATAAATTTTGAAAATAACATAAAAACTTCCATAACTGTTTGTATTTCGTTATAAGAACTAATTGTATAACTTGAAAATTGCATACATAAAATTACTACAATAATTAGCGTGATAATTAGTTGGTGAATATTTTGTCCCGAAATGTTTTAATGAGCATATCACGTCGTAGACATTGTGTTGAAAATATTCTGTCCTTAATAGTTTCGCGATGTAATAAAAATAAATTGATAAGTGCAGTCGACGAGAAACAAAATTATAAACTGAAGATGAAAGAGTTTTTTCTACTTTCTAAAAAGAAAGACTAGAGCCATGTAGTTTGACAACGGTATTTCAAATTTTATTAAAATAATTACCTTGGCTCTCGAAGTCTTGTGAACCGTCGGAATACATGGTCATGCTACCTTCGAAAGCAATAGTGTAGTTGTTTTTGTTGTTCGTTTGGCATGTGAGTAACATATCTTCGCAGTCCAGGGAGTCGACGCTGTAGCTGCCTCCTGGAGGCAGGACAGGTGTCTCCTTCACAGGTGAGAATAGCAAGGACGATTTACAAATGGATATTGTATCCGTTGTCGAACATGCTGAGTCTTCTCCCTTCGAATACATTCGTTTTTTTTTTCATTAGTTTTCTTTCAATAATATTGCTGATAGAAGTGCTTTTCTCTTGGCTTGATGCATCAAGTAACAACATGCTATGATGTAAAAAAAAGATTGTACTGGCGTCGACTAAAAAACCACACAATTAAATTGTTAAGTATGTTTCTTGAAGTGCAACTTCTCTGATTTCATGCCATTACATTTATAAATATCAAACAATACGTATGAATTTTCGGAATATTTCAATTCAGTCAAAAACTCTTGGGTTTTCGTAGCATTATTTCTTAATTGTTATCTTACTAAAAAAAAGATACATTTTTTTGGAGCCAATACATTAACAACAATCCTGTGTGAAAAGAAAAAGAACATGGTATTGAAGTATGCATCATTGAAATCCAACGAAAAAACATTTTTTTTATTCATTATTTTTTTAATTTTTGAAATCATCCTATTTTTTTCGCAGATTTAGTTTTTAGATCCCGAAAAAGCGTGGCCAATTATCGTAGCCAAACCCTGCTAATAAATTTTGTACTCTGCTAAAGAAGAAAAAAGGAATGTCGTTGCATTCCAACGATGCAAATTTTAACATCGTAAAAAAACAACAATAATTAGTTCAAACATTTGTGGGGAACTTCGTGGTGTTATTTTCTATATTTCTTCGGTATTCGATGATTACATTTTGAAAAATTGACAGTGTAGAAAAATATGATACAAGGATGAAAAAATGTTTCTTTTCATTCATTTGAAAATACGCATGCCTGAAATAAAATATCACAAGATGCAACGTTCTCATCCATTCCTAAAATCTCGTGTTATGTCTTGGGTTCTCAAAAGCTTTCGTCTACTTCGGGGATGCAGGATTTTTCATTAATTGTATTATCTTTTTATTAATTCTAGCTATTTTGTCTATCAACTTTGTTTATGTTTCTGAGGCAGCCGATTCTCGTACCTGGCTGCTTGAATGAGGACTGATAGAGGAACCAATGTCGATTTTTTCCATGACAGAGCCAGAAATACTGGCGTAACGTTCCCTCTGATAGTTAAACTGTGTGGGATCGAGAATTGATGTTTCGAATAAGAATTATCCAACGATAATTTAATCAGCATTGCGTAGGAGGTGAAAAATAACAAACAAATGAATCGAACAACGTACACAAAATTTTAATCTTTTCATGTCGTTAAGGGAAAATCCTAAATAATTATTTTAATGAAAGAATTTGTTAAGCATACTCCTTTTTTTTAATAAAACGTTGTTTTCGAATTTTTTCACTTAAATTTCTCACCACTCGTGATTTTCGACTATTTTTTTTTTATTGAATTTTTGAATTGCAATTCAAAGCTGCTGAATTGTCAAATATTCATAGCAATACGGTGGCTGTTATTTTCAATATTAATCGACATATCCTTTATTTACTTATAATTATTATTATTATTTAAAAGGATTTATGATGAAAGTGATTTATTTAAATGAATCGTGTCTCATTAAAAAAATTATTACCTCCGAATGCTGGACAGGATCAGTGCACATGACCGGTAGAGCAGTGAGCAGAGTATGAATGTCGGCTGTTCTAAAACTTTCCATGTCGACTTCCGCCAAATTGGCGTCCAAATTTCTCGCCAAATCGTCGTAATACCCAAGGTCATCTTGGGTATAGGAAGTCGACAGGGAAGATAGAACGCTTGGATGAACGTGGAGTCCTCCATCTCTGTAACTTTATTAATTTTTTTTTGATTCCCATTAATCACGTTATTAACAGAAAAAAACGTTGAAACGGCATGATTTATTAATAACACTTATTAGTAAGCTAAAAAACAATTCTAATTTGGATTTCAATCGAACAAATTTTGAAAAAAAGAAAAAAAAATAAATAAAAATAAGGAAAACAGGATAAAAAGTCGTTGGGTGCTTGAGATGATCGTTACGATAAAAAAGATGAAAAATGGATGAAGACGAATTTTTATTCAGTTCAGGGATTGTAATTTTGCAAGTCTAAATTTTCTCGAAATCAAACTTGGAAATATTCGAATTGACATTT
Organism: Rhimphoctona megacephalus; assembly: GCA_963989365.1. Lineage (NCBI taxonomy): Eukaryota > Metazoa > Arthropoda > Insecta > Hymenoptera > Ichneumonidae > Rhimphoctona > Rhimphoctona megacephalus. The sequence goes on along the minus strand of OZ022415.1, from coordinate 35,049,474 downwards.
TTCGACCATATTGACAACAAAACCAAAAATCTAATAATTTGACTGCCTTAAAGAAGGTTGTATTTTATAAAAAAATGTCTTGTAGATGAAAATTAAGTAAAATTTCAATTTTTTTTTCATACGTTTGCCATTTTCTGATTTTTCAACATTTTTTAAGTTTCCTTAATATTGTCATAGCTATTTATTTGTCATTGTCTAATAATTATGTCTTTTTTTATGGACAAATTTAAATATGCATTTTCGACCAAAATGTTTGGTAAAGTCAATACAAACTTTTGACGATTTGAAAAAGAAGTTTGTAAGTCATTTTTGTGAATGATCAAAAACTGCCAGAAATAAGGCTACGTTTAATTTTTAACAACTGAGTCTCAGTAGAATTTACAATCCCTTGTTTCGACGCTCTAAAAATTTTTCAATCAAACTATGATTGAAAATAAAGAAAATGTTTTATGCAACATAATTTGTAAGCATAACCAATGTAATTTTTATGCTAATAAATAATCCATCGAAAGATATCAATTTTGCATGAAACTTGTTTCAGAATGTTTGGTTCTCTTTACCCGTAGTCAATGAACCATTGGTACTCGGAATTATCCTGGACAAATTCGGACCCAATGAGTTCCTGCGATATGGGATCTGCAGGATTTGAATTGCAATCGGAACCGGGTGTCTGAGGATCTTCCATCACTGTGGCTCCCTTGACAGTGCCTTTAAAAATAAAAAAACAAAAAAAAATGTAAGTGAATCAGTAAGGGCTCATGTTTTTTCTGTCTTATCATTTTTTTTTGCTGAATAATTCATAGGTGAAGAAGGCGATGGTTGCCTCTCCTTATTCAATAATTTATTCCATTGCGACCTCTATACATATATGCATCAGTGATCACTAGACGCAACTGCGTTGTTTAATAATAACAATTGATGTTCTATTACTGATTTTTGAATATCAATTATACAATCATCGTGCCCCATTGACTTATTAATCTTTGTTTAGAATATGAATTATTCGAAATTAATCATTGTGGTAAAAATGAATGGGATTCAAATGTGCGCTGTCAGAACGTAACAAAAAATAGTTTCTTCGATGATTGTTTTTGTAATTTTTGTATTTGTCTCAATTGTTTTGGCACATTTAGTTTTTAGGTCCCAAAAAAGATTTTCATATTATCGTAACCAAACACTGTGTTCAAATTTTGGGCTCCACTAAAGAAAACTGAGAAATTTCGTTGCATTTTGACAATGCAAACTTCAACGTCATAAAAATAATTCATTTAAGTGATGCAAAAAAGATAAAAAAGAAATGAGAAATTGAATTAATTTAATAATAAAAAAATGTTATTTTAGTAATGCAAAGGAAGAATCAATTTATCAATATGTAAATGAAATATTATTGACACTTATAATTAACGATATTCAATCGAAATAAATTGTGCCATAAAAAGTGATTCATAAATTCCAATTTGTATTACATTTGATGAATCACTGATTCAATATCCTGAGCACACCAAGCCCCTAAAATTCCTGCATCAATAAACGCATCCAAAAAATGAATAATCGATTTAGTTTGTAATTTTTAATTGATAGCATCGTGGTTATTTAATATTTTTTATCATCATGGAGCAATCTCCGTATTGACACGAAGAAAAACAAAAATTCGTTCACCCAAATCGGTAAACATCGAATAATTAAACAATTACAATTACAAAAATATCGGACAATTAATGAACTTCACCTTTACGATTAAAAGCATAAGTTATTTCTGTCAATTGAGTCTTTTTATTATCTTTAATAAACGATCACGATGTTGATAAAGACGATTTATCAGTTTGTTGATTTCTCATATAGACATATAAATATATTTATATATATACATACACATAAATATTTTCATGATCTTGAAGAGGCATTGAAGGTCCACACAATAATATCAAGTGGAGGATCAGTCCAGCACTTAAAGAATTATCGACACGTTAAAGAAAGGCAGAGATATAGATCGAGGCCTCGTTATAGAAAGAAAAAAAAATCTAGGGCGTGTTTTGAAATTACATCTCCGTAATTAGACATCTCCAAGAGCAAAGTGTTCGGGCGGGTCGTTTAAACGTTTAAATTCCCTCTCAGCACATTCAGAGCCTTGCGAATGACTAAAATATTTCTCCTTTCGTAAATTGTCACTTTTATACTACTTAGATACGCCATACGGAGCAACAATACTCGATAGTTATTATTATTGTTGTTTTTCATTGAAAAATGACACACTATCAAAGACCTGCCAATTATTGACGTTACATCAGTGAAAAAACTTTTGTTGATCGTCCCACATCGTCTTAAAACGAAGGTTCTTGAGGCACGCATAAGCGAGTTACCAACCTTTTCTTACATGGCAATGGCACGATCGATCCGTTCAGTGCTTCGTTTACTCAGCAGACGAACGCGAAACATTTTCATTATTCTACTCACTATCATAATACAAATACACACATTCCCCAAGATTTTCTCACGTTTTTCATGAACCTCAATCGAGAGCAAATTCCTGGGACTTTCCTCGAGAGAATAATGGGAAGAGGATCAAGGAGAGAATAACAAGCAAATGCTATCGAGGCCGCGCCACGAGCACAAGCAATCTCCCTCACATGAGATCCCGGAATGTACTGCTGTCCGTACGTCTGTCGGTCTGTCCGCCTTGTCCGCCTGTACTCCTGTACTGTGCCATCGAGTACTAGTCAGTCGTCGTGACGTCACGTTGCGCAATATGGCTGCCGCATCGATGCACTCACGCATGCGCAGCGTCAGTTTTTCGAGAAGTGTTCCTACACTCTTTGAATTTTTTTTCTTTTCATTAAGAAATTTGTGGTCAGCTCATTTCGTGAGATTTTTTTAAATATTCAAGGGTCAATGAACGTGCACTAATATCGCGGAAGGTAAAATTAGCGTTTTGAAATCATTACTTCCAAATTCACCGCTATCATTTTTTGTTTTATTCAAACGAAAACTTTTCAGCTGGAAACAATTTTTGAAGAAAGATTGTTTTTGATGTTTATATTTGTTTGAATAAAAAATTGAATTAATAAATGCGCTGCTACGAGCCTCCTTTCCAATACAGACTCGCTCGTGTTCATGTTTTTCCCCCCTCAGCGAGGTACGTGAGACGAATTAACTACAACAATCGGGAAAGTATTTTTAGTCGTTTCTCACTTTCCACCATGCATCTATAAAACATGGCCGTTTTTTCTAAATTTCTACATCGACATTTTCAATGGTTTTAGGGCTTTCAACTTCGTCGTGATAAAACTCAATGATTTCATACTTCTCAATAATGTTTCTTCTTTTATTTCACTTGAATTCCTAATCTTTATGGAATTGAGGCCTTATCGAATAAGATGAAACTTGTTATTTTGGGCCTTATGTTATTAAAACTTTCAGGATTTGGCGTTTTCAGCCATTTTTCCATTTCATAAATTTTAACTTTCTTCGAAAATAGGTTATCCCGGAAAGAAAATGTGCGTGAGCTATATGAAAAAAAATTAACGGTAATTAGGGATTTTGGTTATAAATTACGAAAAAATGATGAATTTATAGCATCGTCGATGGTCAATCGTATGCTTTTTTGTAAACTTTTTTAGTATTTTGACCATGAATCAACATGTATGATAACATGGCCAGAAAGCTATAGAATCCGTTGCTCAATGTTTTCGTTTATTGTTATGGTAAGATGCTATGTCGATTTGACCTCGGTTGGCCTAACTATTCGAAGCTTCGAGCCCCGACTTACCCCCCTCGCCCCTACTCCCATTACGAGAACAATGTTCCCCGTTTTTTTTACAATGCTCATTTCAATTATCGTGGGCATCGGTTTTGAATCCTTAGCATTTTTTTTCTGGAGGTCGTAAATAAAATAAGCTTTGAAATCGATTAGAAAAAAATAAGAAATTTTATTTAACGACGTAAATTATTTTTTCGAAATTTTTTTTGTTGACTTTATTAAAAAATGTAAACAAGTTCAACTGTGAAAAAAAATCAACAGAGAAAATTACGAAAAAAAGATTTATTTCAAATAAACTTTGTTATTTTTGTTACAAAACTGTGAATAACTGTAAATAGTATTTTGTTATTTACTGACGATGTTGAAACACCTTCAATTTTTCTGACGGCAGCAAAAATTTGTACCAAGAAATGAAATTCATAATTTTTTAAGCACAAAGCGCGCATGTGAAGTGAAAAAATGGAAAAGAAATTCTAACATGTATCTCGTTAAATATTTATTTGCTCGTAATTGACAAAAATAAAGTGATGTAAAATCACAAAAAAAAACAAGAAGTCGACAATATTTTTAAAAATAAAATTGGATCAATCGAATAGTTGTGACAGTAAATAAAATTGCGATGAGATTTAATTCAAAAAATCGATCTAAATTCCCACAAATAAAAGATATAAAAATATGAAATTCAAGCTTTCTAAAATCAACGATTTTATAAACAAAATTTTCTTTCTTTCAAGCAATTTGTACAGCACATTGAAGATACATTAAAAAAAAAAAGAACATTTCGATCGAAAAATTCGAGTGATCGATCATTATTTTAATTAGACTGAAAATGTTTTTTCGACATACATATTACAAGTTGATATTTGTTCGGGCGTAAACCCGTCGAAGTTTCTATCACCATATTTGTACAGACATGAGAACCGCCCACCTGAACGTACGACAGTTTTTAATCTCATGATTACTGTCGTGTTGTGACGTTGTTGAAAAACAAAAACACTGATTTAGCAGATAACATTTACACCGGTTAAACGTTAAACGAAATCATAGGGAATCGTCACCGTCCATATGGCGAACAACTCTCTTGCGATCTACACTCTTTCGAATCTTTCTTGCTACTGTCGCGAATGGAATTTCATTCTTGTCGTCCATAAACCTACACACTCTACATATATGTAGATGTTTATACACTGCAGGTATATATACCGTTTCTCCATAACATCATTATGGATAAAACAATGTGCGCATGACCGACGAACACAGAGATTGCTTTGTATCGAATACTAATACAATCGAACCTCGTATTATCATTGTAATAAAATCTCGAGCTCGTGTTTATACGATATACACTTTAAAAAAACTATACGCGGACTGGTATGAAATTTATTCGGAGCTCGAATGAATTTTTTCAGACCGAACAAATAAATCTCTCGTAACTCTTCAGTCTTTAAAAAAATTGTTTTAGCTTTAATTTTGAGAATGTCTATTTTTGAAAAAAAAGGATGAAAAAACACAGATGTTTGAGTTTAAAGAATTTTTTGAAGCATTTTGTAGAATAGCCAATTCTTCGTAGCAATTTTGATTACTCTATTATTTTATGGGCATTTTTTTATTTTATAAATTTTAATGCAAATTCCAGAATGAGACATTTTTCTAAATCTTTCGAAAATAGTTGTTTGGTTATATTTAAAAATAATAAGACGAATAAAATTTACAGATACATAAAAAATGTACTCGGAGCAGACAGAATTGCGAAGAAAAATATTTTTTGAAACAAATTTCTCACATTTTAGGAGAAAAAGTGTTAGTAATAATTTTTGCTATATATATTTTTTTTTTCGTGAAATAAAATTATTTTCCATTTGGATGAAAGCTTTTACTTTAATTTTTTGTGTGATTTGAGCATTTTGAAATAATGTTGATGCTTCTGAAGGTTCAAACTCATCGATTGCCATTAAAACGTGTTGAAATTTGCTGATTTATTCAAGCTAAAAGATGGTTTCATTTCTAACCACTGAAATTTGTTGCGTTAGAGAAATGGTCGGATGTTGAGAAATGAAAAAAGAAGAAAAATGGTTCAAGTGCGAAAGCATATTTTAGAAATGGTACCAAGCCAGAAAACCGCGCCGTCCTGGGGGTGTAATTTTAGACGCCCAGCTCAACCAACGCGAGCGAGGAAAACTATAGAGTGACGCGTCGAAGGCGAGCTTTTGCTGCTCGTGCCGGCGCGCGAATTTCATTTATTCACCGTGAAATTCAATCCGATGCGAATTCTCGTACTCTACAGCATTGTAACGAATTGTTTGTCATTTAAATTCCATTAACTTTTCTAATGAAGAATATTAAGTCATTATTTATATTTTTCAAAGCTAATTTACGAAAAATTTCATTTCTCTCGAACCGAATTACAGTTGAAGAAGTTTCGGTTTTTCAAATTTCGAAAATATCTAAATTTATATTTTTTTTACCTGAATTTTTGAATTTGGAGCAGATTGTTGGTAAATTATCGTCAATTAAATTTTTTTTTCAATATTAAAAGAATATTTAAATCCACAAATCCCGATATTTTCTTTCGAGATTCACACTGAAGAATAATTAAACATGTTTTACGAGTTTTACACGTTTCTAAACGATCTTTTGCTCGATATTGTAAAATTTGGGAATTTTCCAAACATCAAAAACAATTCTGCTGCGTTATTTTATTTTTACATTGAGCAATGATTATTTAAATAAAATCATTATTCTGTGTGAATAATTTTTGGAATAAATGTGTGAGATAGTCGATTATTATGTATTAATTAATATTAACAATAATTATAGAATGATGATGATATTTGAGAATAAATTTTACAAGTATTTTACGAATCGAGAAAGAATTTGAGTGATCAAGTCGATACAATCGTCTGCCTAGTCACTAATTATACATATTTGGGTTATTCGAGTTTTCTAGATGATTTAGCCATGTGGTGATCTTCCCAGTCAGAGTTTAAGTAGTTTAACACTAGTTCCTCGCTCGGGAAGAATTCACGATGACGTAATCGTAAAATATACCAGTAAAGGGAATTTTAAAACGAAAGGGGAAAAAGATCGTTGAGTTAGAATCTCGGAAGTGCATAGTTTTAGAAATTCGTATGTTTCCAGTGTTGAAAAATATTTTAAAAAGAGTGTTCATAATCGAAAATAAACAGAAGGTTTCGAAAATCGGAAAAAAAATATTTGCTTCGTACAGATTTCTTATTTTACGAAACGTATGCAAATAATTATTCGTCGATGGCAAATTCTACTTTGAACAAAAGGGCCAAATGAAAGGCGGATCTCGTTTTTTTTTGCCAGGGCTCAAGGATCAAGATACGATGCAAATATTCCTGGGCCATTGCATGGGTGATTACTCATCGAGGGCAAACTCCATCCACCGGATAGGGGGGAAAAAAAATACCACTCGACATTCAGCCAGAGTACCAGTTAAAGTTACTTTATCATCAGAGGGGAACGAGTCTATTAACCAGTGAACTGGTAAAATGATCTTCCTACATGTGAGCTCTTTCGTCGATTGAGATAAAAAAAAAAACTATTGAAATATCGATAATTTCACGTCAATAATCTAAAAAACAAATTATTTATATAATTTTTTTCCATAAATTAATAACTGACATCATTATTGATTGAGTAATAAAAACTTGAATCAATTTCCTCCCAATTTTGGTGCATAAGTGCTCTCAAAAAATGCTTTAAAACCGTATCTTAACGAGCTATCATCTCGAATTACCAAACAATAAAATGCAGGCTGTTAAAACGTCTGAAGTGTCGTAGGATATTCGCATTACTCTCGTTCGGTCCCTTGCTCGCCTCCCGACCGATCTAGCCAGTTTCCCCACCTATACTATATTTTTAAATCTCATCGATTACTTTTATTTATAAAAAATTCATAGACCTTTTCACTTTAGGTCTTCAATGCGGTTTATATCCTCAAAGTCAGTAAAAAAATTCGAGGATATACGTTTCTCATTTTAAAGATGATCGATCTTTGTTTAAAAAAAAAAATGTTTGTAATTTTTTAATTCTTTTTCAAAGTATTCACATGGTAATCGAACTTGAGAAATAATCGGTTGCATGACAATTAAAATCAACCGTAAACAATAAAAGACCGAAAATAATCGAAATAGTTAATACTTTAATCAAGAAGTTGATTAATCATCGAAAAATATTATTCATAAATGAACAAATTAACAAATCATGCATATAAATAAGTAAAAAATTATTAACAATACATATTATGACGGAAATGCTGGTAAAATCATGTTATTTTACAGTGAAAATGACTTTGGAGAGCACTTTAGTGTTAAAAAATAAGAAATAATGAATAATTTAATCAAAGAGTTGATTAATCATCGAAAAATACATTCATAAATTAAAAAATTAACAAATTATATATAAAAATATGAAAAAAAATATTAACAAGACACATTATGACGGAAATGCTGGTAAAATCTATGTTTCATGTTATTTTACAGTGAAAATGACTCTGGCGAGGACTTCAGTGTTAAAAAGTAAGAAATAATGAACAATTTAATTAAGAAGTTGATTAATCATCGAAAAATACATTCATAAATTAAAAAATTAACAAATTATATATAAAAATAAGGAAATAAATATTAAGGGGCACTACTAGTGTGACCCTTTCAAAAATCGATTTTTTTTTGCATTTTTCGATAGTCTATACCTTCAAGAATAACATACCAAAATTTCAAGTGCGGATCTCAAATAGTTATAACAATGAAATCGATATTTTTATCTTTCAACGCGTTTTTCTCAAAACGACATTTTTCAAATTTGCTGCAGTTCTAACTCGAATACAAATCATCCGATCGACTTGAATCTTGTTTTAGCGTATTTAGTATTTGTTTCTTCATACAATGACCCTCCAGTTGTTCGATTGGATAAAAAATGTCAATTTGCCATGCAAAAAACCATCCGATTTTTAAGCGTAATTTGGAACTTTTTTTCAAAACTCCGCCGTTTGGTTGGATTTTAATTTTTTTTCACAATCCTGCGTCATTGTACAGGAAATACCTTCTACTTTAACGGATTTTAAAATTTTTTTTATTTCAGGCACTCTGAAGGCCCCAATCACTGCCGAAGTGGGAGAACTTTTTTTTTTGGAGACTCGGGAGACGGCGCATAAGTCGCTAAAAATTGAGTATTTTCATAGAAAAAAATTACTGTATATACATAATTTATACACAAATATATCTTCGAAATTTCAAAACATTCGATCCAATTATTTTCTTTCAATAAATTCCCGAAAATCACCTTTTTTTTGGGCAGTCACACTAGTGGTGCGCCTTAACAAAACGCATTATGACGGAAATGCTGGTAAAATCTGTGTTCCCTGTTATTTTCCAGTGAAAATAACTCTGGAGAGCACTTTAGCGTTAAAAAGTAAAAAATAATGAACAATTTAATCAAGCAGTTGATTAATCATCGAAAAATACATTCATAAATTAACAAATTAACAAATTATATATAAAAATAAGGAAAAAATGATTAACAAATAATGTTCCGTGTTATTTTACAGTGAAAATAACTTTACCAAGCACTTTCGTGTTAAAAAGTAACGCGACATTGTCCATTGTTTTAAAAATGATAAAAAACTAGATAAAATTTATGCATATAGTCGTTGTCAGTGCAAAGCCGCGGTGGTTACACAGTATTTTCTGTGTATATAGTTACGTGGTATTGCAGTATCACACCGACGATATAATATCTTACGTTTGAGACTTATGCATTTGCATCTGTCGTTTGTATTTCTGTTGTGCTGTTTGCGATATCGTCTCTTTCGTTTGTTGCAACAAACCGGGAGAACTTGTTGTCCCGGAAATGTTGGCAAAGGCGGACTCCCACGACCGACCGAGAACTCTGCTATCTTCATTATGACGCACAATAGAAGCACTAGCATCATTTGACAAATGTTTTACGGTGCTAGCTTTTTTACAGCATAATCGCACCTTATGCTGTTCCTTTTTTATTCTCTGTTTTCTTCCTCTCCTATTTTATTGCAATGTTTTTATCCCTTTGATGCGACGTAATGTGCGGTTGCACAAGTGCAACTAAAAAGTACGGTAACACTCGCTTTAATTTCACTAACACAGTCCACCGCGCTTTTTTATATTTAGAGTGCTTAAGACACGATATAACGTCGAAATAAACATTTCTATATTACTTTAGTCCAAGTTTTTCTATAAAAATAATTAATTATGATAAAACTTACAAATTCCATTGATTTTCCATCATTTTATACAATAAATAATGATAAACTATTGTTAAATAAGGATTTATTGATCTAGTATTCACAAAAATGAATAATAAGAATAATGTTAATAGCAATTTACGTATATTATTCAATGGAATTTATATTTCTTATAATAATCAGCAGAGGACACTCGAGACTGTATAGACCGCTTTATAAGTTCATTCGAGAATCTTCATCGCGAGTTATCTTTTGTCCCTACAGCGATACAGATATACCTTGAAGCCTTAATTCGTGCTAGGGAGTGAAGATGTAGTAAACATTGACGAGTAAACAGAATTCTGTATTATAATACGAGAAATAAAGTCGAGTCAACAGAGATAATGTAAAATATTGAAGCTGGAGTCATTATCATTCGTTATAATTACGTTTTATTATTTTGCTGAAGGTCTTATTTTTTTTTATTCAACAGGACGATGATTGAGAGTGATTTTCTTTATTTTGTTATAATTTTTTTATCGCTAATTAACCGGAAAATTTGTTGGTAAGAATATTTCTAAGGAAAAGGATCGACTAAATATATTTACGATTCGCAAAGCTTATTACTATCGTTTTGAATCGACGATTGAATTTATTCACGAGGGGCAGAGTCGAAAGTTTATTTTAGCTCGAACTCCCGGTTTTAATACGAGACCGCGACAATTGAAGTTACGTCAGTACAGGCGGGTCCGCGAACGTTTAAATTACAACAAGTGACGAACCAATTGTTCCAGTTAATCGAACGGCTACTGAGATAACGATGTTTCACTACTCCTGTTCGGCTTATTAGGAGAACTGAAATGCATGTACTCGCACGGCCTCTTCCTCAATTACAGACTTCCTATTTTATTTTCCTCTTTTTGCTTCAATTTACTACGAGTTAACGCTCAATCGATCGTACGAATAATTAACGGGTTGCCGAGAAGCCTTCACATCATCAACTCACTTTTACGTTACACAAATGATAAAAAGTAAGTTCCACCGAAGATCACATCACTGGAAAAACAAACTTATAAACGAAAACACTATTCGGCTTCTTTTTCAACACGAAAACTCTTCACATTTTGAGTTTTTTCTCGAATTTGCTGTCATTCAAACATCAAACGATATTTCACCGAACTCACACTGATAAAAAATCTATAAATCTCACGATTTATACGTTCAATGCCTGATATTAGTCCTATTAATCCCTCAGTTTCGGGGATTGTAAATAGCAGATAGAAAATAACGAAAACGAACTCGAAGAACGAGGCGTTTTATCTCCGCGATATAAAATGGCGTCTCCTCTCTCGTTTTTTTTTTCAAACCTCCCAATCGCAAATGTAAAACTGAGCGTACACAGGGTTGAAGAGCATAAAACGCGTAAGAGTGTGAGATGCGTATCGTGGACACCACGGTCTGACTCAGACTGCTTCGCTTGCATGAGAGCAGCGCGGGAGAGCTCGTGCACACGACACTACACGACGCGAAGTTTAATCTCTATTAATAATACCCCGCCCGCTTTTGCCACGAGCCAGAATAGAGCCAAGACTCTTTACAACCTCTCCCGGCTTCATTGAATCCAACCATCGCCAGCATCTGGACACAAACCCTTTGCTAAAACTTTCACGCAATATTTTCATACTCTTTCCCTAAGATTTTGCCTTTTTTCGTAATTAAATTTCACGATAATGGGGAAATTTAAAGGTGAAAATTCTGTTCGTTCAATTTGGGATTGAATAGGACCAAAAACGACATTATCTCAAAAATAGTTTGAATTTATTGTCTTTTTTATTATCTATGAAATTAGTTATTTCAATGTTACCAATTTAATTTATTAAAAACTTTTTCAATTTATATATATTTCCAGTTCGACGTTTGATTGAGGTTGAATTCTCCGATAAAAGAAGTTCGAGCATTTTTGAATATTGATTATCAATGAAAAATAAAGTCATTTTTAGGGACTTTTGTCAAGTGTCACACTTGTTGATCCCTAAAGACTTGCTGTTACGTATATTAAGGCAAACGAGGATTTTTCTACTCTCGTAAATAGAAGTTATTTCGTCTCGGCAGCACTTACAAGCACAATCATTTAAATTGAATTCTCTAGAGAAATACTCTTGAAAACTGTTTTTATTTTTCTATTGTGGAAACGGGTTTCTCTTTAACGAAAAAGAATGACATTCAATGACGAAGAGTTTTTCCATTCGAGGCGTCGGCTTTGCTGGTAGAAAGTTTAGTAAGTTCGTAGGATCTTTTTCTTTTTGATTTAGTTAAGAATTCAGAAGAAAAGGAAACGACGGTTACCCAATAAGGGGAAAATCTTGTATTCGATCGGCGATCCATAACGAAAGATGTGAATCGTATCGATCACTTTCTTCTATGTCAAAAGTAAAAGTGCAGCAAAACAGTGACCTCAGAACTGCCAACGAAGCGAAAGAAAAACTTCAACCGCAGAGTTCAGTGATGTGTAAGAATTTCGTAATTGCCTCGATCCTCTGAAATAAAAAGACGAGTAATAGAGAGGGCGGGTGAAAGACTAAATGTCGTTCATGACGAAAGACATTTGTTTTCTGTATCCATAGCGCACACCTAACAGGGTATTTCCGTCATGAAAAAATGCCGGCGATTTTTCAGTAGACAGAAGAAAAAATTCCGTATCGTTGAAGAGGAATTCTATGCCACAAGAAAAAAAATCGTTCCTTCGAGATTTCATCATCGTCACAAAAAGCAGCTTTTTATCTAATTTCATACCTTTTTAAACAAAAAAATGACGCACGTCATAGAACTGCCCTTAAAGAATGCTGCAATAACAAAAAATGTGGACAATTGAAAATATCGAGAAATTCATAAATAAAGGAAAGATTTTTCTTCAATTCCAACGATGCCAAATTTAATTGGAACGCCGAATGAAGCAAAATGATTTTCTCTTTCTCATTTGCTATAAAATAGCCAAATAATTATTATCGTCAGCATAAAAAATTTCGACAAGATTGTAGATCGTTTCGATTGTTCTAATCGCGAACAATTATTTATTCAGAATTTCATAATTGGTTCCTGGCTCAGTCTTTTGAGATTCCTCGACAACAGGAACACGCCGACATACAGAGGATTCATTCTTAGGTCGAGACGTTTGTCACGTGTATAAAGGTTTAAATAGCTGTATATATAAATGTATACGATGAGGACAGTCACTTCATGCAGAACTTTAGTCAGCATTCACCATGTTTCTACGAGAATATCAACATTTTTGAGAGGGGGTCACGTGTACCATCATTCCATGCCACTTCTATATTCGTTTTGTGCTGTTGTATATCGTTCGTATCTCCTCGTGGCATCCAGAAAGCACACATGTGGGAGAAATGCTCCGTTTAAAATAACAACCCTCATGCTCCTCTCTCTCTTTCTCTCTCTCTCCCTCTCCTTCTTTTTGACAGTCAAACTAGTCAGAGCCAGAAGACATATGCAAGGAGCAACGAAGCGTGACTGGAGAATAAAAATTCGTGTGGCTGTCTCAAATCTATCTCTTCTCATACAAATACATCCATTTGTATTCATACACACATATATTTTGTGTATACTGATGCCGAAAACTATTTCGCTATCGAACCTAAGGAACGATTCTAAAAATCAACGAAAAAAATAAATAAACAGACAAAAAATTGAACAGCAATTTTTAGTTTAGAAAGAGACTGAGATTTCGTGGCAGAGATTTTGAATTTTTGATATTTTTTCAATTAATATCGATGTGTTTTTATTTTTTTTGAGCGTTTTTGAAAACTTGAAAACATATTTCAGATAATCGAACTTTTGAGGTTTATTGGAAAAGACAAACTCAATGGCTTTAATTGATTAACTTTAACCGGCTCAATTATTTTTATTAGAATTAACGACAAACTTCCTAGTTGGTTTTTCAACCCCAAACACTCTCAAGCCTTTAGAACACACCCGTATTTTATCGTTTTCAAAGATGACCAATGCCAAGTGGCATAAGTATTTTAAGTCAAGTGATTTAACCGGCTCTTTTCGAGAGAATTATGTTTGTACACGCCGATAAGATTCCGATGAATTTACCGTGTGGCTCTGGTCCGATATGCATTCGCTTCATCAAAGAATTCCTTTCTTATGTGTTTTTTTACCTCGAGATAACGTTATTTTACTTTGTAGTTGCAATAATCATTGTAAATACCGTTTTCAAACTGCACTCAATTATAAATCGACTATTTTTCTCAGTGATGCTACAGTTTATAAATAATTTAAACGTTTTTTGTTGAATCGTGTAGATAAAAACGTCGTGGGAGAAGTTGTGACTCAGCGACGAAGAAAAGGGAGTGCTTTGAAATTTTCAAGAAGCGGTAAACCCATTCTGGGGCGCTAAGACAAATCTTCGTAGTTTGTTATATCAAGCACGATGTATAGAAAGAGAAAAGAGCTGCTGGCAGTTCCATTTTTGGCTAGTGGAACAATATAAGCCTTCCCAGTGAACTGCTTTAAAGAGATTTATCGACTTTTCTCTTGGTTGCCAGTATTCTCAGTAGTCACTCCAAAACAGTGTGTATCGTCTCTTGAGGATTTATTAGCTCTGAGTGTAACGAATAATCGAGAAGGAAAAGTTTCCGTGCGAGAATGTCTGACTTGCACTTTCTTTTAATTCGCATCAGAAATATTTAGCACACACGTAAAATGACTTAAACTTAAAAAATTGTAATTAAAGATCATTAAATAATCAATCGGTTATCAAAATATGTAAAAATATTTATTTTTCCATAAATGACGATTCTAATATTAAAAATTAATTCACAATCATCAATTTCCCATTATTTTTTACATTAATATTGAAGTTGTAAAAAATGCGCTATTTTTTTGATCTGTAAATCTTGAACCGTGACTCTTTGACCTTGTACGATGAAAAACGAGTGTAGTATAAAAGTCATAAGATTTTTATTTGTAATCGATATTCGAACGATTTTAGTATTTTTCTCTGAGTGGAAATATTTGTGTTCTTGGCATGAAATAAATCCACCCGTTTCTACGAGGCTGCTCCAGAGAGTATCGAATGCCGGTTGGATCAATTCCAATACCTGTTTGGCAAAGTGCATTTTCTGACTGGCAATAAAGAGTCTTGTAACTAAACAAATTATAGGCAAACGAAAAAATCACAACATTGTGTCAAGTGACTCAATTACAGGGTGAAGGATCAAAAGAAATTCTATTCAGCGTTTTGTTTCCATTGCTTCGTATTTCGTAAATTGACTTATCGAAAGAATGTTGCAATAAAGTTAATAAAATATGAATTAAAAGTCCAGAATACAATTGAATTTTTTTCACATTTATTTTTTCATTTATTCCGGAAACTGAGGTTAAAAAATGAAAGTAAATTTCAATCAAGCGCCATTTTGTGAAAAAAAAATTTTTTCAAAAAATCCTACGATGCGAAGTGCTTTATATATTACATTTTAATAATCTTTTCGAAATTTTTGATTCAGAGCAATCGACTGCATGCAATCATGGCGACCGCAGACCGTGACATGTTTTATGCCGGTTACAATATCAGCGCTCCCAGTTAATATATATTTATAAAAAAAAATTGTCAATATCCCTCAATATTTATACTTTCCAATAAAACAAACTTGGATGAAATCGGACAAATAGTTTTTGAGATAATAATTCCCAAAATTCGCCTATTTTTTCCACCGTCTACTCGCTCATGGTTACCGCAATTAGCATTTTGCAAAAAACTATTTAAAAAAAACGACAATTACGACTGATATAACTGTGTTTTTTTTAAATAAAATTTCCCAATTTTATTATCAACAATTTGTCTATTCGAATGAATAAAAAGTTGATCCAATAGAAAAATGTCTTGGGTACGAAAAAAATTATTGAAATTCACTGTATTTTTGACATTTCCAGGTTTCGTTTACGTGGGAATAAAACTCATTTTATTCCCCTGTCGAACCTTACGAATAAAATAAGTTTATGAACAATTTTCAAGCCAATTTGTAAAAGGCAAAATTTGTAAGAGGCAAAAAAAATAAATCGAAGCGATAGGATGAGACTAAGCAGTGAATTGCACGGATGGTGAGAGAGAACGTAATTATGATTGTGACATGTGACAAGGACACATTGTTAATTGGATATGCAGAGGCGGGTACAATTGTCAGCCATGGCTGGTTCTCTCTTTCGCTAGGCGACCCGATCTGTTCTCTCTGCTAGCTGCTTTTATGAGCACGAGTGCGTAGTATAATATTATTTTTAGTTTTTTTTTCTTCTTTTTTTTTTGATAAATTTTCTATGCGATCAATCTCCCACGCTTAACGTCCTCCACGTTTCCTCCCCGGACGTGCATAAAATATTTGTCTTTAAGATTCAACTGACAAACTAATCTACGAAAAGATATATGTCATAATCCCGCTTTTGTAAAAACAAGACCAGGAAATTTGAGGCTCGGGTCATTGACTGCTCTTCAATGTTGATTTTTCTCGATTTGTTTTTTTTGTTTTTTTTTTTTTTTTCGTCGCCCAAGTTTTAACGATCCACCCTAATTTTGAGTCGTGTTTTTCCACGCTGAGTTCAAACACGCTATGTATATTTTTCAAAATGTTGTGAATAAATACACTGGAAAATAAAAATAAAAAAATAAAAGCTTGTAATACGAATTCAGCTAAACCGAGCTCAACGGAAAATCATGTCAATACAGTGAAATCGAATAAACGGTCGAATTTATTCCTAGTAATTAATTCAATACAATATTTTTGTCCAGGTTAAATATTTTGTAAAATATACAAAATGACAGAGATATTTATGTTATTTAAATGACATTAATCGTGAATACAGCTTTTTTACTATGGAATTTCAAAATTATCGAAATTCCAATTGATGAACATCCAAGAAAAATCAATTTTCTTATAAAGTTTTTTTTTTTTTTTTACTCACGTTCATATTAAAGTGCCTCACAGCGGTCAATCCATACGAAAATTCTGCGCACTCGAACTGCACAGTATTCACACTAGTCCATGATTCCAATGAGTCTTTAACAGCGTCGTCGAAGCTTCTACGATCAGCCCTTTACTCGTCGATTAAAAACGTTGCTTTTTTCCCTCTACTTAAGAAATATAATCGTATGGATTAATGAAAGGGTACTTCCGGTATTAAAGGGTAGATGGTTTATAGAATTTGTATTTCTGGGTGTCGAAGCGAAGGCGACTGAGTCACGCGATAGGACAGTTGGCCCCTCCCTGGACTCGTAACAACCCCTGTTGCAACGTTTTACGCGCATGCCCCGATTTGGACGGTGCGCCTTACCAACCATTTTCCCGATAAACGAAGGGATGATTTTCTCTCTTCGTGCTGTACAAGTTTCTCCTCGAGAGTTATATTCCCACACGACCAACACTTGCTCGACGAAATATGGGGTTGTTACTTCCTCTGGGCACGTGTACAAACACACATTTTGCAGAAGTTGAAAGTGATAGCCCTTTGAAGGGAGAAAGATGGTCGAAGTCCCTGTACCGATTTTTTTCTGTCTCAGTCCCACCGCTCCCTCGGCACAAAAATTCTCTTGCGTCTTTACAAATCAGCTTCGATACATTTTGAGGAAAAATTTCGTTAAAAATTTCTTATTTAGATACGAATTTTAGGATGTTTAACATTTTTTACTAGGGACGTTAATGATTTTGAAAGAAAAAAGACGAAAGAAAAAAGAATTTGCAGTAAAGAACGCGGAGCATGATTTTTTCCTTTATTTCTGCCGGTTGCCATTCGACATAAAAAATCATTGGTTGAAATACTCTGAAGAGTTTTTTGCAGATAAACACAAATTTATTTAGTAACAAAAATTAAGGAAAACGGTCGCTTGGTACACGATTTTATCACCAAATATTTCAAATCTCGTAATTCGAGAACTTAATTTTTCTTTCGTAAAATTGAGGCTAGAAATTTTATAAAAATAATAAATCTTCAACAGGGATGCATCGTGATATTATGAATTTGTACTTTTTTGTTATTTATTCAATAATTATTGCAATTTCAAGTTCATGAATAGTCAATAAATATATTTATTCAATAATTATTGCAATTTCAAGTTCATGAATAGCCAATAAATATAATTATTCAATAATTATTGCGATTTCAAGTTCATGAATAGCCAATAAAAAATCATTGCATGCAGTCGAAAGAATAAAATGTATTTTGTAAGGTCGAGTCTTTAATGCACCCTTCAAGCACGCCCTACGCATGGAATCTCGAAAGAAAAGGAACGAAACAAGCGAGGGTGAAAAAAAACTTCTTCCTGTTTCGCTGTATTTAAAGTCCATTCACGTCCCAGTCGGCAAAAACGTTTTCTGACATTTCTCTTTCCTTCCCTTGAACAACCCCCAACGTTGAAGGGGATAATACACTCGAGCTGCAGCCTTTTCACACGATTCCATATCACTCGAAACTCTGTAGAGTTCAAACTCTTCGATTGATCGAGCTTGCTTTATTTTTATTTGCTTCGAAGCCACTCAGCCATTTGCTTGTGGAATATTCGATAGCGATTGGGGTTTTTCTCTCATCCCCCGTGTGCATATATTTATAGAGGGTGGCATTTGGGCTTTAGTTTCAGTGTGAGAAGCCAAGCGAGAAGCTCGTATTGATTTTTCGCCGATTCGATACGAAGGTCTCCGAGGGTCATTTGCTCTTGAAGTTTTTACATACACAAACTTGTCTTCGCTTATTTTTCTATTTTTCGAAAGCTCCTTCGTTCGATCAGCTCGAACGGGAAGAATTTATGATTCACTGATTAAAAAAAAAACAGCTTTGAAATGATCATATACTTATTTTCAAATTCAATTCTATGACTAGAATCTATATTCCAGTTGAAAAGTTTCAAGGAGACCCACTGACCAATTTTAAGCATCTATCCAGCGAGAAAATTTTCAGGTTACTTCGTTAGGATCAATTTTATTCTGGCAAATGCTAATTATAATGAAGCCACGATATTTTTAGACCGAATTATAATTGAAACAATTGTGTATTTTGTCCTTCAAATAAAAAAATCGATAATAAGAAATATTGTCGCGTAAATGAATAAATTTTATGGGATTTTATTTATTGTAAAAACTATAGCTGCCTCGACGCAGGATCTAGTATTTTTTAACCTTCTTTTTCTTTTATAAAAAAGATTCATTTTCGAAAAAGCTGTAGGAATTTTTCATGTGGTTGAATTACCATCGAAACAGTTAATTTCTTAAGTTTTCTCGCGGGAAAGAAATGATCGATACAAATTTTTATACTTAAATTAATAAATTTCATACTTTTTGAAAATTGCAACTTCCTCGAGGCAAGTTCCAGTCATTTTTTACGTTATTTGTCATTCATGGAAAAGATTCATTTTCGAAAAGGCTGTAGGAATTTTTCTTGTGGTTGAATTATCATTGAAACAGTTCTTTTTTTTTTTTAGCTTTCCCACTGAAAAGAAATGAGCGATGCAAATTTTGATATTTAAATTAATGAATTTCATAGATCTTGAAAATTGCAATTTCCTCGAGGCAAGTTCCAATCATTTTTTACGCTATTTATCTTTCATGGAAAAGATTCATTTCATATGAGATCGTAGGGAATCAGAGCAACTGTAAAATTATTCATAAATCTCGAAAAGCTGCAAAATATTTTGCTGCACTTTTCGGGGCATTCACTGGAGTTGTCCTAGTTGGCAACTAGACACGAGTGAGAGAAAGAGCGTGAAGATAATAAGTGAGACCGAGAGCTAAACTCCGGTTCGTTTATATTGATTTTCCGGTTGCAGTTTCTCCGTAGCTCAACACGCTGAGAAATTGAATTTGCCTCTCACTCGCGAAGTAACGTCGAAATATATAGCACTCTTTAAAGCTCGAATGCAAAAATCCTTCGTAACCTTGTTTCTCTCCGATTCTGCTGCATTGTATCAGGGATCGCTTCCGAGAACGTTAAAATCGTTAAATGCTCCATTGGACCAATTTACGACCGGGAGACTTCCGAACGAATTGTCCGCGCTGCTGGAATTTTGGACTTGGAAAAAAACAATGAAATTAAAACAACAAATTTTTTCATTCGTACCTTAACCAGAATCTTTATTGCTTTTTTAATATTCACACATTCGCTGAATTCCATACATTCATGATAAAAAATAAATACTTTTACAAAAATATAAATCTTCGTTGATGCCATATTTTTCTGGAAAAATACACGTTCCCATTTGTCATTCGTTTTTTTCTCTTTGTTTTTCATTTCATTCACGATTTTCCACGAGTAATAGAACGATATTTACAAGTAGACAAATCTCTGTGTTACTTTTGACCATAAGAAAAACTGGAAAATCCTTAGTAGAAAATAGCGTGGTATTTTAATTACATTTCAAAAAATTTAGCTATTGCAATTTTTCGACGAGGCGTAAGGAACGAACAAAAAATAAGAGTTCGTTTCGAATTTTCACACGTTAAATACTACGTAGTAAATTTACGTACTTCGAAGACATGTTCGAACGTTGGATTCAATGCTACGAAAATTTGCATCGAAACTAACCTTCAATTTTGGCTTCTAGGCCACTCTTAATTTAGTCTAATTGTCTCTTTCCAATCGATTAAAGGAATTTCTTGGTGGATTCGCGTGAAAGAACTCGCAGAAAGAGACTTTTTTAATCATTTTTGTATAATTTATTAATTGTTCATTAATTCAATAAAAGCAATCGAGACGAACGATAATATAACGCATCATTTTTATAGGACGATCATGGCATGAAAAGAAATGATTAACAAAACGAATGCAAAAAAAAACAAAGTTTAAATTTTTCATTTTGGAGTATTAAATAAATTTGAATGGAGCCAGTGATTTGACAAATTTATTTGATCGCTTTTATAAAATTATGGACAATTTATAGAAGAAGAATAAACAAGAAATCTTTTTTCGTCTCTCTTTTCGCAAAGTTAAGACTTAATTTACATTATCGAATCGGAAAGAAGCTCATTAAATGACTATTGTTCTTACAAACTAATTATCTTAATTAAGTCTACGGTCTTTCCTCATATTTGTGCTCTGCCGCTAAACTCCCTAAATTGTTCTCATCGTCGAAGCTCAACTTCACATTGTAAATCGCAATGTACTTATATTTGCCATTATAAATATAATATTAACTGGATTAAAACGGTGCTGGACCGTTTTGAAAATACTGTCGATTGCCAAACTACGTCATATACGAAAAAGACAAAAAAAAACAATGAAACAAGGATATTATTTACATTTTAACTAAAGGATTATCGATTTACTGGCGGATAATGTCCGAAAAGTATACCCAATTGTTTGAAAATTATTTCTACACTCGTTCAAAAAACAAATTTACAATAATTATTCATTTTATTTTATCCAATGAATTTATACTAAAACGTTGCTCTTCCACAGGAAGTTTCAATGCAAAAATATCGTAATGTAATTGAAAATTTGTCTTTTGCAAAATTTTTAATAAATTACATCACAATTATTATTTTTCATAATTATCGTGATGAAGAAACGACGATTAATATAAATTATGTATATGAAAAATGCAGAAACTTTTTTTTTTGGCGTAAATAAATCGATCGAAATATTAGCTACATATAATAACATTAGCCGAGGGTTATTAATTATTATTTTGCCTTGAATTTCATTTTTTAAAGGCTTGGACAAAACTTTCAAAAAACAATTTTTTTCAATACCTTATTGCCTTTTTCAATTAACCTCATGCATTTTTTAAACTTGTATTCAGTTTAGTAATTCTTTCCAATATTTCAGTTAATTCAAAACGATAATAATCCGCTTCGTATTTCGGAATGTACAAATTTTCGACACCATTTCGCTTCGTATTTCGGAAAGTACAAATTTTCGACACCATCTCGCTTCGTATTTCAGAAAGTACAAATTTTCGACACCATTTGACTAATTGGGACGAAAAAAGTTTATGTCACATAAAAAAATTTGCAGAAAACGGCTAAAACTTTTTTTATTTCGATCAATCGAACGGTGTGGAAAATTTTCAATTTCAAAATTTTCAGCTTACAATTAATGGTTTGAATAAAGAAATAAAGAATGAGATCCCTTGACTAACGTTATTATTTATCTTCAGATATTTTTTCGATACTATTTTTTCCTTAGAAAAATCGTATATTCAATTATTGTTTTTAACACTGCAGTTCACTGTCAATAAAACAACGAGATGAACGTCCAAAACAGGACAAAACTCGGCAGCATACGATTCGTCGTTCGGATTTTTTTCAATAAATAAGTGAAATTGACCTGTGTTTTTTGAAAACCAAATTGCCGCAACTTATTCGCAAAAATTGTAACGAATTGTACAGACGTCTTTAGCAGCTTAAGGACGAGGGAATGCGTTCGCAAGAAAAAAAATCACATTCACATGCGAGAGTTTTCGTGCACAGCGTCGGAAATTGTTTGATATCGAGTTCACTCCAATGTTGAATTTTCTACGACAAATCCGGCAGTACACGTGAAAAAAAAACAATGATAATTCCATACCACAAAAAATCGGTAACTTTCGAGCGAAAATGCTGGAAATTGTAAGATTGTTCTCGATCAACGAAAAAAGGAGCAAGTGTTTTTTTTTTTTAATTCCTACACGTATCTTCTATTCTTTGGCGCTTTTCTGCATCGTCTTCGACCGAAAATAGCTATTATGCAAATGGTCACTGTGGCTATAAGAACCGCGGCGACGGCCCAGACGGCTTTGCTCGTGTTTGGTTTTGGCCTCTCGTCGTTACTTCCGGTCCCTTCCGATTGCGCCGCTTCCGTTTCTATCGGAATTTCTTTCGTCTTATTCGCCGGTGTGATTTCCACGTCTCTCGAGCTCGTCGAGTTTTTACTCGTTTCATCAGACAGCCAAGATTTAGCGGGTTCCATTTTTTTTTGATCATTGCTCGCGGATAATTTTTCTGATGTTTGTGATGATGTCATTGATTTTTGTGTCGTCGTCTTCGTCACTACTGGTCTCGTTGTCGTCGTTGTCGTCGTCGTTGTTGTTGTAGGCGCGTTGAATATTTTTCGATATTTATCCCCGATCAAATCCAATTCTTTTTCTTGCTCCTCAGGAAACGGAAAATCCTCATTCATATCCTCTTGCTCGTCAATATAATCCACCAATGGAGAGAAATACTCCAAAAGTGTATCGGCATTGACTTGATCAATTTCCAAATGACTTTTCATCACATCGCTCCAATTGTCCGCAAAACCTACACGTATCATTTTCCTGCAATAATTTCACGTATTTAGAATCCCAGTTTGATATTAAAAAAAAAATAATAATTAAAAAAAAACAATTATTTATTGGAAATACATCATTCGAATATTTCGAATGGCAAAAAGTTTTTCAATCAATTTCTTGTTCTTACGCCAAGTGGTGATTTCCCACCGTTGAGGCAATCGTTTCGTATCGCATTTCCGTCGATTCCATAAGATATTCGTATATTTGAAATCCCAATATCGTGCCCAGAAACTTACTGCGAAAATGCGTTCATCTATTTTTAGTTTTTTCTCTTTTTTGTCAGACATCATTTTATTTGGTTGACGATTTCTTGAAAATTGGATACTCGAGCTTAAGAGTTTTTCGGGATTGAAATTTACTTACGGTAAATAAGGTTTATTGCTGGTGATGTAGTCGTCGTTCATAAATGATGGAATGTCTGGGACACTCGTACCGATACCCTCGTATTCCATACTGTATAAATGTAAAATTTGATTAAAACTAAATTAAATGAAGTTAATTAAAATTTTTTAGACAAAAATAAACAGTTATTTACCGATATTTCCACCAACTTGTCACGATATTATTTTTATCGATCGTTTTGTTCTCTATTGCGTTAATTCTCCAGTTATCAACTGCTAGATAATACGCCATTCGTGGTAAAACGTCGAGTGCGGTTATCATCAAGGAGACAATGTGCGCTTGGTCCAAATCTGTGCTATTGTCAATCAAACCACGAGAACTCAGCCAGGCATGACTAACCGACAAAATGCCGAATAATTCAGCGACAGCGTCTTCGAGTGCTGGAAAAAAAAACAATAAAAATACTAGACATTATTTTTTTGTGATTATTGAGTGTAAAAAAATGTTTTGTTTTTGTGTTGAATTTTGTGATTTTATCAATTTAGTATTTATGCCACATGAACCGACTCTATTGTTTCTTGACTTCAATAATTGTTTAAAGTCCGGAATTTTTTTAAATAAATTGTTTGCCAACCTGAATATCTATTGGCAGCGCTAAGAATCGGATCCACGTGGTGAGACATTTGCGTAGCAAGAATCTTGGCGACGTTTTTGTGAGCTGAGATAAAATTCGCGATTGACGCTTCGGAGCAGGTGGAAATTCTACAAATAAATACTTTTTCGTATCACTAGTTCTATGTTTTTGGCTGAAAATGTAAATGTTGCTAATCTAATCGATGACAATTGAACAATTTTTTTTAGTACGAACCGCATTTTGCCATCTTTGCAGAGATTTATCAAATGTGAAGGACATTGACCTCGGAAATTACTTTCTTTCCAGAAATCCGCTTGAGGCACGTGTCTGAGCAAAATTTGGCCGAGTTTAGAAGCTTCGTGATACAGAGTCTTTCCAACAATTTCCTGTGAAATATTAATTACTTATTATTCCGATAAACTAAAAACTATTAACCTCCAAACCGTACACTGGTGCGAATTTGCACCAGCAAAATTTTCTAAACGCCGGCATTCAACGGGAAATTTTGTTTGAGGGCATACCCATTTTTCGACAAATATGCGTGACCCTTCTAGTGTCTAACCCGGTCGGGAGAACGTTCATTGTTTCCATAACTGCCGTGAAAGCGACATTGAAAAATTTAGTTGGTGCAAATTCGCACCGGTGTGCGCTTTAAGGTCAAAGAACTATGGTCTGCGAAAATTAAAAAAAAACAGTGTGTTTCGCAATCAAGAACTATGTTTGTGTTCAAAGTAAGTGAATTCATCAATATTTACATGATTTACTAAAAAAAAATGAAGTCATTTGATGTAGAGATAATAAAAAACCCTTTCGCATTTTACGCTGTACGAGCGATAAAATGAAAAAAAATAATATCGATGACTTTTTATATAAATCGTCGATTTAATAGGATTTGATGTTATTGGAAGATTTCATTGATTCAACTGCAGTGTTCTCGGTCAGAATACATGTGCGGTTTGATAAAAAACTAATGTATTGGTTTAATACTTTATAATATTATTATGATTATATAATATCATTGGCACCCCGTAATGAGATATGTGGTTGAAGCAACGATTTTTTTCCCTACGTGTACATTATTGTTTGTGATTTTAATAAAAATATTAATTTCATATTTGTAAATGTTTCATAATGAGTTCAAAAAACCCTCATGTGCGACGACCATCTATCAGCAGTCTGTAGCAAATGCGAGCGTTTTTTGGAATTATATAATTTGTATTGCAGCCATTATCAACTATTTTTGTATTTTCAATGAAAAATAAGAGTAAAATAATTTTTTTTCTTTCCTGTATAGTGTAAAATGTAAAATTTCATTATCAAAATTAGTGCATGTGTGAGGTCATGGAAAAAATACTTAATTCAATAAAATTACTTTTGCATATTTTTTTCCTCCAAAAGTCACTTTTCAACTACAAAAGCGCGTAGGTTTTATTACATTTTGATTACATTTAAAAAATCTACGATTTTTTTATAAAAAGTGAAATATTTGAAATTTCAATGATTTGAGCTCAATTCGAGTGGCGCCAAGTGATTTGGCAGGAAATTTTACCTCAAAATCATATACTTATGTCTGCATTTTGGATTCCATTTTCACCTCCAAATCATGAGCTGTAATCATGAAATTCCTATTCGCACTTGTGTACGGTTTAAAGGTGCTGGGAACCACTGTACGGTTTGGGGGTTAATGTACTTTCTGTAAAATTTCGTTTTTTTTTAATTCTTCTCCATTAATAACTCACTTTTTCCCATAAATTTTTTCGA
This sequence comes from Rhimphoctona megacephalus, assembly GCA_963989365.1. Lineage (NCBI taxonomy): Eukaryota > Metazoa > Arthropoda > Insecta > Hymenoptera > Ichneumonidae > Rhimphoctona > Rhimphoctona megacephalus. The sequence goes on along the minus strand of OZ022415.1, from coordinate 35,023,451 downwards.
ATATTGTACATCACGTCACTGTACGGTACAACATCCATGGCCAAGTTCGTCCAATCGTAACCCTGCAGAGATCCTGTGTAATTCATAATAATTTGATGAATGATTAAGAAAAAAGTGAGTACATTTTTTTCATTATCACATTTTCACTTGATTTCGTTACCCAACAGGTGAGCTGGCAATGTATTGTTCTCAATGGCATCGCCGTATTTCCGGTTCAAACGTTTTTTCACAAAATTAAAAATTTTTTTATGGACCGACGATATTTTGAGCCATTCTTGTTTTGCATGATCGTAACCGTTGTCGTAGCTACTTAGCATTTCCCAATATTCGAGAACCCCATTTTTTCCTGAATTGTAAAAAAGAAAAAATCAATTATTGACATGCTTTAGCAGTTTTTCATTGCATCTAAAATTTATATTTTGGATTATAAGAAAATAATGAAATTTCTTTGAACAAAATAATCGGATTATTATTTTTTTAATTCGTCGCATTAATTTTCTAGAAATTCTATTATTTCTATTGCAGCTTTTCTTTTTCGAACTAAGTCATCAAAAATTAAAAAAAATTCATGGACATTGGAAATCATTTTTGATCTTCGTCAGGCTTTTTTTTTGTGTCATAATCCTTTTTTTATGCTAAAAATTTCATAATATGCGATGGAAATGGAGAAATTGTCAGATTATTATTCAAAGTGTATCGTCTATTGCTCGTTAGAATTTTCCAGACGACGACACGTCATTCAGTAATGCGAATAATCTCGAGGAAAAGATTACGAGTTATTCATTTGCTGAGATTATATTCTAGGCACGTTAAATTCGTAGAAGAAAAAAAGACGCACTATTTTTTCATACGTACCATTTGCTTTTGCAGCTTTTTCAACTAATTGTAGACTATGAGAAAAATTTGCTGCCAATGGGACGAGTGTGCGATGCCAGGAGGTCCAAGACAAAAGTTTCCCTTTTGGATTTCCATTTTGAGACAATTCGTATTCCACATCTACGTTTTTTGAATAAAACTTTGTCATAATTTTGTTTTATCCATGAAATCGAACTCCAATATTATTATTATTATTATTGTTGCACTGTTTTTCACCTTGCCTATAGTATTTTTTGGTTCCTGTTGTGAAGTGCCCACTCAGTCGAGAGAGCTCAGCTTGACCAGCGAATGACACGAGCTAAATAAAATTTGAAAAATAAAAAAAAAATACTCTTTTGATTTGTAATAATTAAAAAAAAAAGCACGAATTAAATTCTGACATTTTTTACCTCGTTAAAATGATGAATTTCGAGCAACGCGTCACCCGGTTTAATCACAACATCGTAAGCATATTCCAACGAACTGTAGGAAAAATCTTTCACTTTCTGAACACTCGTCTCGTTCACTTGATTTATTTTGTAAAGCGCATACTCGCTCGTAGCGTTTTCCTAAAATGTTGAAAAATTCAGTCCGAGATCTCGTGTCATTTCGCAATCATGTTTACGAATTATTTCGAGGTTTTTCTTTGTTTTATTTTGTCTTCTAAAGTACGAAGCGTTTTACCCATTCCAAACGAGTTTCATTCGTCGGCTCGTTTATAAAAATCCACTCGGATTGAGCGGATTTTAAACACGAATCCTCGTAACCGTACTTCGTCAACGCTATAAATTCCTTGATTTGATTCTCCGGAAGTCCCGTCGTAAATACGAGTAAACTCAGAATCACACAAGTCCACGTCAGATTCATGCCTTGTATCTGGACAAAAAACATGACTCATTTTTTACGCCGTTCATTATAAATTAAAAACGTGAATATTCTTTTTTTAAATTTCTTTTTTTTTCATAGACTTTTTTGGGAGTCAAAATATAAATTTGCAAAAAAAAGGAATAATGAGTAAATAAAAAGATTCATAATTAGTATAAGATTTTTCGTTGTGTTACAGTGATGTTAATTTAAATATGATCAATTTCGACGATTAAAGTAATAGTAAAAAAAAATGTGAAAAAGTCATTTATTCAAAACGCCTTTTCTAGCGCATTTTCATACAAAAGCTAACGAATTAATTAACCATTTTTTTCTTTTAAATCAGTATATGAGTTATCATTGATTAAAAACGTGACACATGTGCTGGAGAACTGTCACGAAACGTGTAACCTTTGATCGATGCTTTCATCGATGAATCTTCTTAAAGGTTTTATCAATCACGATATTGGTCTCACGCCTTCTTACGTTTTAATCATTTAATTTGTTACTCGACAATTGTTAGCGACGATCTTCGGGACTGTTGAACGAAGGCAAATTGACCTGGGTGGAAAACGTTCGTTCGTCATCCATATGACAATATTTACGATAAGCAAATTTTTAAAAAGGTGCAGAAAAAAAGTACAGAATAATGGTATAGTCATCGATTTATAAAATAAAACTCGAAAGGTGATTCCAAGGAAAATTTGAGTCAAGAAGTTACGACTTTAAACTCATTCAACCAAAAAAAACGATACAATATATTTTCATAGGTTTCGTGATAACATAATTTTTCAAATTGAGCATACAAGACCAACTAAATTCCAAAACTGGCCAACCAGAGACAACTTAATTCGAGCTAAAGTCAAAGATCAATTATCCGATCTTTTACCTTCTTCATAACGATGTTTTCGTATTGTAAATTTTAATGAAGCAACGTCGCCCGAACTTACATTTATTTATACGATAATGAGAGTCGAAATATCAAGATCGTTTTGACTTTTTAATATTAAGGAAGTTGATATTTTACTACAAAATATAGAAAATTTTGATAAAAATCGAAATTGATATTGAAAAAATGGAAAAAAGTGAAATCAATCAACAAAAATAATATCAAAATGTGATTTTTTATTCGTTTGGAATTTTATTCTTCATTTTTGAAGTGTAATCACAAATCAAACAAACTTATTACGTGGCTTATCAAATTTTTTTACCTCACATTTCGACACCATTAAAATTCACGCACTCGAAGGAAAAAAAAATGATTTAGTATTCATTAATGTTAAATATTTAATCTCTCTGCATTAAATTATCATATCGGTAAAACTCTTTTGAACATATCGAATGATTTTATATTTTTCGCCTCTATTTTGCTTCAAATTTATCAAGTATGAAAGTTTGCTTTCGAGAATTGTCTTTGGAGTGATCCAACGATGACGTTTCTTTTCTCGAGTGTCAATTAGCGAAATAATTGTGAAGCAGTCGTGAAAGAGGTCAAGCACCGAAGGCGAGCTGGGTGAAAAGAAACAATGAGCAGAGCTCGTCACAGCAAAACTTAAACACTGTGTACAACGTTCATTTTGAAAGGTCATTATCAAGAGGATATTTCAGATGTTTTCACAGTTTTCCTGCTCTTCAATTTTCTCATTATTAATCTCGAGTTATGTAAATAAAACATGTTATGCTTTTCAACGTAATTCTCTTTTTTTCGATTCTGCTGTTTTGCTGTGCAGGGGGTTTGCTTAACCAGATTCATTAAAATTTCAATGATCGAGTCAAAAGGTCCGAAATAAGTGGACGTTGGCATTCCGATGTTGGACGATAAGATCGTGTTCTTATCTGGTATTTCTGTCTCTGATAGACAACCTGTTGAATTTCATTTTGTGAAATACAACACACAACTACGTCAGCATTTTTCAGGCCCCAGGAAGAAAAATCTTTTTATTTCAAGTCTGCAAAGTATCTTTCGAATGAAGTGTCACAATTTTCGATACTTCAGCTGTTACTTTAAATACAACTGCAATTTAGTTTTATAAAAAATTCATTTTTTTTGCCATTATTTTTCGAAGGAAAATACTTTTATGAACATGAAACTCAGCTCAAAAAATTCTCGATGGAACTTTCCGCCGAAAAACTGCCGAAATGAAATCGGATGTAGTCTCATTTATGAATAAAAAAAAAGTTCATGGCTGCGGGAAGTTTTATTCGAAGCGACAGCGATCGTTGTCGGGCTTGAAAGAATTCACGCAAGTCACGACACAGAATTGCTGAATCGCGTCAACGTAATTCTTGTAACGGTTCGCTGACTAGTAAACTTGTTATTTATTACCGAATATTTCGATGTTCCAGTCTCAAAATAACAAGGAAAGTGATTTTCGTAAGTTAACTACTATGTTCAGTTGAATTATTGAAAAACACGAACTCGTTGAATATACATTTACACTAGGGACTATGATAATACAATTTTGCTACCGGAAGTTGTGAAAAAAAATTAAAAATTGCTTTTCCGTACATAATTTATCTAAACAATGTTATTTTATTTGAGAAACATTTCAAAAATTAAAGAATTTATACATGCAAAACTAAAAACGAACACCAAAGATTATTTTAATTCAATTATTTCCTAGTTTCTCATATTTTATTATCATTTATATAAAAATTGTATATCTGGAATGAATTTTAATCTCAATCTCACGACCTAGTCTTCGTCACAAGTAGGTCGAATAATCAAGATTCCACTCCACATGTTACTATTTGATAATGGATTGAAAATTGGCATAAAAAAAATGGGACAGCCTGATACATGAATAAAAAGAGTGGGTTTTGATTATCGAATTACCGTTGATAAAGTTTACATGATTCCTCGCCTGATAGGAGTTAAGGGGTTGTGAACATTGGATAATTTTCATAGAACTCTTATCGGGAAAGGCATGAAAAATTGAAGTGATAAGCAAGAATGATGGGCCACGTTGCGATAAAAATATAATTTCAGACGATTTCTCAAAAACGATATTATTTATAACAATAACAACAAATATAATTGTGAAAAGGTAATTGTTTTTCGGATCGTAATAGTAAAATGAAAATGAATAAATCTGTCGAAATTTTAGACTAAATATAAATAATTTTCATTGGTTAATGAACTTGTTTGAAATTGATAAAAATCGAAAAAATTTAATCATCGTACAGTGAGAAAAAAAGTTTTGTTGAAAAGGTAGGTTATTTGGTTGAATACGACGAAGAAAATATTAACGGATTACCAAGAAATTTTTTGTTATTTCAACAATTTCAACGGACTACCAACAAAATATACTGTTGAAATACTAAAAAATTTGTTGTAATTCCAATAATATTTTGTTCGCCGTATTCAACAAAATAATCGGCTTTTTCAACAAATTTTGATTTCAGCGAACTCGATTGTGTAAGCTTGTTAGTAACAGGGTCGTAAAAAAAAAGTAAAATCTCACGAAGTTGCATAATTCAAGTATTAATGACGTAGACAGGACCAAAGCGAGGTTTCCAGTAGCTTCTTCAACGATATGTAGATTTTTTTATTTTTTAAATAAATGCAGTTTTGCTTAACCTTTGGCTCTGTGTCAAGGTTCACGTGCTATAACGTCCGCTAGAAATGAGGCGTCTTCGTTCAAGCATACCGCTCGTAATATAAACTTTATTTGCTGCTTATATAGATGTATATTTTAAATATATTAAATATATCTGAATACCATTTTTTTTTCTCATTCACCGGTGGGAATTTTTAGCAATTTTGTTTAATAGTTCATTGTTAATTAATAAATCGAATGGAAAAATTTCAATAATAACGAATTATTAATTAATTCATTAATTTTCAATGCGTTCATGTAAACCTAATTATAAAAATGAATACTCGAGCAATAAATTTCGCGATGACATTTTAGGCTCGTTGATTCAAGGGTTTATCTTATTATCGATTACTACAATCGACGTCGATCGAAAATTGAATCAAAGTATTATTCAAATTATTCAAATTATTTCTTATTATTATTAATCAAATAAATTATTCAAATAAAATTATTCAAATAAAAACTTCAAATTATTCAAAGTATTATACAAATAGTTATTTGTATTAATAATTTGATTCGATAGGATCGCCCTTTACAAATAATTTACAAGAGTTTTCCAAGAATCGAAAGGTTTGAGTACAATAATCATCATATCTCGAAAAATAAATGACCGATTTGAATGAAACTTGATACAGAGGATCTTCACATAATTGTTTGGTCTTTGTCATAATTTTTTTCTTCAAACATTATAGTTCGTTTTTTTAGAGATAAAAAATGAACAATTTTTTCGGCAAATTCCCGATTTTTCGATTCAGACCTCGGTCATTTTGCGAAAAATGCATTTCACAAAATCAACTATGACAAATACTAGTTTTTTTTTGTCAACTTTAAAAAAAATGTTTATCTTATTTTTCAGTCCAAACGTACAGTCGAAATCATTGTTACCACAAATGAAGTGTTGCAATAAGCTGTTTTACAAAAACGAAAACTACGACTCCTCTAATTTTTATTTATTTTTTTTTAATTTTTCAATTTCATGGACAACGTTGTCTTTTTTAATAAACGAAAAGTTGTTTGAGCAGAAATAAAATTTGTAGTGAAAAAATATTATTGAAATTAACCCTATCTTTGGCACGTCTTTGTAAGCCCTTAAAAAATTGTTAATATTATATTTAGATTATCGTAATGCATTTTACATGAAATTGTTCTAGCACGAAAGGCACGAGATAACATAATGACTAAGATAGATTAGTAATTTTTATCACTGTTCGATGAATTTACGCTTCCATGAATCATGCCCGCCTTTTTTTCCCCCCCTCTCTCTCTCCCTCTTTATTATGACTCTATGCTTGAATTTATTATGCAGTAAGCATACTTGGACGAACTTTTGAAATATATTCTCGGCAGCGTCTACTCCGCGATGAAATCTGTGACGAATTTTTGTTACAAGTGACCCGAAAAACAGAAAGTGAAAGGACTCGCGGTCTCGTTAGAAAAAAAGTGCTGTAATAAAAATACGTCTTTAAATTTCTGTTTACAGAACGAAACATGAGAAAAAAATCGATATTACATAAAATTAAAATGAATAAACATTAATCTACGATTAATTTGTAGATGGAACAGACGAATCTATGTACTTAATGAATAGCCCTTTATTCCAGCCAATTCCTGATTACAAGAGCATCTTTGTTTATTTCCCAGATCTTCACGATCACACTGGAAATTCCGTGAATAATGCGAACGAAAAAAACTTCACTACGTAAATTGTATTTTGTGCTACCAACAATAAACCATCGACGCGAAAATTGATCACTCGATAGCCAAAAATCGATATTTTCGAGCAATTTAATTAATTATAAACAATTATATTAAAAAATCACATTGACGAGTGAATAATTCACGCGAACGGAAGCTTAACTACATGAAAAGTTTAAAAATAAAACCCAGTCGTCCTCGTAGTCAATGTTAATAATACAAAAATAAATTTAAAAAATCGAACAAATTGTCTTTTCGTAATAACATTTGAACATTATTTTTGGAGCACGTCACGTGACCAAGCCCTTGGACTGAATTAATAACCTTACCTTTATACGTTTAAGCGTCACTTGTAACTTGTTTCGTTCACTTTGCGCAGAAATGTTGAATCGTAAATATGTTTACACGTAAACATACATTTTTTCTTTTTTTTTTTCAAAAATAATATAGACAACTTTCGCTCCGAGTGAGTTTTGTCTTTGTCACTGTTCACGCGGTGTATTCCACGCCGGTTTTGTTTAACTCGCGAATGGAATTACGAGGAAGCAAGAAAAAAAATAATAATAGGGGAAAAAAATATCGCCGAGGCCACGAGTAAATGTATATACACGTTTAATAACGAGAACTTTGGAAGCTACATGCGATACAGTCTTATCTTGACTAAGTTAGGAAAAAGTGTTTTTTGGCGCGTCCCACGCAACGGGCACCAGACTCTATTGTGTTTGATCAAAGTTCAAACAATCCTAAATTCTCCTCGCATCACACCACTCATTCCATCGACATGACTACAGTATTGAGTATTGCTCTGTGCTCTCTCTCTGTGACGCGATAAATTGTTCTGCTCGTCATAAATCATGAGTCTACTATATAGATCCACCGTCGAATATTATTTTTTTTCGTCTCCCTACCTTTTAGAAGTACCAAATACTCCTATGATAATGCAGGACACGAGAAACGTTCCTTCAACTTTCGACCATTTTTCTTACCAATGGAAATCGAGTTTTGTCCTTCCTGGCAATTTCATAAGTGCTCCAAAGGAAATTTTTCCGTTGGATCCATAATTTTACATTCATTTATTTTTTGAATGATAAGTATATAATCAAATTGTGCATTTTATTTCATTATTCAAGCTTATTAATTAATCAGGCTTAAATTAACAAGCAAACTTTAAGTGATGCTAACATTAGCGAAATCGAAACTAAAGTATTTGAATTAAAACGAAGATTTCTCAAAAACTCAGTTTCAGTTAAAATACAATTAAAAATGATAATTACGATTAGAAAAAATATTGTTGTCAAGAAACTTGTTGAGAAGAAAGTTGTTGGCCTGATCCGTAAAGATGCGGTGCATTGATGGCTTGCTGAGTTGACAACCATTAATAAATTTGATTTCTCTTATACCAACAATCAATACAATAGAAAATCGAGATAACTACTAGGATTTTATGTTTCAGCGATTTTGCTCTACGTCGATAAAAGTACTTAACGGGTAAAACCACTGTAGAATTTTTGAAAAAACGATTTTTTTTTTATTGGCTTAAAATATACTTTGAGCCCTCTTGAATATGAGGCAAAAAGGTTTATACCTGAAAAAAAAAAATTTCATTGAAATTTCGGGCTCTTCCCCGAGTGCGTCGGTCATTTCAATACCACGTTTCAAAACTTTAAACGCGTTTTTCTCGAAACACGATTTTTCAAAACGGCACGCAGCATAACTCCAACAATTTTCATTCTTTTCATTTGAATTTTTGACAATGTTTTAGAAATAACATTTTGAAGTGAAATACGTACGGAATTTTCGATAAGTTTATTTAAACATTTTTTATCAAAAAATAATTACCCCTTTTTTTGTCGAAAATTGAACCTCTTCATTCAAACACTCGCCAATAATACAAAAATGAATATTTTCAAAATCCCCTACGTACTTCACTAGCTATAAGTGTCTAGATTAAGTGTTTTTTTTTAATTTTTATTCCAGACCAACAATTGCACCAGTTACACTGCGTGCCGCGGAGCGTCTCGAATTCAACAAGCCTCGCGGGAAAAGCTCTGGTGTCGCCATTTTTAAATATTTTTCAATCATAATTTTTTGTTGTACAGTTAAATATATGCTTAATAACTCCCCTGAATATTATTATCCTATTACCTTTCCTTCCACCCGAAAAAAAATTGTCGAAAAAAGGCATTTTTGAGGCCGTTACAGTGGTTTTAGTCCTTAAGGGATTGCATAAGTCCGGCGCTCAAAAAATTAGGGATTTTCAGGGATTGTTTTTTGAGGTTAAGGTCTATAGAAAAAATTACGGTAAATATACAGAAGTGGGGATTTTCGGAAAAATCTGATAAGACATGGAAGGAGGACGATTCTGTTGCAAGTCGAACTTTTTATCACAAAAAAAACCATAACATAACCCAAAAAATGCATTATGGATTTCGCACTGTGTGTGTTTTATGTGAAAGATGTCAACACACGCACGCACAAACACGCGCGCGCGCCTAGACACACGGTGTGTCCGGGATGTCGTCACACCCACTCTGTGTGTTTTGTGTGTGTATAATAATCTCAATAAAAAATATTACCGAGCGAAAAAGAAGAAAGGCCAGAAAAATTTGTCAGACAACTTTTCGTGACGTTGGCTGCTGTTTTTTTCTCACGACAATTTTCAGAGTTTCATTGGTACTATGTCAAAATAACATGCGTCAAAATAACACCAAATTAATAAAAATATTAATAAAAATTAATTAAAAAGTGTCAATAAAATATAATTGACACTCTTTGCGGCTCCAGTTCAAAATTGATCCAAATTTTTTTCTAGACATTGTTATATGAATAAAAAATGATATAATATATAATATTAAGGGGGGAAGCCTTCAAATGTGAAAAAAAAATAAAAAACTTTTATCAACGATTAGGGCAACGGGGGGCTTCACGCCCCTTTGCCGTTTTTGCGGTCATAACCATCTTAGATTTGAACTACCATAGGTTTGAATTGCATATGGTTTTACAATAATAACCACAACATCAATGTGTTACGATTACAATATTTTGTATGTCATTTTGTCGCGAGTTATTTTAATTTGACGTTATTTTGACGTGTTACAGTTTCATTATTAGGATATCTCCACATTTTTTTCTCCTTTTTTCAACATTTTCTCTTACTCTTCTTGTTTCTTTATTTTTTCTCTTCTCTCCACGATCGATTAGCCTATGCTAAATAGGGGTGCAAGCAGAAAAGAAAAAATATTAATAGCCGGCTGCGATACAGTGAATCGCACTCCGAGGGCGAAGGGAAACTGCAGAAAACCTTGTCGATGCAGCTGGCACCTGACTAATCTCCTTGGGTGGCAATGCGAACACGATCAACCCTGGAGGATCTGGTGAAGGGAAAGGACCTTGAAAAAAAGACAACGGAAAATTCCGTTGTTTTTTTACAAGGTTAGACCCTAAAGACAGCGCTAGTGTTACCTTTAGCGTCTAAAGTAACGGTAATGAAAAAGACAACGAGAATTTCTGTTTCTTTACCGTCGCCGGATCCGCCGGATCATTGTAAACACGGAGAGAATTTTACACGAAAAATTACTATGTTCACATTGCGTCGTGGAACCATGTCGTCGCTTTTGAGCAAAATTTACTATGTTTTGAATAGAAAAACATAGTAAATTTCTTCACAATGGTCGACATGGTACCACGCGGCAATGCGAACATAGTAATTTTTCGTATAAAATTCTCTCCGTGAATGTATATCTCTCCTTAATGCAACAAAATATCATTCAAATAAACCAATTAATTTATTCATCCTAACGATTACCGTTTAGTCAATCTGATGATCGAGATTCAAAAGAATTATTTCATTAAAACAACTAAAAAGTATGCGTAAGGAAATAAATGGTACCAGTTGTTCAAACCAAATCATTTGGCTCCGGTGATTTAGTTGATTGATCTTACAAGAAATTTTCATGATTTAGTTGAATTAACTAAATCATTTACCATTGAACAAAAAAATGTTGAATCCACCATTTTTCATCGAACCAAATTGGATTTAGTTTGATAAACATATTTTTTTTCTCAGTGTAAGACCCGCGGCGTGTAAGCCGTGGGTCACTTTTTAATTCTCTTGCTAAGAATACTAAGCGATTAATTTAATTTCATCTAAAAACTTATCTAAAATCCGAAACATTCAGAAAATCTATAAAAACCTCATTTTTTCGACAATATCAAAGAGAAAACGTTTCGAAATTAAAAGAAAGAAAAACAAATATTGAAAACTCTTCGAATTATCAAGCCGACTGTGACAAAAAATAGTTTCGAGAAAAATGTGTTGCTTGCACACGTCGTAACGTTGTAATCGGATGGAATTTGCAAAATAATCTTTTTATCTATGTACTTGACAACACAACAACAATTTTGTTTGAATCGTATATGGTTTGACACCATATATAATTCAAACCTTAAACAATTCAATCTTAGGGTGGTTCAAAACTAGGGTGGTTAAGGCAGTAAATACATGGAAATACTATTTCAAACCAAGAGTGGTTCAAACCTAGAGTGGTAGAGACCTTAAATACATGAAAATACTATTTCAAACGTTGGGTAGTTCAAACCTAAGGTGGCAGAGACCGTAAATACATGGAAATACTATTTACACTTGGAAATTACTCCTTACTACTTATAATTGTTTTTACTGTGTATGTGCGTGTGCGTGTGTTTCGTGGTACGCACTCACCACCTGCTATACCTGATATCTGTACTACTTAATATTGCCATTTTTTTATTTATTTTTTCACATTTGAACACTTTCCCCTCCTTAATATTACATAGGATACCATTTTTTGATGATAAAAAACGTTAAAAAAAATTGAAGCAGTTTTGAGCGGAAGCCGCGATTGTAAATATTCACCAATTCAATAAGTCGTGACGTGCATACGATTTTTCTATGCTCGTAGGGATAAGTGTCTGGAAACAGTCGATGTTTAAGAATTAATTACTACGAAACTAATATCAATTCATCCCGTATTTATGTGTAACTACACAAAATTTTAGCCCTTCATCTTGGATGGCTTAAATTCACCGAATCTACCTTAAGTAAAAAAAAGTGGACAAGTGCGAGTTGATCTTACATGGAGAGAGTTCCGTACGATGAATATACAGTGGCGTGCAAAAGTTTCGGGCCACCCTATTTTTTCCAGTTAATTGATAAAATATTTTATTTCTCCACTCGTTCATTGTTCAAAATATTCGAGAGAGTTAGAATGAAGGTAACAACGTCGTATATTATATTTAATTATGGCTTATTTTTCGTGTACTACGTGGAATGACTTTGGTCGGTGTGCAAAAGTATCGGGCCACTATATCGCCGCGGCGTCGTACGCACGGTTTGTTTACATTTTTTTCCTCGTTAGTTTCAAAACACGTCCTACAATGGAAAATCAGTCTCCTTTCTGCCACAATGCCAAAACACACGAATATTCAGCTTCGTGAAATCGTGTTAAAACTTTCGTCAGAAGGAAAAAGTTCTCGTGATGTTGCGGATACTTTATCTATTGGCAAAAGTAGCGTTAATCGCATTATTACTAAATATAAATTAACAAACTCACTGTGTGACAAAAATCGCAGCGGTAGAACGCGAAAAACTTTGAATCGCGTCGACAAAATTATAAAAAGTAAGTGCATTGTAGATCCACGAAAAAGTGTTGCAGATGTTTCCCGGGAATTGCGAAGTGAAAATCTAGCTGATGTTAGTCGGAGTACGGTATCTCGACGTCTCAAAGCTGCGGGACTGATTGGACGTGTTGGTGTAAAAAAACCATTGATTAGCAAAAAGAATAAGAAGGCTAGATTAGACTTTGCGAAAAAATATCAGTGCTGGATGGTATCAGATTGGCGAAAAGTACTTTTTTCCGATGAATCGAAATTTCAATTATTCGGAAGTGATGGTCGGAAGTACGTAAGACGCCCAGCAGGTACCAGATATAATGTAATGTACCAAATTCCTACCGTAAAACACGGTGGCGGAAACATTAAAGTTTGGGGAGCATTTTCTTATGATAGCGTTGGTCCGCTGGTGGAAATTCATGGCAATATGGACGCTGCAATGTACAAGGACATACTACAAGATAATATGCTCCCGTTTGCAATGAAAAATTTGCCGCGTGGTTGGGTTTTTCAACACAATAATTATCCGAAACACGCTTCGCCTCTTGTTAAAAATTTTCTTCAAAGCCGGAAAGTCCGCCTTCAGTACTGGCCATCGCAGTCACCGGATTTAAATCCTATTGAACACCTGTGGCAAGACCTCAAGCATCGTATTGGAACGTAAAATTACTCCAACAAAACGGACTTGTGGAATCATTTGCGAAGTGAATGGGAAAAATTGCCATAAAAACGAATCAAACAACTAATTGGGTCGGTGCGCTGCAATCATCGCTGCTAAGGGCATGGCAACAAAGTATTGAGTCGAGTGGAGAAGACCAAGACATGCTTCCTTATTGTTCAAGTTTTTTGTTATTTTTTCATACCCAAAAGTACTCGGCCCAATACTTTTACACAGCCAGTCATAAAAAATTGTTGAACAATTAATGATTTAAGATTGATATCAATGTATACAACCTATTGTTTCTAAATATAAGTGATTACGTGTTATCATTACTCATTTGTTTTTCTCCCACCACCATATTTCTGTTCAATGTGCATAAAAAATAGGGTGGCCCGAAACTTTTGCACGTCACTGTATTATCTACCATGTTTTTTTTTTTTGAATCTGACCCAAATTTGTTTGTGGTAAATAAAAATTTTGAGACCATAAATTTCTTATAGGTTTTCCTGTAATCTATAAGTAAAGAACTATTTTCTGTATTTTTTTCAAAATTTTAATCTCAGCAGTTTCGGAGATAAGGGGGGGGGGGAGGAATGGTCAATTTTCATCTATTTTCTTAAATAACTTTAAAACTATTTATTTCAGAATTATAAAAAAATATATTTGAGACCCTCACGACAAGCCCGTTCATTTGATATGTCACACGGCACAGTTTGCAAAACTTTTTTTTTTAATTTTCTAATTTACCCCCCAAAAGTGACCCCCATATTCAAAATTCATTTATTTACGTTACGCGTTCGTGTTTGGGTCACAGAAATTCATATGTGTACCAAATTTCAACTTAATCGGTCCAGTAGATTCGGAGCAAATTGGCTGTGACAGACGGACAGAGACAGACACACGAGTGATCCTATAAGGGTTCCGTTTTTTTTTTTCATTTGGACGTACGGAACCCTAAAAATGGAATGAAATAAAAATTCATAACTCGTGAATATAATTTATTGAAACTACATACAAAAGTAATATAGCTATATCACAATGGAGTGTACGCTTATTATTTTCTTTTTTCTTTAAAGATAATTATTGACTTAACACCACTGTACACGTCCCATAATAGTATAACTAAAACATTCACAGCATTAGAAAAAAAAAACTAATATCTCTTATCAATACATTGTCCTTAAATATGGTCATTATCATTGAAATCTAAAGTATCTAGTAGACAGATTGGAGATTACAAAATGATATTCAATCTGTACAAAGATTTTTTACTCTCGCACCATTGCGATTATCGTCGATGATAATAATTCTTCGTTCCAGGGTTATGGGATTGCGAGCCCTTGAACAGCTCGTAAAAAGTTAAATATCTGTATAATAATAATAATAATACTGCTATCTTTGACCGGTTTTAACCGATTGTATTAATAAGATGAATAACATAACGTGGCTATAACTTATTTAAGTACGAAAAATTTCTACATTGCAATGCTTGCCTGAAATTGGTGTCTTTTTCTTTTTATTTTTATTTTTTCTCTGCAATAATATAAATTATTTGCTTCTTCAATTTGACTCTCTTCTCTTCTTTTTCTCTCTCGTTCTCTCTACGTCTAATTAATAAAATTGTGCTCATTCAATGTCGAAAATGTCTAAGTAGAATTTTCATATTTACAAATCTTTATACAGATGCATGGATCGATTGATGTTGGTAGACCATCGTTCTTTTCTTTCGAATCGAAGCCTGCCTTTCCCAACTCAATTAACAAAATTTCGCGATTTCTGTTCAGGTGAAATTAAATATATCGAGTGTGAATCACTCGTTTTCGGGTCTTTTCTCATCGGAATTCATCACGTGCCTGCATAATGAAAGGAAATTAAACAAATTAATTGGAAAAATACTCCAAATAAAACCATTGTCATTACTAATAAAAATACTTTTTAATGAATTCGAAATCCATTTTTTTTTTGCATCGTTCTACAAATCACAATTTATACAGAAATTGAAGGATGATTTTTGATACTCATGTCGATAATAGCGAAGTTTCGAAATTCTGATATAATCAAATTTTTAGCTGAGACAATTCATCTTCAATTCACGTAGATCAAAGAAGCAAAAAATTAACTCTACATTTCTAAAACAGAGTCGAAAACAATCCCAATTTTAATAGTAAACTAGGTGATTTAAACACGCGCTTCGCGGACGTCAACTTCTTGCTTAATGTTATTTTTAGTAATAAAGTAAACCTTAATATTAATGAAACCGTCAGAATAAATTAAAAAATATGATTTATACATAAAAGATTATTATTTATTATTTACTTATTTAAGTTTTAATAAAATTTGCCATTTTTCAAGATGTATTGAAAATAATTATAGCTTGCTATTGTTCTTGTCTGTCTGCGACTTGTCAAAAACGAATTTAAGTTGTTATAGATATTTGAAGGACCAGCTGTCATCGTGACATTTTAGGGCAGAGAGAATAACTTCAGAGTCATAATTTGACTTGAACTCTAAAGGTGCCTTTTCATGCTGACGCTAGACGTTGGGGCTTCAAGCGTCAGCCCAGCCACGTGCGCGTGGAGGGGGAAATGGCATAAAAGCTAAATCGTGTTTAGCTTTTACGTTACAAAGCACGGCCTCAGAATACTCAGAGCCTGATCACGTGACGATCGGACGCTGGGACCGAGCGTTTTGATGCTTGAAGCCAGTGTCCAGCGTTTGACCGTGTTTTGACATTCAATTTCTGGAAGGGGAAGTCACGTGACCCGATTTGACGCTTGAAGCCAGCGCCTAGCGTCAGCATGAAAAGGCACCTTAACAGGAGATGCGAGCTATGTGCAACGTCATAGCGAACAAAATCAGAATAGTGGAAAAGCGGTAACAAAATTGCAATTTCATGCGTTACTCATGAACTTTATATAAGAGGAAACACTTCTTTGTTGCATTTTTTCGAAACTTTTCTTCGTTGTATATATATATATATATATAGTTTTCATGGTCAAATGTTCACCAACTACGAGTTTATCAAATACTATTCTCTTTGTTATGAAAAAACGAAGAGAATGCTGTATAATTAAACTTTATTATCGCATACGAGACACATTTTATGCTAATGAAAAGATTGGAGTCGTTTTCGACCCTGTTGTAGGGTTTACGTCCGGAAAAATACGGTCAAAATGTTCGAAAGAATTTTTTTTTTTAAAGTAGAATTCTTATGGAATTAATTAATTACGAAAAAGGTTTTTTACGATAAAGATTTCCACGAGGTATTCAAGTTTTCATGCAACTTTCTTTCGTCATTTTTTAATTACCTTTTCGACACTATCTGTTCTCTCGATATGGATTGTTTCCCAATAGAGGGGTAAGTTTGTACCGTCTCATGAAATAGTCTCATCAAGTCACAAGCGTTCAGTGACAAAAGCGGGGTTAGCGATACCCGCACTCGAATCCATCGGTCTTTCAATGTTTGATTTCTCATTGTCAGAACTGAGTTTTGTCAACCCGTACTCGATCCTGTCCTCGGACTTGCAATACTTTTCGTTGTTCATTTCCATCTCCAACGCTATACGATCTCGTCTATGCTCTTTGTACAACCATCTGTATATAATAATAAATAAATTTCATAGTAAAAATTCCATTAAAAAAAAAACAAATATTTAAAAATATGAAAAAATCGTAATTTCCTTTTTTACGATCTTCGAAAAAAACTTCATAGCTCTGTTAATAATTAAAAACATTTATTTTTATCGTCTTGTCAATAATGAAAGAAAAACTTTTTCGTAAAAAAGGACCGTATTAATAATTCCAATTTTTTTTATTCGTTTTGTAGTCCACCCAAATTGTGGTAATTTTATCGTAAGAAATTTGAACATCGTTTTCACCTTTATACAGAAAATCCAATTCTGTTGAAACAGTAAAATATTTTATTGGATACGTGCAACAAAAATATTTCGTCCAGGCAACAAAATTTGGAATGTTACAACAAAGTTTCGTTTCAGTATAACGAAGTTTTGTTGAAAGATTCCAAATTTTTTTGCCTGGACGAAATATTTTTGTTGAACGTATCCAAGAAAATATTTAAATATTTCAATAAAATTGGATTTTCACTGTATAGATAAACCACGATAATGAAAGAAGTAAAGAATTTAATTTAATAAACGTAAATAACCGTACGGCAATGAAGATCGTAAAACAATTTGTACTCGTCAGAGGTTAAGGACTCGGATTCTTGCATGGTCAATAGAAATACGTGATTATACTTACAAAAAGGAAAATACGGCGGGGACCGTAAGACCCCCGCCGAGCAAGAAGAAGGTCCCCGGAAATGTGTTCATGGTTGCGGCGTACACGGAACTGTACATTGGCCCATAAACCAAAGGCATAAGAGACTCGCAAACGCCAAAAAGCGAATTAACTTTGCC
The DNA here is from genome assembly GCA_963989365.1 of Rhimphoctona megacephalus. NCBI lineage: Eukaryota > Metazoa > Arthropoda > Insecta > Hymenoptera > Ichneumonidae > Rhimphoctona > Rhimphoctona megacephalus. The sequence goes on along the minus strand of OZ022415.1, from coordinate 35,005,710 downwards.
TGTAATTAAAAGAAAAAAATGAAAGCAATCCATTTCGATAAAACTGCGTGGTTTTTATTCCTATTTCTTCAATTTATCGATTTCAATACTATAAAACAACATTCAAGGATCTCTTGAATCTTGAATTTTAAAGCACTTGCCTAATTCGTCTGTTGGGACGAGTTTCGAGGCTATCGAACGCATTGCGATGAAGGACGTTCCATTCACGATCTCGACCAAGGGTGCTAATTTACGTGGAAAACAGACAATTCAAGGATCAAGCATAACAATTAACATCTCGATGTTACATCGATGAGCAAAACGATTGTATTTTAATTGTACTATGAAAATATTTACATCGATTGAAGTCGAAAGAGATTAATTAAAATTCTTTATGCAAATGAAACATCTTCTTTCAACAAAAATTCATTTGTAACTGATTTTTTATTCAATCGAAAATTCATTTTAATAAATGAGTCAATTATTCAAGAGTTTCCAGCCATTTTTACTGCTGCAATGCATTAATGAAACTTTAATTACGTTTTATACGCAAAATACAAATATACTGAATTGCTCATTGCTTCTCGATGATTGAATAACATTTACGTAAAGTTAAAACGGTAAAACTCACCAAGATAGATCATCCAATCCTCAGTGGCGAAAGCGTATACGAAGCAAGCGAGTATTTTACTCATACAACTCATGACCCCGACCAGTGCATCGTCGATCTTCAGGACGTGACTGAATAAACCCACGGACACCATCGTACCTGTGGAAAAAGTAAAGAAAATCGAATTCAGCACGTTATCACTCGAGCAACTTCAATTTTTCCATTGAATCACCCTTAGTATTTTCTCAACAATGAATAACGCTTATCATCAATTTTTTTTCTTTCAAACAATCGCAAAATTCTTTTATCGGACGAGTGTTGATGCACGTGATAAAGTGATCGAGGTTTTGTATCAAATTCCATGCGTCCCAGGATCGCCTTTTGTTTTTCAAACATTTCCGTCTAGCTCTGGGTTCGTGTACATAATGTACATCGTCAGATACTAGTTCGCCTTTCTACATTATTTTTTTTTTACCGTAGAAACCCTCCGAATACCACAACCCGGCGTACTTTTCAATTAAAATTCATTTAATTATTGAATTTCATCAAAATAATAATTACAAATCCATTTAACAATATAATATAAAATTGTTCGCAACTGCTTGAAAAATTAATTCTACATTACAAAGTTTTGATGTTTTAATTAAAAATAAAAAAGTGATTCTATAAGAAATCTCGAGTAAAGATACACGGCGCGACTTCCCTTCGCCGTGTAAAACTATCTTTTTAATACTTGGCGTCAAGACGCTGCCGCGTCTCTAGATTTAGTCTAAATTTAAAGATTTTTTTGTTCAATAAAATCTCTCAACCCTAATAATTCGTTTAATCAAATCCTGTCTGATCAAGGGCCAATAGAATCACGATTGTGTTTATAGGAGTAAGGGGGAAATTGCAGAACAAAATAAACCTTTCGGCGCAACTTATGCAGATTGCAACTGTATGCCCACAATTTACCATCTATCGAGCGCAACGAAACAAAAAGACGTAATCGAGGATATATCGAGTATGGAATTCTGCAGTTCATGTTCTTTTGTACGATAGGGATCAATCGGTGTACAATAAATTTGCTTAGCAACGTCGATAACTGTTATGTAAGCGAGTACTACGTACGAGGCTATTAATGTGGTAACTAGGTGTAAAAGTGAAGGAATGCTAACTCGAGGTAATAACTCTCGTTCTCGTTCTTATGCTCGTATATGTTTCGTGCTCCGAGAGAAAATCTCGTCGTGACGAACTTGACCTTCGATTTCCAAAGTCTATTCTATCGACTTTACTACGTATAATAATAAATATGTTTTTATCCACTAAAATACACATATACGTAATTTTCAAATATTCACTAACGGTGCAGCTGTTATGAATAATATAAGAGTCTCATTATCGTATGTATTAAGGTAGATCAACGGATACGAATCCAGGAAGTTTAATAGTTGCATTGTACCGGAATTCTTCATTGCATAAATTCCCACACAAGTCTTTATGAGTATTAAATTAAACCGATTGCAGCATTCGATTAAATTACGAATTTAATTGATGCTCTTTTTATGGTTGAAAAATAAGTTTGTTGGGCGTTTCGATCGGGGATGACGAATTAGGTTGAAATTATTTAATATCGAGAGTAAACAATAGTAAGAGAAATATAATAACAAAACGCTAAACTTTAACAAGATTCCTGATTTTGCAAATAAAATATTACTATTAAATTTTGTTATGCAAACCTCATTGATGTAACGAGACTTTGGAGTTTCGTTGAAACGGGTTTTTTAAATAAATTACAGTGAAATTAAATTGAATTTTTACGATCGCTGTTACGACAGAAAAATTCCAACGGCAATTCCTTTTATCAATTAAATTAATATAAATTATGACGTTTCAAACAGCGATATTCGATCGTAAATTGTTTATAAAAAAAATTATATGTCCATGCTTCATAACCTAGTGACGATTTTCTTTTACACAATCGTACATTTTTATTGTCCAAGATTTTTTTTTCGATGTAATAAAATATTCTTAGCGTATGACAAGTCTGAGACAATTATCGTGAATATTTGAACGAGTGAACGAACTTAAATGGCGGAAATGTTTAAAAAATTTTCGATCTTCTTAATCATGGTAATTTACGGCCAAACGCGTGTTGTGAATATCGGAATTAAGGTCGGCAAACAATTCATATTCAATTCGAGATACGACACTCGCGTGCGTAATGAGATTATGGTAATAGTTCGTTGAGGTAGTGGATGTACGAGAGGCGAATTGGAAGGCGCAAACGCAAGAGACTGATGAGAATATGCCGAGCCCCCAAGCTAACGGAGATAAATCCAAGTCACGAGTATAACAAATATATATCGCGTACTCTGTGGAATAACTTTTTCTTATTGCTCCTCGATCCTCAGATCAATTTTCTTACACGTGTCAGAACATCGATTTATCGATATACAGAAAATCATGTGATCGAGCGTTCATCAATCTTGTTCTGGAGGCTCGCGAGGCGAGACACTATTAAATCGGTAATCATGAATTTTTAGTCTGCAAAATCATTTCATTAAAAATGATTAATTAAAGAATTCTTGAGCTACGATAACTGTGCTATTTATGAAAAAAGGTGTGACAGTTTGAATATTAATTTTTTCTATTCAAAATCATAGTGTCTGAAGGAAAAAAACTGTCTATGACTCGACGTTTTATAAATTTCTGATTAAAACAGGAATTATTTCGATTACTTATGTATGGTAAGTGTAACGTAAAGCGGATATTTTTTTTTATTAATTGATTCGTATAGGATTAAAAAAAATGATACTGTTTGCTAGACGATACCTGACATCGTTTATAAACACTCATGAAAAAGAAGTTGTTGATTCTTTGTACGTTCTAATTGGGCTTAGCCTGAAACTTGCTGACGAGATTTTTTATCTTTGAATGCTATTCACACGAGAAAAGTTGATTAAAATAAAAATCATAAAATTAGGTAAAATCTAGATTGATTTCTTGATTTCACTCTGCCTTGGCTATTTCGGGATTAATGATCCTGCCTCCGATTAAAAATTGTATTTTAAGGACAAGACTAGTAATGCGTATTCAGGGCATGTCCGTCACAAGTCGAATCTTATTTTTAACTCTGCGAGAGTTTATTCATGGACGAAAGATGAATGACAATCGTTTGGGATTCAACGGAACGAAGGACATTTATTTGTCTCGATTTATTTGTGGAAATGGATGATAGGAAATAACGCTACATTCAACGATACGTTCAACGTGCCGGAACTGATTCGATACAGTTGGAGGCTCAAACAATATTTTAATTCCCTTCATTAGGCTCACCTCGACCGAGACAAACTTTATTATCATCGAGATTTCACTCATTACGGTTGATCTTTTGTTTTTTTTTTTTTATTGCCATGCAATTAAGAGATTCTTTTTAAGCTTGTTCGTGAAAATCATAAAGATACTTACCGATGAGATTAGTCACCATGCTGTAGGTCGAGAACATGCTGAACTTGACCTCGTTCCAGTTGAATCGATACCTTGTGAAAAGGTACATAACTGCCATTTCACCTACAAAATGAATAACCAAATATAAATATTTTCATTTCGTAGCTTTTTTAAACTAATGCATTTCTCTGAACAACAAAAACATCTCGTAACTCGTAGCTCGAATCTTATTTTCCGAACGATTTCAAAGTACTTGGAAATGAAAAATTTACAAAGGTGATCGAAGCATTATAATTTAATATCGCTTTATTTATCCGCATACTTAAACTCCTCATTTATTTATCATTAAAAACTCATATAGCATTCGAGGAAACGTAATTTTTTATGATTTTCGGTCATTACATAAAACAAACCATAACTCCTTATACGCGATTCTTCGAATTTTTATGATAATCGCAGCAACAGAAGCAAAATTGGACCGTAATTTAGTTCTTCGTATATATATTTAGCAGCGTCATTTGAGCTTAAAATAACAAATGAAACGCAAATTCCTGGACGAAATGAGCGATGAAAATTTGTTACCACAGAAGACATAAGGATTCTGTCGGTCACACGGGCGTCATTACATATCCTGAACATTATGTAAGAATGCCCAGGTTGCACAACAAGTTCGTTTATCGGTACATCCATTTAGTCATTTCCGCCAAGTTCTTCGCGGTCTTTATCAAATTATGCCAGACTCTTCTCTCTTTCTCCCTCTCTCTCTCTCTCTCTCCTCTCTCGTTCTCTATATCTTTGTCATCTTCTTGTTGCTTATCTCGGTTGATGTACGAGAGAACCTCCGAAACGTTTGATACCGGTCAAACACAGCGACGATGATTCAACGTGTGCGTTATTCGCCTCTCATTTTTACGACTCATGAACTCTGCGTATCGTCGTAATTGAGTTAACTAATGACTTTAACTTACAATGTTAGCTTGTGCATCTTTATTGTCCTTGATGGAAGAAAAAAAAACGAAGAACAAGACGATTTTAAGCTCTCTTATCGTCGATTGTGTCTACCGGTGTTCGTCTCGTGTTCATCAAGGGTTTACTCCACGTGACTTAATTGAAACAATCGTTCTCTTAAGGAGCTCAAGTTTCCATTATATTTGCTTTAAAATTATGTGAATGGTAATTCCCATTTAAACCGTACATTCATGCGAGCACGCTGATAACGTTAACAATTATGATTTTCAGCTGGGAAAAACCAACCGATCCATAAATTTAATTCGTCATACCTAATTTTACGACCACTGAGCATTTTAACGTATTATTAGAGTATATAAATGGGCATTTTAATTTAACCCGCGATGAAGATAAAACTACTAGTTTATCGAAGAAGATTACCAAGTGACGAAGATGTGAGATTTATTAAGTTATCATAAATTGTCCTTTGTAGACTCTCATGGATACTCGAGCACTTCCGTTCTGTCTTATCTTTCTTCTACAATCAACCAAGCGCAGCCTCTCTCATTTACGCTAATCCTTGTCCCTCTCTCTCTCTCTCTCACTCCTGAATTGACCTTGTGATGAAAATGAGATCCACTCTTCTTTCTAACGATTGCTGTATACAAGCTCTACCTTAATTACCGTATTAACACACCAGCACTCGATTACTCCGAGACACACTATACAACAATTACTGCGGAATTCTGGATAATAGCTAATATTCTCTTGCGAGTGTACATTATTATATTCAACTGTATTTTGCACTTTTTGCAATGATTGATACTACGTGCTCGTATTCTCGTGTCTTCGACATTTTCTTCAACATTTTTCGCGTAATTTTCCCTACATTATTTAACTGCAGCTAGGAATTCACTGTAAAATTCCATTTTGTTTTATTCACAAAGTTTCCTATTATATTCCATTTCACATATATTTCAATGTGTGATCCCTATTTTTGACAGAACCCTAAAAAATCCATAAAAATATAATTCCCCCACATTTGCAAGTTTATTTTAATCCGATAGTGAATAATTGCATGCACCAACATTACTTTGTGTTTTTGCTGAAGCTTCGAAAACATGCAAACCAATTATAAAAACGCTTTACACTTACGAAAACCGGATGTCCTAATTCATTATGTCGTAATTTCCGGCACTATCGATCGTTCGATATAAAAGTGTCCTTACATTCACCGTTTTGGTCGCAATGAAAAATCGTTTTTGTGACATAACCTAGGTGGTTTTTGTTTGTTTCATATTCAGCAGCAAAAAAAAAAACAATAATAATAATGCACAAGTAAAATCACTTGTGAAAAGAGCTATCTGAATGGCGAAACTTTCATCTGCGTCGCGACTAATCCTAGTACACACGTTTCTTCAATGCTAGTTGGGTGACCTAATAAGTATGGACTTTCACTATTGCAATTCAGTATGGAGAAAGGAACTTGTGCAAATCAATAATTTAACGTGAGAGTTTGTTAAGCTTGTTTGAGTACGAAATCGACAAGTAATTTAATGCTAATTTTGTCATTACAACCAATCAATGTTGATACGTTAAACGATTTGGAGAAAAAACTCGAAAAGTTAGTAAACAATTTAACGTAAACATGTAAAATATTGATTATAGTGGGTGGAAAAAAATCTTTTTTATAAAACAACGAGTCTATTTCTCTCGTTGTATACGGTTATTAATTTTTATCCATTTTTAACCCGAACTATGACTGAAAATATACACTGAGAAAAATTTATGGTTCACAGTACCATATTTGCATATTTCCCTGAGAGGATAGAAATACTTTTAAGGTAACGCTAACTCAAAAAAATATGGTTGCATTTACTGTATTTTATAAGTCGTTTATATTACGCGCATATATTAACAGCAACAATGATCTTGCCAAACATATGTTGCGTATTTGTTACCAAATAATAGTGATATTTTTCCTAAAATAAATATTACCGTTAACGATCAGGAATAGTACTCTCGACTATACTCACGGTACGCTTGGCAAAAATTTAAAGTAGATCATACTAGATATTTCCTTGGTGCCATAAACATATTATATTGCTACTATAAGATGAAAATGTTTAGTCAGATTTATCACATTTTAATAAGAAAACCTGATGTGCACATACGTTAATAGTAACATTCATTTTTGCGGATACAAAATAGTGTGATCGGTAATGTTTATTGTAAGGACCACTGATATTTTTTGAGGATACCATTTTTGGATTTTTTAATAAATTTACTTTGCTCGTGTTCTTAATTATCACACATCAAAAGTGCGTTTTACTTTCTGGAAAGATGTGTTTAATTAATACTTCGTTTTTGCAGAAAAACCATTGTCGCGTCGTACTTTTACTCAGGTGAACGGCATAAATATCCCTTGCGGTATGGTTGATATAACGACAACAAATAGTCATTGATAGTTAGAAACACAAGTCTCCGCGACATTACATAAATTGTTACTATTATGAGATATTTTAATAATGCCTATCCATTAAAAGATATTAATTACCATATAAATGGTAAAATTCAGTGCAGGTCAATCCAAAAATGAATATGCTACAGTATACCATATTTTTCATATCCATAGTAACTTACTTATAATGTTACTTGGATTATTTGATCATTGTAAGGGTTTTTACTATGATTTTTAGTCCTTTTTAAATAACACATGGTTATCCACACCATTGGGATTATATGTTTGGATGAACACTACAGATATAGTCCAATTAACTATAACATAATTATCCTAACAATATTTTTTGGTACATTTTACCATAGAGCGGACAACTATACGTGTATAGTTGCGAGAACTAGTGTCTTTTTTCTCAGTGTATAGTTTCACTCTTTTTCAAACTAATGACGATGACGCAATTGAAGTTATGCCTACATCTCATCGATTTTATTTTATCCATCCACTTTTCTACCTTCGAGCTCGTATTCAATCTGAAGAATCAGTCAACTTTTCGCTCGAGTCGGCGAGATGATAGGCGATAGCGCATTACCCGACGTTAATAATCATGAAAGAATAAATAATTGTTGTTCTCTCATGACGGAGAGAAGAAAAAAGAATTAAATAATGGCGAGATCGACGCTCGGCGAGAAGCTCCCCGAGTTCCCAATTATCGTAACGACCGGTATAAGAAAGGAGCCGATGAAGAAGAAGGAGAAGAAGAAAAAGAAGTAGAAGAGAAGAAGAAAAAGGAACGTTTCGATGATTTTTCGTATTTTCTGAGGACGAAACTCGCTCTCCATTATATGCGCCACCAGCGAGAATCACCGCAGGCACGCGAATAAATATACACAAATTACTCTCCGCGGTTTGTGTCTCCTCTCTTCCGCATGGTTCTCAAACACACGGAAGAGGACCATTACACATATCCATCGTCGTGAACTTTCCGGGATTATGAAAAGGTATACGTCAGGCATTTGTGTACTCAGGTGTACATGGTTAAGAGTTTTATCGTCGCAGAGAACATGCACATATAATCCAACTGATGTTTTGTTGAATTTTCCAACCGAACTGAGAATTATTCTCATTGGTAACACAAATTCGTCATATTCGAATCGTCATTTGAAGCGGGATTAAAGTTCTTTTAATCGTAGTTCAGGATTGTCAACTTTTGTTAAGTCAAAAGCTTAAATGAAAAGTAAGTTGACTTTGTGGTTAATTTATGAGAACCATGGAGCCCTAGCCTCGTGCTTCTTTATTTTAGGAGATCGTCATATAACCGAAAAATGATAAAAATCGTTCTTTTAAAGCAAATTTTCTTCACTTACCATACATAGGTCCAATAACGACCATCACAATGATCATAAGAACGATAACCCTCTGTTGTCGATTGTTGGCCCCTTTTTTGAAGGCAACCCGGAAGGTCTCGTTGATATGCCTGATTGAGAAGAAGTCTATGACCGTAGCACAAGCTGACATCTCTTTCCCTTTGGTGACAAGAGCTTGGGGTGGTCTGGGTGCTTCTTTGATGACGACCAGCCCATAGACGAAAGCAAGAACGTAGCAAACTGTAGATATCGCAAAAACCCCGTAAAAACCGATTTTTATGTAGAGTATACCAGAAAGTGCCATGCCAATGGGTACTCCGAGGGAGAGAAAAACATTGACAGCACCGATTCTCAAAGTTCTTGATTCGACGGTCGTTATGTCACCGATATAACTAAATATTGCCATAAACATCGTAAACCAACCGCCTGTAAGTGCAGGCCAAAGAGCTTCCGAAACACCAGCAGCTTCCATCGGTAATTCATAGAACCAATAGACGCAAGCAATGAGACTTATGCTCGTTAAAAATTCACCTACTATCGGTAAAAGCATACACGGTTTTCTCAAACCCGTGCGGTCGCTCCAAGCCCCCATGAAAAGGATCAGAAGGGTCGGTAGGCCACTTTGCAACGCTGTCTTCCACGTCTGCATACCGGCGACAAGTTGTTGTACCGCCGATTCTTCCGCCTCGAAACCGGTCGTGTTTCGCGCCGTTAGAGCATCACAAATTTCGTTGGAATAGGCCAGGTTGACCCGACATGCCTTCTCGAGATTGAGATTCTGGGTAGCCAATGAAGCGAGGACGCTCGGCATTATGTAGCATGCGACCATTGGCTCTACTGTTATATTGCTCGTAAGGAAGTTCCACTTTTGCCTGGTGCTCATGGATTTCCAGGGTCCCGGCCCTTCCGCATTGCAACCTGTCATGTTGCTCTGCAAAGCCAGGGACTTTTTTTCCGTGGATTCAGGTTTTGGGGGCTCCATCGTGGCCGGCGTCGGAGCGTTGTTCGTTATAGTTTAAATATTTGTCAATGCTTTCGAGCCGACGATAAAGTCTTTGCGAGCAATATTGTCAGAGTACAAATGATTTCAAAATGACATTGCAAATTTCACTTCATTGACATGACGAACAAGAATTGGACTGTATTCATGACTCCAAAAACGTATTGTTAACTTCCCTTGGGATATTGGCAATCCCGGAATTTTCTGTTCACTGCGAATAACTCTTTTGCCTGACCGTTGAATTATTTCGGACCAACACTCAAAGTCCCAAAATCACCTGGGATCCTAACAAACTATAAGTTCAAGTATCCGTAGCAAAACACAAGCGCACGACGTGGTTATAGGGTACGTCGGATGATTTTAAATTGATGAGACACTGTGATTGTCGTTGGTGGCGTGCGGATAGTTGAAGCTACTTGCGCCATCCGTTGAACACGGCGGATGACAAGTATTATACCTTATTGTATTATGTATATATCTCTGTCCCTTCTCTCTCTCTCTCTCTCTCTCTCTCTCTCTCTCTCTCTCTCTCTCTCTCTCGCTCTCTCTCTCTCTCTCTCTCTCTCTCTCTATCACTAAATTGATGACACGATTGTTTCTCGTTGATTGACTCCTAAACGACAACCGGTTGTCTCTTGTTCCATACGTCCTGGTCCCTTTCGTATACAGTACTTAATATGTACCATAAACGTTCGACGACAATGCCAACGTCGCGAATGTTCGTTCACCTTTGAGCAGCGAACTTTACCACGTTGAGGCCCTCTCAGCGTACGAGGCCACGTTTGGTGGTAAGCTGACGACTTATCGGCTACTTGGTCACTACTGGTTAACTCTGGCGGGATTGCCCGGTTCCCGTCTGCCCGTGTCTGCCTCTCTACTACTCGCTACCTCGCCAACTCTCCGCTTCTCTTTTGTCTCCCTGGATTCTGTATATACCCACCTATAATACATACAACACTTACCAACGTCGTGTTTGACGGGATCTCACTTAACGATCTTTTTCCCACTCCACCGATCTTCCTCTCGATCATCCACCGTTTGTTTAACGATGTGTATTTCCAATTGGATAATTTTTAACATTTATCATCTTCTAGACCCATTATTACCGATTTTTCGCTGGTTCTTAATCCTTCAATGGTACAAGGGCAGCGTTAGAGTTATCGTTTTATATAATTAATCAATTATCGCCGAAACAATTTTCGGAGATTTTAAAAAACCATTCGATCCAACTCTGCTTGCTGTAAAGAGTCTAGTAGCGAAACACGTCTTTGTTTTTATAGTATTTTAAATGTACTTGTCTCGAGTCGCTACCGCGACTCTAGATATGTCCAAATTAAGTCATTGTATATTTTTACCTCTTACATTTTTTCATATTCACTTGTACATTTCACGTATTTTCTCATCTTTGGATTCACTTCGGAAACTTTATTTTAAATAGATTTTGTTTTCAAACTCTCAACCACTTTTTATTCCTCTGAATGGATTAATTTTTCATCGCTTTCACACAAGATGTTGCTAATTCGATTATGAAAGTTTCAAATTCTTTTTATATGTGGAATTAATCTTGTACTTTTTATTGTTTATGGGATTGGAGTATTTAACTTCAGTTGTTGAATAACTTTTCAAGTGATAATTGGCATTCACGTTAATGAGTACATTTTTCGGTAAAACAAGTTACTTTACTTTATTTTTATTATCAAGTCGTATTAATTGCTTTGACTTTTTATTCAATTTATGTTCAGCACTTTTCAGAAACTGTCGTTTTTTGCTCTGAAACGTTGAATTATAATTTTTTTAGCGATGTTTTCGTTACTCGTATCGAAGAAATTGAATCATTTCTCGTCGTCTGAATACTGCTGACTTTCATAAAACATTTCCGCGTTATATCGTTTTTTTTTTGCCAGACACAATGAGGGGGAATCTTTTGAAATGTGAATTGAAACTACAAGGATGTTAAGCACGTGCTCAGTTGCATAACTGCTTTGTCAGAAAAACTAAACATAAATAGTTAATTGAGTATGCTTGTTGTTTTGATTTGAATATATATATATATATATATATATATATATATATATATATTCAAGTGTCTGTTTATTTGCCAATAGGCAGTCATAATAAAAATAATAGCGTATCGGACGTTTTTTTGAAGCCATTGAACTTTATAATCATAGTCTGGTATTCGTTCTTCACTGATTCTAAAAGTTTTTAACAAATTCTTTGTTCCTGCTTTCCATACGTTTAATGTTTTCGCTCGATTAAAAAATAAGCCGACCGAAAAATGACCTTTCGATTTCTTAATTCGAACCAGAATACTATATTTGCGACCGTATTCGCATGACCGTGACACTATTTTCATATTCTACACCTTGATTCAACCAAAAGCTACAGATCTCCCAATCCATGGTCGTATTTCAACATGTTTCAATAAAGCATTGATTTAAACCAGTTTTGAAAAGTGATTGTTTCAGGAATTCGTGAAATACGTTATAGACATTCGTATACAATGGCGGTGTGTAAACTCACGTGAGAATAAGAGCGTGAAAAACTAAAAAATAATTCGTTTATTATATTTTTTGCATTTATCAATTATCAGTTGATCGACAATTCTCAAAAAAGGGACCAAAAATGAATCGAATATATATTTTTTTGGAGTAAAAAAAAAAAATGCAAGTAAATCTTGGGCAATCTTCACTTCAAGATTTTTAAATCGAACTCAATTGGATGACACGAAAACCACAGAATTCTCGTGTTTTCAGAATAATACTCCCCCCAATTTTTTTCAGCCCTATAACCAATTGAATGAATTGAGGTATGAAAAAATTGACTCAGTGCAAAAATAGCCAAAAGATAAACTGATGAAGTTTTAAAAAAACCCGCAGGACGTAACCCGTAACTTGCTGTTCCATTTATATTAAATATCCATGACACGCTTTTTCGAAGAGAGCCCGATCACTAGCCATCGTATAGTTGCACAGTTGGGTGGAACAAACAAGCTGTGATTTAACGCCAGGGTCGTCCGAATATCCCGATAGTTCTTTCTCAATGGCTAATCCGAGACAATTACTTCCGGCATGGAGGAAAACTTGGGTTATTAAACACACTATATCACGACCTCGTCGAGATTTCGCTACGATTATGTGAAAACGTTAAAAAATCGAACGTAAAACATCGTTAGAAATCAAACACTCCATCGGTTTCAACAAAAACATTTTCTCACCTTTTTTTCCCGAAATATTTTATCATTTGTTGATGCATAAATGATCACGATTCATTTTTTTAACTTAAATTTCACTTAATTAACCAAAATTTCACTTAACCGAGTTTGAATGTAGCAATTCTTGTTGCAAAATACGTTTAAAATTTGTTCACAAAGTTTGCTGTTTGAACATCGTCGATGCCAATTACTTTTCAACAAAATACATTCCATAATGCACTGCACACACTAAAATAATAATATATTCCACTGGTTTTCAAATTATTCGATTAATTATTGTATCAAAACTCAATCGACGCAGCAGAATTTAACGAAAATTCATAGATTTAACGGTTCACGATCTTGTTCATTTACAGCGACATTATTATTTCGTTTTAGTACAATTTTCTAGTATTGGCAGTTAGTTCGTGAATTTTTCTCTAATCTTTATATAAATTAAGCTATAAACGATTGATACAAATTTCAATTCGTTTTTTTGAACGACCACGATGACGATGTCGATGACGCGAGAACAGAAGCCCATATTTCGTACAGCAACATGCTGATACAATAATGATAGGCCTCGGTCTCTTTCTACCGGTGATGATCCATCCATGATAGATATAGATTATATGTGTGTACGTAGTACAGGCCTATAGCCCCGACCCTCGGCAATACCCGCGAGAGGGTTAACGCAAAGCTTAAGTGAGTAATGCGAGCGATGCTTATATTAAAATCTACTCCGATATCGTGTAACTGATGTGTGTATTATCCCATATGTGAGCGGTTCTCGACACTCATACATTTTCACGCTCCCCTTAGGTATACATAAGCACCAAATTGTTTGAAAAATTATTAAACGTGCAACGTCTCCTCGCGTTATTAATAATTTCAACAAAATTGTTTACCATCGTCGTAATCAATTATATTTTTCAGTCCCACTTACAACAATATTCCATGCATTTCTTTTGGCATATTTATTCGAAAACATGCAGCGCGTCTTGTTTGGGTTTTATTATGAGTTCATATCGTATTTATTCTTTCTCCGGTAGAACGTTTCATGATGACGAAAGAAAAATGAGTTTTTGATGCCGATAGGTTCGAAATTGATAATTGGAAATAGTCTTCTTCGTTAAAATCGTAGAATAGTGTAAAAAATTACTTTCAGAACAATTGATATCGCCAATGACAGCAGTTTTTATTTATTTTTTTATACTTATTTGTCATGAAATAAATTTAAATAAACATCAATTATTTTAGTACAGCAATTTTGCAAATTTTCCCAATTTTTTGAAGCTTTCTTGTTGAAGGGGAGTCGAGAATTTTATTCGATTTTGAAGATGTCATTTTCAGGAGTTTCTCCAGGGAATTTTCTTTTATTTTTTTTAAGATGATACCTCGAAAAATATCAAATATCTTGTCTAGTCTTTTTTCCAACGTTATACGCATTTGATTATCGACTTACGGTACAAATGAGAGCAAAAGTGAGAGTCGAAGCTTTTTTTTACGTGACGCAATAACTCGGTACTCAAATTACCGCTAGAAAACTGATTATTGAAGTCTAAGAGGTATAATAACAGCAGGCATCTGGAGAATAAAATTACAGCAATTGAAAACAGGAATCAATCGAGCAGAATCTTTGCTACAATGAATTTTTTTTCATTTCAAAATAAAAATAATAAAACCGCTATACTATTTGTTCTGCAGAATTATTTTTATTTCCTTTCCCGTTCATTGATTTTAAACAAATAATATACACTTTCCAATGTTTTTTCTAGTAAAAGTAATTGGTACTGCTTGTGTAAGATTTTCCTTCACCAAACAAAAAAAAACATTCAAGGCAGATGGAATTTTAACAACTAGTCAATTAATGAATAAAAAAGCTCAAACTTGATCTTTTTCCGAATACCTTTCGTTATTCTTTTATTAAATTTATATATAATTGTTTTTTGTCCATAATATCGAACAATTGAAAGTATTTGATTTAATTTTGCACAAAACACCATTTTCGTGCTCTATACATAATTTTTCTTGCTGGTCTCACAATATATGTGGCGCCGATGTTGTCCTTGACATTGATATTATAGCGTTGGTCTCCTGATCGCGTATTCGCGAACGAGAGAGTGCTCAGGATATTAGGTAACGATTACCGACGAACATTCAGCTACGAATATTTTTCAGAACCTGTTCGTTACTTTTTTTTCATTTTGTAACAAAAAGAAGAAAATTAACAAATTTTGTACTCGTTCAAAAATATTGATGACGAAAATAGTGAGCTGTCTTGTTTATTGACCAGCACTTCATTCGAGTCTCTTTACCACTCGTGTCATATTTCGAGTCGCCTGGTGCTGCAATGTAGTCATTTTTTTTTCTTTCAATACCATCAGTTGTGTCAGTTTACTGCACATGCTTGAAAATTGAAAGAGATGATAATATCAATTTTCAAAAAGTCCAAGAAACTTCAATAATCAGAAAATTTTTATGTTTCTCTCATCATTTTTGTTGAAATATAGTTACATAGCTATTCCGGTTCTGCTTGGTTTTTTTTTAAACGACGTATACATTTAAAAATAATTAAAAAAGCAGATAATTTAAAAAACTGTCAATTATTTTTTATTTTTAGTTTCTCTTTTTTATCAATTTGTAATTAAACTATTTCGTTATATAAATTTTCTTGATTTTTTTCGGTCACTGTGAGTCTCTACGGGGGACACTTCCCGGTCTTACTATAAAAATAAAAAAACTAAGAAATCAGAGGAGTTGGAAAGTTTTTGAAGAATGTAACAGTTATAAAAATCAAACTAAAAAAATGTGTGAATTTTCTATAAACACTATTAAAAAAAAAAATCGTTTTTCGCTACGAAACGTGCAATGATACAAAAGTTTTATTTATAATTATTAATTGTCCTTGAAGTCACTAACAATAACTACGAACTGTCAATCCACTGAATTTTCGGGTTTTTCTCATATCGTCGTTAGAGTTATTGACCAAATTTAAATTGATGCGAATAGAAGCTGTTTCGAAACTTAATTTATCCTTGTCAGGATGTGGCGAAGGTCAAAATTAACAAATACCCAATACACGTGCTAGAAAATCCTGGCAGAATTTGAAGAGTGAAAAATATTTTTATCACGTTGATCAAAAGTGATTAATAATCTTGAAGTTTTAGCGCATCAATTTTATTATTTGTTTTCTGTTCATGAGCCCGGCTTTCACTGTATGCTAGTAACGCGAATACCAACTAGAATAAACTTTGCGTGCAAACATAGGTGAATCGTCGTTTGTAGAACCAAAGTCCGTTATTAAACGCGGATGTATAATCTATCGAGCTAAAAATTGTGTCACTAAAATCATAGCCTGCAATCAAGAAACGTTCTGAGATTAAATTAAAAAAAAAAAACACATCTATTTACTAATTATATAATAATTAATAATTCTGGTCTACAATGTAAAAAAGCATTTGATTTTCGCTGTAACAAGGAGAAACTTTTGTTTTTATCTTATATCGATACAAGAAAATGGTATGAGCAGGAAAATAAGGAATTTTGGAATCTTTCAGGAAACAAAGACATTGAAAAAAAAAAAATATTTTTTTTTATTATTCATAATAATTGAATACGATAAATACTAATGATTGACGAGAACTTCGTATTCTCGGAAAGACAATTCTTCACCGTCGAATGGAATATACAGACATCCGTGACTGGGTTGGATCTAAGAAAAAATAAATTGAATTATTTAAAAAAATGATTATTTTAAATACAATTTTGAGTGGAATTTGAATAATGAGTTTGTAATTATCGAACCTTTCCAATGGTTTGAGCGCCATTGTGAAGAATGCGACCAACGTACAGAGGCTCACCCTCCGACGTTTGTCCTGCTACTACAGCGTCACCGGGAATTGCACCGTTGGTTGCAAATTCCCACGCGAATTCACCTTGGCACAAAACCTGTTCGAAAAAAAGATTATCTCTCAGAAAACGAAGAATTGAACTCCAAACTGATTCGCAAAAGCATTCAGAGATTATTTCAGAGACAAGGATTCGACCTCAATTACTTATGATTCATTTTTTCCCAACATTTTTTTCCATCTTTCAATCGAATGCAACTTTCCTGTCGAATAATATATTTTTATCTTTTGTCTGAACTTTTTATTAAATATCTTTTATTATCATTCGACAAACTCAGCAACTTTATTGCAATAAGAAAATTATCGTGAATAATATTATAACCAAAATAGTGATTAATGATAGTGAATATTAACAATAATATTCATAAAATTAATTTTTTTTTATACTTTAGCTCGAAGTTGTGATTGCATTTCTATCATTCTATTTTTGTCACATACAGATAATGTATTCGAAAAAATAGATATATCTGCAAGATAATCGATGGGATTATATAATTTTTTGTAATCAATATCATATTTTTTATCGGAATCTAATCGATAAGAAATTTTTTCATCAGCCTACACATCCATCTGACCCTGATTTTTTATCTTATTGATTTCATCCTAAATCGTCTGACAATTTATTTAATTGCAACGATAATGAATTAATATATAAATGACATTTTTTTATATATATATTTTTTACCATTTATTATTATTATTATTATTATTATATTTATGCCATTGTTTAATGATAACAAGCATTAAAAAAAAATTTGGAGCTGTTTTGAGGTAGAGCCGTGATTCGAAACAATTACCAAAAATAATTTATCGAATTGACACTAAAATTTCACTCGAATTTCAACACTGAAAATGTAGTCGTTTAACTTATATTTACAGGGATTCAATCAATCGAAAAGATTTATTGAAAAAAAGCGTCTGTGTTTGAATTGTAATGGCGATTATATTAATAGAAAAACTTGTATAAACACACGTTCGACGTTAACCTCATTAGTAAAGAAGTGTTATTTTAATGCTGTTTAAAATATAAGATAGAGACAATTTTTCACGAAACCATTTCAATTTTTAATCATACAATCTTTTTTCATCGATAATATCAATTTTATTATATTAATAATATCATTTTGGTGTACTCCATAAAAAAGTACGAATTATAATTATTAATTTTTGTTCAAATTCAATTAACAATATAATCTATAAATGTATCAACATAATCCCGTGATAGTGACTAAAATTATGATATTCCGCGTTTCGTATTTTTTAAAACGAAATTGATGTTATGTATTTAACCTTTCGTCACACGTGCTAGAATTCCAAACATTGTTACACGCGTTGCGGGGAATCGCCGCAATGCTTTTGAGCCTTACAGCGTTGCCATATCGTTCTTATGCGCATGCGGCCTGCCGTTGGCGCTCAAGCCAACGAAGTCAGATGTCTTCGTTGCTCAAGTGCTCAGTAGGAGATATGGCAACGTCGAACGTAATATCATATGTACGACTCTACACGCGCTAGCGGGGAAACGCCGCATTTCTTCCACTTAGTCATATTAAATATTATTTATAAAATATAAATTGAAAATTATCGTATAATTTTCTGTTTCATTGTGTTCTAATAATAATAATGCAGGAATAGCTAAATTGTCACAAGTGTATCATTCACCAATTTTTGTTGATTAATGAAAAACAAAAAATGCGGCGTTTCGGTCATAGCGCGTATGACGGAGGGAAAGTTAATCTAATATGTATTAATTTGTTGTTATCGCATATTTCGCGTTTTAAAAAAGAAAACTAACGAATTTATTATCGAATCGCTATTATGCTCTGGAAATGATAAAATAATTTGTCATTTTTCACCTCGTATTCGTGTTTGGAGTGTTCCTCCCCACCGTGGCATATGTAAACAGCATTTTTGTCTGGAATTACTTTAGCAGGTATCATATCACCATTGTGAAAGGCACGCCCAACATAAATCGTGGTGCCATCGCAGTCACGACCTCCGGCTACAGCGCCGGGCGGAAGTGGCTGGCCCACGGTACGCGATATCCATCTGTACGCTGTATTAATCATTAAAATTAAATAATTGAAGAAACAAACCTGAATTTCACAAAATTCGCAAGGAGAAAAACTGGAATTTCATTTATATTAACATTTTTTGCTCCGAACTACGAAGTCAGACATTTTTTTAAAGGAAGTTGAATAAGTTCTGGAATTAATGGCGAGAATCATCATTTTTTTCGATTTTTAACGGAATTATTAATTGTTAAAAAAAAGATATGAAATTCTTCTGATTGTGTAATAGACACCAGTTGAATTACGATAAAACAGTTTGTTTTTTTTGTTTTTAATTAATTCATGAAATCATAAATTTTTTAAACATTCCTTGAATAAACTTACTATATTACAATTTTTTATTTTGTCAAATTCGCGAGACAATTCGAACAGGCTTGATGACATTTATTAATTTTTCAATCTACAGAATTCAATGAAATTACTGGCACGTTATTCGAATGATGAATGTTGAAAAAAGATACAAGTGCCACTTAGTTTCAGTCAGTGTTCATTTTAACTCGTAAATAAATGGTAAGAACACGCGAAATGATGTCATCGATTGTCTAAAATGATGAGCAGAAAATTTTCGAGATCCGGATCAAAGTTCTTCGTGTAATTTTTATAATGAAGGTTTGATGCCGGTGTGAGATACTTATACGTTCGTTCCATTTTCGAAAGATTTCGTACATAATTTAAAAAATTTCGTATTTTAGATAAAATATTTAAATGAATTTAAATGTGTATTTTTTTAAACAATTTTTAAAATTGGATTATTTTGATGTCCAATTAAACAGCAATTATTTTGTAATAATGCAATTGATTTTCATGATGTTTTAGTGATAATATTTTACAACACTCACCAGGCATTTCTGACGATGTACAACAATTACCTATGTTGAAGAAAGTTAAAAACGAACTGACTCTTATCAGATTCCTATACCTGGTTAAAAACCTATTTTTATCTTATCACAACGATGTTGCTCTGTTTGATTAAGTCGACGATGTGAATGTCGCGTTTCCCAGAACTTTGTTGATACAATGATGTCATACAAGTAGAATAATTATTTCAAAAAAATACTGAAACCTCTGGCATTTCCGGTTTTCTTTAATCCGGTAGTAACATTTACAAAACCGACCCCTTTACAGCGCTCAATCAATTATTATAACATTTTCTATGCCACTTTCGATTTTTTTCATTTTTTTATTCGTGTATTTTTGAACAAATGAATGCGGTTTACGATGAAAAAAAATTGGACTGTGAATCCGTTATCGATAATAAGTCTTATCAGTATCCTCCAATGTAGATCGTACATGCATCGTTCACAGTATTTATCCATTTTCTGTGCTTTCGTAATAATATGAGTCATAATCATGTTATTGATCATTCTGGATTTACACGTAATATTTTCACTTTTTTTGATATCCTTGTATTTCAAAAAAGATTAATCGATTATTTGCTGTCTCGTTGAAGAAATATATTTTCTCGAAATAAAAGTATGTTTTTCTCGAAATAGACGATATCTTGAACGAGTAATTGGTATCGATTAGATTTTCAAAGTGTCAAAAGAGAGCGCATCTTTCTATTGATTAAATTACAGTTAATTCTATTAAGGATAGCATTGGCTGTATTGCAAATCATGAATGGGATAAATTCCCCTTTATAAAGCATGAATTATCGATTGAGTTATTCTATTTCGCGAAATATCTCCTGTGATAAAATCGTTCGTATTCAGTAGTTGCGCGTGTGTTCGATTAGTTGCAGCAGTATGACGTTCACTTGTCGTCGGCGCCACCATACTCTCCATGTGCGCGATGTGCGCGTTTCGGGCTCTGGCGAAAAACAAGAAACATGCGTAAAGTTAGCTAATAAAGGAAGTGATATATTTTTATTACCTGCAACAATTTATACGTCAAAATGAAAGTGAAAATGTTGACTCGTAATCCGGACAATTATTTGCGTGAAACGAAGCGTGACATACACAAAGGTAAGTCATATTTTTTTGTGACAAAATGTGATTTTCGGAGGTTTTGTTTCCATGGGTTGATCGAATTTCGAATGCGACTTCTAATTCAGGTTTTTCTCCTAATGATTTGCAGTGCCCAGAAATTACGATCCGGCGTTGCATCCGTTCGAAGCTGCGAGAGAGTACACAAGAGCTTTAAACGCGGTCAAGCTCGAACGAGTATTCGCGAAACCTTTTATAGGCAATTTGGAAGGTCACAAAGATGGAATTTCCTGCATAGCCAAACATCCGGGACGTTTGTCAGTCCTTTTGAGCGGTGCTTTCGACGGCGAAGTCAGAGTCTGGGATCTTGCACAGAGAAAATGTGAGCGAACGATTCTTGCTCATGACGGAATAGTGCGAGGAATAGCGTTCACTCCGAACGCCGAAAAATTCCTAACTATCGGCGATGACAAAACGATAAAAACATGGAAATCTCTGAAACCCCAATTTGGCGAAGAGGACGAACCTGAAAATACGATTATAAGCAAAACTGTTATAACTGCTATTTCGCATCATCGTAGCGCAAATTTATTCGCCACCTGCGGAGAATTGTGTCAAATTTGGGAGGAGAGCAGAAACGAACCTGTGAGAACTTTCAAATGGGGCGTTGACAGCCTTCACGATGTTAAATACAATCCCGTACAGACAAACCTTTTGGCTGCCTGCGCTAGCAATCGAAGCATCATTCTTTACGATACCAGAGACATAGGACCTTTAAGAAAAGTTACTCTGAAATTGAGAACTAACAAACTCGCTTGGAATCCTATGGAAGCTTTTTCATTTACATGTGCCAATGAGGATTACAAGTAAGAAATAAATCATAAATGTTGAAAAATATTAACCCTAGAATTTATTTTCCGAACGTAAACTCTGCAATGAAGTCTAAAATGATCCCAAGCTTTTCTTTAGCATAAAACGTTACTCGTATGCCATAAAGAGGTTTAATTAAACACCATTCTCTTCGATTTTTGATAACGAAGAAAATAGTGTTTGATAAAGTTATAGTTGATGAACATTTAATGATTAAAACGCTTGAAACAAATAAAAGTTTTGTAAAAATGCATAAATGAAGTTTTTTTTTACAAAAATTGAGGTCATTTTGACCCGTTGTAAGGGTCTGGGGTTAATAATAATTATAAGGAGTTAATTAATAACCTACAAGTATGTAAACCACAATAATATTTTTTTAAAATTTATATCTATTTTTTTCTTCAGTCTTTATACTTTCGACACTCGAAAATTATCAACGCCCGTAAACGTTCACATGGATCACGTCGATGCAGTTACTGACGTGGATTATTCGCCAACGGGCAAAGAATTCGTGTCTGGAAGTTACGATAAATCAATTCGTATTTACGTAGTGAATAAAGGACATTCTCGAGAAATTTATCACACCAAAAGAATGCAGAGATTAACGTCCGTTGCCTGGTCACTCGACAACAAATACATTCTCAGCGGAAGTGACGAGATGAACATTCGAGTTTGGAAAGCACGAGCGTCCGAAAAATTGGGAGTGGTTAGTACTATTTATTTGTCACAGTCACCGGAAAAATTCGATGGAAGTTTTTTTTTTTTTTTTCATTTGTTTATATTCGCAGCTCAAACCCAGGGAACGAGCAGCTTTGAATTACAGTGAAGCCCTGAAAGAAAAATTCGCTGGTCATCCACAAGTGCGACGAATCGCTCGTCACAGACAAGTGCCAAAGCACATTTTCAATGCTCAAGGAGAAATGCGAACGATGCGCGAGAAGATCAAACGAAAGTATGCAATTTTCGTAAAATTTTTTATAAGAAAAAGATCCAATTTTTGTTTTCAATTCAAATTTTACATTTTTTTCGTTTTTTGTTTTAAGGGAGTCGAACAGACGTGCTCATTCGAAGAAAGGTTCGGTACCCTTCGTGTCGGAAAGGGAACGTCACGTCGTCGGCGAAGAATCGTAAATCACACAACAGTTTTTCATTCACAATTCACTTATTGTTGAATAAATATTTACCAGAAGTTCATCGTAATTTGTCGTTCATTTCTTTACCAAGAAATAATTTAAATCTAAAAGAAAAATCTTCGAACAATCGTTTTGTTTTGCAAACTTGTCGAAAGATGAATTACTCAGAACTTTCAATCCGACTTTCAAAAAGCTGTGATTTTGAGACAGCCAATTTGTTTGAAGTTTATGAAAAGAAAAGAATTTCCTTGATTGCAGTAGGATTTTTTTAATTTACTCGTTTTTCAACCGTTTAAGAGAAATGATGAGGTTTTAAAAGTCGTCAAGAAAAAATATAACAATTCCTGGATTAATCCTTTAGCAGGTATGCTTTTATTGCTCTTTGACGCTATGTGACGCTCTTGAACCATCCGTGAGTGCCAGGTTCGAACAGTGTAAAATTAGTGCAAATGCTTCCACAAAACTAAAGTATGTAAAATGCAATCGTTTTGTATGTAAAAAATGCTCGGTAAAAACAACAACTTGTTTTTTTTTGTTTAGAGATCACTGAAGAAGAGTCTTATTCGTCCATCGGTCAATTACCTTAATACATATAATATTTCGTTTAAAATTACAACATTTTTCCATGTTCGAATAAATATTTAATGCAGTATACTTCTTATTTGGTCAATGTAACCAAACCCTGCAGAAATCTTAGCGTAATAAACCGTAGTGTACAAAGTACACTGCGTGTCCGATCATGATAAAAAAAGTGCGCCCGCTGGAGGGTTAAACAACAAAATCTGTTGATACGTAAACATTTTTTTAGCGATAAATGTTTACTTTTTGGGATTGAGTAAGAAGCAAATACAATAAATCACAATTATTTTAGTTCGCATATAATAAATAATTTTATTGTTGGAAATTATACAACGCATTGCTATAAATGATCCTTAGAACAGTTATAAACCTGAAGCGGTGATTAATTGTCTAAGCGTAGCTTTTGCAACGGTCAATCATCTCTTTGACGATATTTCTTTTTGTCTCATTAATGTTTTTTTTTGTTTTCAATTTGTTTCGTCAGTTGAAGAATATTCCGTCACTTTTCAAGTTACAAATTGGAAGGGGGTATACTTGATTGTAGGGCGATCGACTTTTTTACAGGCCTGAAAGTAACAATTAAAGCAAACCATTCAGAGCAGTTCTTCGTGCATTTTTTTCCAGAGAGAATACGATTAATGACATTTTTTCCGACTATTTCGACAACGTATTCGTTCGATCCACGTTGCTTTTGGTAAAACTTCTCCGCTAATTATCTCTCTCAGGGAACCCCAATTTTTCTTTTCTTTTTTTTTCTTTTTTAAGAAAATGACATTGACCTTTCGTTCACAATCGCCAGCGCTCTGTGATTCAGTTCTTACTGAATTTTTTTTTTTCATACAATTACTCGTGTGTTTACATATGGGGCATTCCACGCCAAATCGGCCACTTTTGAAATTCTCATTTTTTATTGTTTTGATTTTTTTTCTCTAATAAAGTTCATTGAAAGGAACACGTCCGATTTATTTCAAATTTTTATCTTGATCCGTTCATCGGAAACGAATTTTTGAAAAATTTTCCGATTTTTTTCTTCAAATATTAGTAACTCTTTCAAAAATGCAGTAAACCGAATGGATGAGAGATCAAAATTTTAGTTCTAAAACGTACTTTCGTATCAAAATATGTAGGAATTCCTCAAAATATTACATACAACAATTTTTCAAATTGTAAGCGAGAAATGTTATTTTCCACAGTGTTAGTCCCCTTCGATTTTGTTCTTGAATTTTTATCAAAAACTATCATTTTTTTAATGACTTTTAAGCCTAGTTTGATGATGAGGAAATCGTTCGTTGTATTTTTTATAATTAAATTGTGGATTTTTTTTTACTATTAATCATGCACAAATCCCTGAAAAATCATACAAACCGAATGGATAAGGGGGTCAAATTTTTCGTTTTAACAGGTGCTTTCGTTTAAAAATATGTCAACAATTATTTAAAGATTATATAAATCAATTTTTAAATTATAAGCAAGAAATGTTTTTTTTCTCGCAGTATCAGTCCCTTTTGATTTTGCTGTTAAATTTTTATAGGAAATTCATTTAATGCATTTTAAGACTAATAGGATTATGGGGAAACATTAGTCTAATCAACAACAAAAAACTTTAATAAAATTAACGATTTAAAAAATAGAACTAGCTATTTTTTCACATTCGTACTTAGCTTAATATTCATTAAATGAATCATGCTTCCGTACAAACATTAAAGAAACAGATTAATTAGTACAAGCGCTATGAAAAAAGGTCATTTTATCTTAGAATTGGAAAAACTAGGTGATGTAAACTTCGAATAATTTTTTACATATTTTTAAACAAAAGAACATTTCAGAGTAAAAATTGTAACCCCCTAGACGATTCGCTTTGTTTCATTTTACAGGGAGTTATAGATAATTGATTGTAAAAAAAATCTATATTTTAATTATAAAAATATACAACGGGCGATTTCCCCACGATCGAACTAGGCTTCAAATCCCTCAAAAAAATAATAGTTCTTTGTAAAAAAATAACAGCAAAATCGAAGGGGGTTAACTATGTGGGAAAAAACATTTCATGATTAGAATTGAAAAAATTGATTCATGTAATGTTTTGATAATTTTCTGCATATTTTTAAATGAAAGTACGTTATGAAACTAAAATTTTGACCCCTATCCATTCGGTTTACTGCATTTTTGAGAAAGTTATTGATATTTAAAGAAAAAAATTGGAAAATTTTTCAAAAATTCGTTTCCGATGAACGTGTTGAGATAAAAATTTGAAAAAAATCAGACGAGTTCCTTTCAATGAGGTCTATTATAGAAAAAAAAATCAAAACAATACAAAATGCGAATTTCAAAAGTGGTCGATTTGGCTTGGAAAGCCCCATATGTACATATATATATTTATATATAATATAGACTATGCACGCAACTTCTGTACAAGACTAGGTTAGTCGAGCAATCAATTTACCACTTTTTTAAACACATTTTTGTTTGTTTTTTTAACCTAAAAAAACAAAAAACATGATCGAGTGCGTCCAAATTTTCGGATCGACGACTTTTCTCAGTTTTTGTCAATCTTCATCTCACTGTCGTACATTTCGCTCTAATTGCGAATCCTCGTTTATTAAATAAGGAAAAAGAACGTCGTTTTTTTCAACAATAATTATAATTTATATACATATAGACACATTTACATCAACTTTACGTCATACTTATCGGAACGAGCGAATACACTTGCGACTCACTCTCACTTTCACTCTTTCTCTCTATTTCTCTAACGTCTGGTCCTTTCATACTCAGTAATTACTCGTCATTCTTCTTCAGTAGTTTCGTTTTTTTTTTATAGTTTTTTTTTCGTCACAGACGATCTCGCACTGGCAGCCGGTCGAACATACATATATATATATTTTTTTTTTTCTTCACAACACGTAAATCATTTGGCAGTGACTCGTCAAACTGGCTATTAAACATACGAACCCACCAGACACCAATACTTTTTTATACATCGAAAAAAAAATAATCTTCGGTTATTTTTTTGAATAATTTAGTCTATAACAATTTTTGTAAATATGAGAGCTCGTTTCGTTTTTTATTCTATCGAAGAATCCAACATGGCCAAGGAAAAAAATGACAGATTGGTTGAATTTTGGTTGAGACACATTCTTTGATTATTCTTTAAATATTTTATTATCAAATTTTTTTAATTTACTGCCCCCGCCCCACGATCTTTTTCTTTACTTTTGTATACTACTGAAATAATGATCTTTGCTTTAGAAAATATAGAAAACACACAAAATACTTGATTTTCTATGCTTTGGTATTTTTCGAATTAGAAATCATGTTTTTGGCTGCCAATGTCGAGAAATTATAGCAACGCATTTATACGAATCAAAATACCTCTGGGAGAGGAAGATCTTAAAAAAATGTTGAAAGAAAAACCAAAGAATATTTAAAAAAACAATATTACAATTTTCGAAAATGCTGATAAAACTTCTGAAGTTTCATAAATCAAAATAATTGATAAGAAACTAAACAGTAAATAATAAGCAAAGTATTTTTTTTTTCTTCAAATCACAAAAGAGACCGTGTCCCTATTCCAAATATCATGGACATCGAAAAATTCGTTCATAATTTCGTACTTTCGCAGACAACAAATAAAAAAAAAAAAACAAATTAAAAAAAAAAAATTCTTTTCATTTTCACATTCTTTCTGTTTCTCGCAATTACACCGACGTTTTGTTTTCTTTTCTTTTACGATTTCACGAAAATTGATAAATTACTTAATTCTAAATCGTCTTAATACCTATCACTGCCTTTTGCGAGTCTTTATCACTTTTTGGATCTCGCGTTATTTTCTTTCTCAAAGATCATTTTGACCACTTCTTCTTCTTATTATTTGACGGTTCAAAGTTCATTCCTCAAACACGAGAAAATTACGACTTTTATGGGCACTACTAGAATAACACTTTAGACATTTAAATCGGCCATCATTTTACGAAAATCGGCGAGTGTGTTGTAGTCCGGATCCGAGTCGATGTCAGCAAAGTCTTTGTTCGAATCACTCTTAACGAAACTCGGATTGTAGCGACTCAGCGATAATGGACACGGCAATAATTCAGGCATAACCGAATGGTGGACAATCAGGGCTGTCAGTGTTGTGAATTCTTTCGTAAAGCCCTAAAAAATGAGAATAATCATTAATCAATATATATTTTTTGCTCGTAAGCAGATCATTTTTATTTTTTCATTTTTTCACTGGAAGATCTTTCACTGAAATCTTTCACTGGAAGAAAGCTCATAATTTACACT
Source organism: Rhimphoctona megacephalus (assembly GCA_963989365.1). Classification (NCBI taxonomy): domain Eukaryota; kingdom Metazoa; phylum Arthropoda; class Insecta; order Hymenoptera; family Ichneumonidae; genus Rhimphoctona; species Rhimphoctona megacephalus. The sequence goes on along the minus strand of OZ022415.1, from coordinate 34,977,955 downwards.
AGGTTGTAGGCTATATAAAATTCCAATATATTGTTTTTTAAGGAAATGTGAAAAAAAAGTTCAAATTTTTTATTCAATATTCAACTTTAAAAACCCATTAGTAATTAAAAAATACAGATAAACAAAAAAAACGAATTACCAATTTAAAGATAATTCAAATACGATGAGGATGAGCGGTGGCTGGGGTTCCAATTTTGGACAGAAAAAAAGTTACACCTATTTTAGTGAAGTAATGAAAAATTTAAAAATTGAGCATCTCTTTTGGAGTATTTTATTTGAAAAAAACCGAAAAATTATATTTAAAATGGAAAAAGAATGGCAAGGAGACAGGCCGTGTACCATTTCAATACATTGTTTAATACGGAATTGAATGTTTTTTTCTCATTTAATGTAAAACTGATGAAAATATGAACAGCCACAATAGATATGGACGGACGTTAGTGAAGCCGAGGGTATAGCTATGCGATTGATTTATATTATTTGTATGAACATGACACTTTTAAAAAATTTATCTTTTCTATACATTCATCTTTTTTATGTAAATTTTTTTAATATGAAATTTCAAGGGATTTACTTTTTTTTTTCAAATGGAACAGGGTGTGTGGTTTTTAGTGGATAAGAATCTCACACACTGGAGTAGTGCGGATCCTGCCCTGTGTCTCATGTAAGATTTTTCACAATACTTTAAGGAGGTCGTAGCGAAAGGTCGAGTATTAGAAAAGATATCAGATTTGAGACATGTTGTCGATTGAACTCACTATTTTCTTCAGAAAAAAATTGGGAACACTTTACTGATAATTCAAGTGAGAAATTAAATTCCAAAATTTGTAACTTTAACCCGATGTCTTATGACGTAACTCTTTGGATTTTATTCCGATCGTATACTGCATATATTTAATTATTACATAGCCATAAAGTTTTCATTCTCAGTTATAAATCAATCATCAAAGATTGATATCGTAACATAAAAAAAACGAGTTACCGAATTAGTTCTTGCAAAATTTTGAGTTAAAGTTGGAAAAACCTGAATAAACTTGATTAGTCGTTCGATCGGTTCGCGCTGAAAAATTCTTACAGTGAGCTGGCAACGTTACACATTCATGACAGCGGTAACATAACCTGTATTAAGCTATGCTGAAACAGAAATATTGTCGAAGCCACCAAATGTGCGGTCACGGGCGTGCAAATGAATTTTTTTATCAAGGTCACAACATTTTAAGTTATCTCGAACACAAGCTTATTGATAAACAAGAACTGTTCCGCTGTCAAAAGAAAGTAAGGAGGTTTATGTTTACAGTGTGAGTATGCAGCGTTGTCAGACTTCGCTTGAAAAATTCATAGACCGTTAATAGCTGATGACGAGTAGCTCGATTGAGTGATTAAAAATATGTGATTTCTTAAAATATTGATCATTGATCAGGATTGCTATCGTTATATTACGAATGCATGAAAAAAAAATACTTTATACACCATAATAGTGTCAATTTGTAGTTTTTCAAGGAAAAATTTTTATGTACGGTCAATTGATTACACGGAACCGCTACGATATCCTTAAGAAGAAAAAAAAATCACATTTTCGTAAATGCACAGCTAGATGCGCCGACTAGATGTGCCGCGGGAGTGCAGGCACAGCTAGTCTAAAATAAATTCAGCAAATTTATGCAAAAAATTGAGAAACGTTGAATCATAATTTTCGCAATTTTCATACCTTTCACGTGCAAAAAATTGGCCACTTTTTCACTCGGGATATTTGCCTCAATGTGAAAATATACAAAACTGACAAAAATTCGGTAATAAAGTTTGAAAAATATACAATTTAAAAACTTTATATGTAATGAGTTTGGATAATTTGGAGTGCAGAAATTGAGGAATGAGGAAATTACCTACTGGTGCATAAAGCATCATTTCGAACGATCAAAGTGAGAACGCGAGAGTGAGAGAGTGAGTTGGGGGGCGAATCAAGAAACTGAGAGTTACTTTAATTTCCCAATGGTACACCAGTGGTAAAATTCGTATCAAGGCTTGTTTACTCGTCTGTTGGGGAATGTGCGTGGAATCTTGCGTGTGGATTATACGTACTGATCCCTGTCCAACATCGGTAATATATGCGGGGCATTCCATGCCAAACCGACCAGTCCGTGACCCCGATCTGTTTTGATTTTGTCGATTTTTTTTCATTTTCAAGGAACTACTGAAAAGAGTTTTTAGGATTTTTTTTAGATTTTTATCTCAACCCGTTTAAGAATAATGAAATTTTCAAAATTTCGCACATTTTTTTAAATGCTCATAGCTTTTTCAACAACAGAGATATCAAAATAGAATAGTAGATCATTTTTTTCGTCTTGAATTGTAGTTTCATAAAAAAAATACAAAAAAATTATCAAAAGTCAATTTCATATGTTTTTTTTTAAGTTTTAATCCAAAAATATTTTTTTTCAAAACTTGGACCGTTTTGATTTTTTTGAAAAAATTCACCATTTTTCTAGACATATTTTTACATGTCTCAAAATATTCACAGCTTGTAATATTCATACCTTCTATTTATTTCTTACTTTTTACCGCGTGTAAACCAATAATTATTAGTTGTCAATCTAGAATTATATTTTTTTATTATTTTTTTCCACTCATAATTCCATTCCTTAAAAAATTATGAACAGAAAAAAAAAATATTGGAACTGATTTCCATGTTTTTTTCAGTTTTCAACCAAACATTTTTTTTCACAACTTGGGCTATTTTGATTTTTCTGAAAAAATTCACCATGTTTTACGACACATTTTTACACATCCCAAAAAATCCGCAGCTTGTGATATCCATAAATTCTATTTTTTTTTTCAATTCTCTCCCACATGTAAACTAATGATTATCAATTATTAATCCTTATTCATGAATATCACAAGCTGCAGATTTTTTAGGACGTGTAAAAATGTATCGTGAAAGATGGTGAATTTTTTCAGAAAAATCAAAATAGCCCAAGTTGTGAAAAAAACTGTTTGGTTGAAAACTGAAAAAAACATGGAAATCAGTTCCAATATTTTTTTATATATTTTTTTCTGTTCATAATTTCTTAAGGAATGGAATTATGAGTGGAAAAAAATAATAAAAAAATATAATTCAGGATTGACAACTAATAATTATTGGTTTACACGTGGTAAAAAATAAGAAAAAAATAGAAGGTATGGATATCACAAGCTGTGAATTTTTTGAGACATGTAAAAATATATCTAGAAAAATGGTGATTTTTTTCAAAAAAATCAAAACGGTCAAAGTTTTGAAAAAAAAAAATATTTTTGGATTAAAACTAAAAGAACATATGAAATTGACTTTTGATAATTTTTTGTATTTTTTTATGAAACTACAATTCAAGACGAAAATAATTACCTACTATTTTATTTTGATATCTCTGTTGTTGAAAAAGCTATGAGCATTTTAAAAAATTTCGTGCGAAATTTTGAAAAATTTATTATTTTTAAACAGGTTGCGATAAAAATCTAAAAACATTGCTAAAAACTCCTTTCAGTAGTTACTTGAAAATAAAAAAAATTTCGACAAAATAAAAAATGGTCGGGATCACGGACTGATCGGTTTGGCATGAAATGCCCCATACGCAGAACTAAAGCATATATATATATATATATATATATATATATATATATATATATATATATGCATTTAATTCAGAAAACACAAGTAAACTAGAAGGGCTATAGGATTATGAGGGAAATTCCAATCGCAAAGTTAGTTGGATTAGTCTCGCGTATCACAGTTGTGAGCTCGTGTTCTCTGGCCTGTTTGAAATTTCGCCGTAGGCGAAAGAAAATCGAGGCGAAACTCTCCTGACACGGGGATCCCACACCATAAGGGAATTTAGTCACTGAAGATGAAACGAGATTTTTATGCTCGAGTTCGCATTAAATTGCCGGCAGGATAAATAGCTCGAAACTTTGAGGAGGTTATCACAACGGGCACGTCAAAAGCATCTTCTCTAATTAACCCTCCGTCATACGCGCTAAAATTCCAAACGTTGCTACACGCGTCGCGGGGAATCGCCGCAATGCTTTTGAGCCTTACAGTGTTGCCATATCATTCTTACGCGCATGCACACGCTGGTAGTGCTCAAGTGCACAGTAGGAGATACGGCAACGTCGAACGTAAAGTCATATAGACGACTCTATACGCGCTAGCGGGGAAACGCCGCATTTCTTGCACTTACAATTAGTCATATTAAATATTATTTATAAAATACAAATTGAAATCTATCGTATAATTTTCTGTTTTATTGCGTTCTACCAATAATAATATAGGAATAGCTAAATTGTCACAAGTGTATCATTCACCAATTTTTGTTGATTAATGAAAAAGCAAAAAATGCGGCATTTTCGCTCATAGCGCGTGTGACGGAGGGTTAAGAATAATAATTATAATTCGTCGTTTGTTCATAAATTATATTATTTTACTAAAGGTTAATAAAGCAGTAAGTTACAAGATACGAATGTCAGCTTGAATTACATTTTTCGAAGTTCATTTTGTTTGAAGTATAGATTAATAGAAGTAGACTGAAACAATTCTAATTCAAATTGATTATTATGGATGATAAATTTGTCACAATAAATATTTCTTTTTTTGCAAAAAAACTTAATCTTCGTAGTGTCAGAAAATTTGAACCATCGTTCTCATTTCGATTCGGTTAATTATTGGGTTTCCTTAATGAGAAAATGTAGCAACGTAGAATTTTTTCTTCACTAATTACACAACGAAGTGTCAGACGATAAATCTTCGTTTTTTTTGTAACTTCGACGCTAATTTCGATACGCTAATCGCGATATTTCTTTAATAAGAATTAATGAGCGTGGTAATAATCGTTCGAATAATAATTACGTGACTCTTAGTTGTTAATAGCTATTATTATCGTGATAATTATTGTTGTGAGTATTGAGAAGAAGATGTATTAGTATTTCGTTCGTAAATACCACGTAGTAATAACAATTTATCTTTACCTTGATCTTGTATCCTTTATTCGTTCTCATGATGAGATAATGCGCGATGCCACTTGGTTGAAATTCTCTCGGTACTCGCAACGACAGAGCGTAACATCCGGGTTTGCTCGTGCTCTCTCGCACCATAAAGGCTCCTTCCGGCTCCTGGCTCAGCACCTCAAGCGTTATTTCCCTAGACGATAAATAACCAAAGTGAGAGGGGGAGGATCGTGAAAATGCAAATCTACGTAGACACATACCTGTATTGTTATATTGTAAATTGACCTCTGGGGGGGGGGGGGGGGGCGAACGAGATACGAGGGGCCGAAAAGAAAAGTGATAGAGCGATAGAACGAGAGTAAACAAAATAAAGGGGAGAGAGAAAGAAACACTTGTGTTGTGTTTATGGGACAATGACTTCACGTTGGATGATTATGGCCAATAATAATTCGACCAGCGTGCCTAAACGTGATTTAACTCGTCTCTCTAGTATTTTATACAAAGCAATCGTATTTAATTCATCCTCGACACATAGTTACGTATTTATTTACATCAGGTCGATGTTCAAACAGATTTTTCTTTCATTCCAATCATTTTTTTTTTTTTTTTTTTCATTTCTACATTAAGTAATTATAATTATTTATATCGACAGGTACTTCGAGTGGATCATGAGCATGATTGGAATTTCATTTTCGTCCGTATTACGTTTGTTTCGTTTGAATTCGGTATTGCTTTATATAAAAATACAAAACTCAGTTCAGTTGTAAATGCGATGGAGGAAATAATCGATTATTTCACTTTTCAAATATATATAGGACGATTTCTTGTATGCATAATTTCATGGCAACTTCGATCCCACGATAATTACAATCATTTTGATTTTGGTAACTCCACTAACCTTGGTATTCCAGCTTGAAACCAAGGAGCCTTTCGTAATTCGCCTTCCTCGCTACGATTGTTCAGACTGTCGGTTCTCTCGGGTAACGGGGGTGGCGTAGGTGTCGAGCCATGTGTACTACCGTCAGCGGGTACGGAACTGCTCGATGTGCTTATTTGCGATCGTCTTTTTGTTTTAAACTCGTTTGTCTCTGTGCCGGAGTTTGGTGAATTGTGTCCTATCCTGAAATTCGCATTAACAGGTTTAGTAATTGTTCAAATCGTCGAAATAGTCATTTTTATCGACGATTTATTCGAAATAATATCAAATTAATCTTAACGAATGTTTGTATAATTATTGCGAACATAAGCCATCAGCATTTATTATAGTAACGTTAATTCTAGATCCCCACAATTTATTTTACTGAACGTAAACCCTACAACGGAGTCGAAAACGATCCCAATCTTCTCTTTAGCATAAATTGTTCCTCCTATGCGATAATAACGTTTAATTATAGATCATTCTCTTCGTTTTTTGATAACGAAGAGAATGGTCTACGACAAAGTCGCACTTGGTGAACAGTTAATGATCGAAACGCTATAAAACGAAAAAAAGTTTCGAAAAAATGCAAAAAAGTTTTTTACCTAAACAAATCGGGGTTTTTTTCGAGTTTGTTCCAGGGGTCTAGGGTTAATGTTAACAGTGATATTTTCCAGTATAAATAACATTAAGTAAATAATTAAATTATAATAATAATAATGAAATAATAACAAAAATGTGGGCATGCTCGTCGTAAAATCTTAATCTAACTATCCAGGACAAGAAAAAAAATCACAATCATAAAATAGAAAGAAGGTGATGAAATTACCTATTATTTTCGATGTTAAAGTTCTTAGCTGTAATGGAGGCGTTAATAGTGTTGTCGAGTGTCTCGGATGGTGGTATTTTGTTATAAGGTGCTCTCGTCCCTTCCGAATCGATGATAGCCTCGTTAATGTAACCACCAGAATGAGGACGATTCGTAGGACTAGTTGGTGTACTACTACCGCTCACTAAGGGACAACTATCGTCCTCACTGTTCAAGCCTAGAACGTCACGTCCTCCGGTTAGTCCCATAGTAAGTCGTTTAATGAGCGGTGGCTTATCGGTCAGTCTCTTATAAGAATTGAGCTCCGTTGGCGAGTTGCTCTCGTCGCTGCTTGGTGTGCTCTGCTGTGATATACTTTTCGATTCATTTTCGTTGCTTATCGGACCAAGAACGTTCGTGAAGTTGTGCGATGGTCTCAGCCCTGGTATCGAATTTGGTGTCTGTAATTTTTAAATACAAGAATAAGGATCGAAAATATTTGGAAAGATGAAAAAGTAACATCTGCGTTGTTTTAATATTATTTGAAACATTTGTTGATTAAAATTGATAATTCGTTATTAATTCTTTTGTTTTTATGGCTTCTTCTGGCATTTTATTGCATCTTGGACCATTTTTCATCAATTTAGTACATCCAGCAATTATTTAATTCCCCGTTTACTTCAATAATTACACAGCGGCGGAAAGTTGGTTGATTCGATCGACAAAATTTGAAAAAATCGTAAAAAATCAGAAAAATTAAGATAAATGAAAAAAACAAGTGCCATTTTAGAAGAGATCCGAATACGAACGGAATAAGCACCTTATTGATGCTTAACATCAAATAGAAAAAGTGCTACAGTAATTTTTGTGAAGCGCTCAAAATGGTGAAAAACGTTTGAATGTCAATTTGTGTTAGCGGCTGATTTTAATATATTTTCAAGACCGAAATCACCGGTCGTTTTTTTCCAACTTTAATTTTTCAGGAAAAAACTCCCAATTAACCATTTTATCATGTACTTTTCGGCATCATATCAATGATCTGTAAAGCTGATGAAAAAACGGAGACATTGATTCTTGGTTCATCCCAATATCTCCATGTTTTCACGAAATATCGGCACTTTGAAGCGCAACCGATTTTCTCGAAAACCCGATAAGCGTCAAATTTAACACAATTGCGTGGCAAATGCAGGTGCAGAGATTGATATTGGTGCCGTAAAGAGGATTTTGATAGCCGTCGTAAATACTGGTAGCTTCACCTTGATCTTTAAATCAGGACTAATCGAGTTTTTAGTGCGATTGCAGTTTTTTTTTAACCTAGTTCGAATTATTTCTGTAACGCGACTGAGGCGCAGTTGAGGGCACAGCTCGGATATATTTATATATATTCATCTGTATATGCATTAACGTACCTTAACGCTGGCGAGACGCAGCGTAGGCGAGCCGGCGCTGCCGAGCTGAACGTTCATGTCCGCTGCGGACGTACCGCTACCAGAACGGGACGTGGGCGCCGTTCGACTTTTCAGCCACGAATTCGTGGAGGGACTTCTACCACTGCCGCCACCCACCACTCCACCGCCACCGACAACCCCGCCTCCTCCAGTGCCGATCCCGCTGTTAGCGCTCTCGCCTCCCAATGGTTTATTCTGGAATACGATTCGAAGATTCTCTTTATTTATTATCCGCGTGAGATACACCTGAAACATCGCACATCATTCTCGCATCTCTATTTTCTCTTTTACTCATTTTCGATACGTTGACACTTTTAAAGGAAGAATCTAAGAGTTCTTGTTCGATTTAGTGTTATTAATTGGTTGAATCTTCAGGATTCCGATTAATTAAGGACATCTAAATGTTTGGAGAACAATTTGTTAAACCAGGTACATTATTTTATATTTAATAAGCCCACCAGTTAGTTAGATTAGAATTAGTGATGGATTCAATCAATTGATTATATTTCAATTAATATCAATTCCTGCAAAAGATTTCAAGAAACCAGGCAACTTATGCGTGTCTCAAGGCAGATTTCAATTAAATGCCAATTTATTGAGCAATTTTAATGAGACAAACAGAACCAGATCTTGTACAGCAATTCTTGAGATGAAAACTCCTTGTTTGCACGCATTGATACAAGGCAAGGCTTTTCATAAACGTTATAACTTTTTATTAAATGACTTTTTGGCTTTACTGATTGCTTCTCCGGATTGGTCGGAGTCTGGCGTTTCGATTTCACTACAATTAAACCTCAATAGACGCTTTTGTTACAATGTTATAGAACAATAAAAGTCGTCGGTCCAATAGACGCATTGTGTATAAGTAATGTACTAAAAAGTATAGTGTGTAGCTAGGGTTGAGAATCAAACAACATAAACAATTCATGGTAAGACGAACAACAACCAGGTCTTGTACAATTCAGTTAAGGTGAGCAACCACTTTAGATGTTTCAAAAAATCAATTTTTTTTTCATTTTATTTTTTATTTTATTATATTTTTATTATTCAATTTGCGGAAATCATAATTCAAAAACTAATTGATGAATCATCTTCAAATTTGGAACACGTTTACATAATATAATTTATTAAAACATGAACCTAAAGTTGGAAAGATTAGATTGTTTAAAACATATTTATTATTGCAAAATGCCGGGGAAAAAGTGCTAAAAATCGATCATTTTTTTTCAAGCACGTTCCAACATTCAATTCTCAATTTTTTTTCAAAATGTAGGTTCATGTTCTTAAAAAACATCTCAAGAATGTATAAAAATTTGTTGGACTATTTCAGATGCGAAATGCGAGTTGCACAATTCCCGCAAATCGACAACGACGATGAGGACGCGCCAAGCGACACAGCGGATTACACCTTAATTAATGCATGAAATAACTTAAAAAAATTACCAGAGATGTATGAAAATATGAATAAATTATTGTCAGAGTTGCGGAAATTTCCGTTTTTTTCACAATTAAAAAAAATCAAAAAATCATCTAATTTTCGGTCTCCTAAAGTGGTTGCTCGCCTTAAATGTAACGCATGGCAATTATTGATCAAATCATTGTAAATTCACTGGTTAATCAATTATAACTTGTAAATTCATGTGTATTGAAAAGTATGTTTAACATGACTCAGTTTTGGTGGGGGCGGGTTGAAAATCCGAACTTTAAAAATTAGAACGCTCAAAATTCCGAATTTATTTATCTAGAACATAATACTCCAAGAAGTTTGCAATTACAAAATTTTGTAAACAGAATTATTGTATAACCGAAAATAAAAGTCCACTACGAAATTAAATGAGAATAATCATGGATCCGACCGATAAAGCGTCAACATGAAAACAGCATGTAAAACATGTATCAACTTCTCATAATCAGAGAGTCCATAGTTCCGAAAAAATGTAGAGTTATATATTCAAGATCCTGAATGGCGAAAGTTTCTACAGAGAAAAGTTCCGAAAATAGGAATATCCGATAGGTGTAAACATCCTCATATTATATGTTTACAATAGAACGTGAAAGATGATCAATACTCAGAAAAAATTCTACCGAGAAAGATCAAAATTCCGAAAGAATAGTACTCTGAAAGATCAACACTCCGAAAAAATTTTTCCCGAAGACCGAAACTCTGAAAATCCATGCGACAGAGCAGTGGTGCTGCCATCTAAACGCGTCAGGCTTACATGCTATCTGCTTTATGTGTGAGTTTTCGGAATTTTGATCATTCTGAATGTTCTATATCGGAATCTTACACTATCTAAACTTGAGTTTTCGCAAACTGGATGATCGAAAATATGATTTTTGGATTCCAAAACTTTCGGGAACCTGACGAATCTCTTATTAGCTTTTATTATATTTAAACTTTCTGATACAGTTCGTTTTCTAGAATAAAAATTTCGGTAATTTGTGGCGTGTTTAATATTACATATTCGGAGTTTTGTAAGTCGAATTACTGGTCATTCAAATAAAGCGTTGATCTCAATCATACGATTTCTGAAAATTATCTCGTATAAGAAACCACATTTGTATTCTTTTCTTATCGCTACTCATACCGTTCTACATCATTTACAGTCAACTGTGTAGACTTTCGCTGGCATGATCCTTACGATGCTTTCAGTTTCGGAACATTAAAATTAGGAATTTTAAACCGTCGGAGCATTTAAAGTTCGGAATTTCAAACCGGCCCCGTTTTGGTTAATTGATGATCCAGTTAAATATTATGAATCATGCATTATTGGTTGGAGATTTATTATTTCTTGATGTGAACAAAGTCACGTGCTATTTCGTCAACCAATCAATTTCATGTTTCCAATAACCAACGAAATTCCAATGAGGATGAAACGGAATCGCACTTAATGAATTTTATTTTCCACTGAGATATTCCCGTCAAAAGTTCATTCCAGACTAATTGGTTCTATTATTTTTTCTTATTGACTCGTTTCAAAAAAATCGATCGATGATAGATCGATCTAACGTTTACTCCAATATAGATACAGTGCGACCTCGATTTTCTACCGCTTGGGGAGTAGACTGGTAAAAAATCGAGGCTCAGCTGAAAGGTGTGACTTAAATGTTGTGGGGAGGTACGAAATGATGCGAGCATGCGCAAACCTATTTTTACCCTTAGAGTTTGAGGTTATATTGCCGCAGCGCCTGCGCGCCAGCATGTCGAACCAGTCTGGTAGGGATAGCAATACCCACAGCCACTATTCCCCTTGGCAAGACAAAATAGACTGGGAGCAAGAATTAAGGGGAATGGAAAAAATCGAGGTGCAAAAAGATCGAGGTCGCACTGTATATATATAGAATAAATGAACGGCATTGAATAAAAACACGAATTAAAGGATATCGTTGATATTGAATTTTATTTAATAAACATTTTAAATAGTTCTTCCCAAGTTTATTTTATTCTTCGTGGTATTTTTATGCTTATTTTATATTGGAGATCGGAGGACGTCACGAAAACACGGTTTTTTTAAAATTTTCTCCAGTTTTTGTCTTTTTCTTTCGTACCAAAAAACATAAATATCAATGATAATATTATAGTGGTATTTTTGTTTTTATTAGTAAAAGACAAATCTTAATAAAAAATAAAATCATATGAGAAAAAGAGTGGAATGTTCTTGAAAAAAAAATTATCAACTGCACTAGTTTAAAGTTACTTATGATTTTTTTTTCATTTACTATCGAGTATTACTATCAAGCTGAGTATACTTCAATTCGCAAATTTTACACTGGACACTAGGTTTAAAAAAAAATTTTTTAATTTTCTCTATTTTTTCTTTTTTTTCGTACCAAAAAACGTAAACATCGATGATGATATTATAGTAGAATTTTCTTAGTAGTACAAGAAAAATCTTAATAAATAATAAAATCATATAAAAAAAAAACAGTTGAATGTTCTTGAAAGAAAATTATCATCTACACTAGTTTAAAGTTGCTTGTGATTTTCTTTATTTACTATGGAGTGGGAATTGCTGATTTCGATAATCGATTTCGAAATCGAGTTCCTACTGTATGCCGAGTATTTGACGAATCTCGTGCTGATATCCCGTCTATCTTTCTCATAACTTAGATTTAATTAAGCCCTTGTCGACAGCGGTGCATATATAGCTCTATCAATATGTGAGGGTCAAAAAGACACATCGAGAAAGTATGAACATATATTCGCCACCCTCATAACTTTACGACCTCGATATAAATCGATATTTATAGATATCTTTACCGGTCTAAATAATTTATAGACACGTTTTTATCTCTCTGATACAGCCGTATATTTAAACTGATGTATGTCTTTGGTGCAAGCTTCTCACTTTTTGTCTTTCTCACCAATGCGAGAAAAGTTCACCCTATATGTGTTTATAGATGAGTGCATGACTCACGTATTTCCACGTAAATCAGGAGTAATGCAATATCCCGTGAAAAGCTTCGAGAAACGAGAGGGAGTGTAAAATCTGCGCTCACTGGGTATTCAAGCCTAGAGCTTCGACTCGTGTGGATGAACGAAATTCCATTTGTACACAGATATAGGCAATCTCAGAATACGAGTTATCTCTGTACGGCGAAGTGGTCTTGGGGTTAAATTTCCATACAACCTTTAATTGTGACGTATTATAGGAATTGAAATAGCAATTTGTTGATTTTAACACCAGTTGAAAACATTTTGTATCTTAATTATGACTGAAAGAAAGAGAAAAAATAATCTCTTCGATAAAGCTCTTGTCCTAAAATGTCCATTGCAATATTTATAATAATCAGAATTGATGTATTACGTTTGTTGTTTGTAATTTAAACAAGATATTTTGTATTTTCAACGCACAAAATAATTCGTACCTAATTTAACGTAATTTATTGTTCATATTTCGATTAAGTGACTCAGCCCGTGCAATAATTATTATTTATTTTTAATTTCGGTGCACCAAGTTATTGGATCTCGTGTATATACTCGCGGAATATGTGCGTGTAGGGTGAAACGAAAAGCCGGAGAACGGTCGAGGCTCTCGGGTCGAATTTATAATTAACCCTCCGTCACACGCGCTATAAGCGAAACGCCGCATTTTTTGCTTTTTCATTAATCAACAAAAATTGGTGAATGATACACTTGTGACAATTTAGCTATTCCTGCATTATTATTATTAGAACGCAATGAAACAGAAAATCATACGATAATTTTCAATTTATATTTTATAAATAATATTTAATATTACTAAGTGGAAGAAATGCGCGGCGTTTCCCCGCTAGCGCGTGTAGAGTCGTACACATGATTTTACGTTCGACGTCGCCATATCTCCTACTGAGCACTTGAGCACCAACGGCGCCCGCATGCGCGTAAGAACGATATGGCAACACGGTAAGGCTCAAAAGCATTGCGGTGATTCCCCGCGACGGGGGCGGGTTGAAATTCTGAACTTTAAAAATCAGAACGCTCAAAATTCCGAATTTATTTATCTAGAACACAATACTCCTGGAAATTTACAATTCCAAAATTTTGTAAACAGAATTATTGTATAACCGAAAATAAAAGTCCACTACGAAATTAAATGAGAATAATCATGGATCCGACTGATAAAACGTCAACATGAAAACATAGCACGTAAAACGTATCAACTTCTCATAATCAGAGAGTCCATAGTTCCGAAAAAATGTAGAGTTATATATTCAAGATCCTGAATGGCGAAAGTTTCTACAGAGAAAAGTTCCGAAAATAGAAATATCCGATAGGTGTAAACATCCTGATATTATATGCTTACAATAGAATGTGAAAGATGATCAATACTCAGAAAAAATTCTACCGAGAAAGATCAAAATTCCGAAAGAATAGTACTCTGAAAGATCAAAACTCCGAAAAAATTTTCCCCGAAGATCGAAACTCCGAAATTCCATGCGATACAGCAGTGGTGCTGCCATCTAAACGCGTCAGGCTTACATGCTATCTGCTTTATGTATGAGTTTTCGGAGTTTTGATCGTTCTGAACGTTCTATATCGGAATCTTACACTATCTAAACTTGAGTTTTCGCAAACTAAATGATCGAAAATATGATTTTTGGATTCCAAAACTTTCGGGAACCTGACGAATCTCTTATTAGCTTTTATTATATTTCAACTTTCTGATATAGTTCGTTTTCTAGAATAAAAATTTCGGTAATTTGTGGCATGTTTAATATTACATATTCGAAGTTTTGTGAGTCGAATTACTGGTCATTCAAATAAAGCGTTGATCTCAATCATACGATTTCTGAAAATTATCTCGTGTAAGAAATCACATTTGTATCCTTTTCCTATCGCTACTCGTACCGTTCTACATCATTTACAGTCAACTGTGTAGACTTTCGCTGGCATGATCCTTACGAAGCTTTCAGTTTCGGAACATTAAAATTAGGAATTTTAAACCGTCGGAGCATTTAAAGTTCGAAATTTCAAACCGGCCCCCCCGCGACGCGTATAGCGACGTTTGGAATTTTAGCGTGTGTGACGGAGGGTTAACATGAGAAGAGTCAGAGCAGTAAATGGGACACCTACTGGTTTACTCGCAGTGTATACGGTTCCCTATATCAGTCTATATAATCGTGGAAAAGAGTTAGTTTCCACGATCTCTTGGACATTCCTCGTTAGCTGGACTTGAGATTTTTCGTTATTATTATGAATTGATTGAATTGAATATAATATTTATTGGCATATTATATACGCTAATAAATTAATGAATAATTCAGTGAAGACATTACTGTAATTTATGAGAATTTCAGCGAAAAATAATGAGAATTAATTAATATGAATGTATAAAATATAAATATAACATATGAAACGATTGATCAACAATAATTTCGCGAAATCAATTTGAATTGTATAAAAATAATTATTTTTGAAATATAAATTATAATTATTATACGTATTCGTTTTCTCGGCGCTTTTACTATTAAACGAAAGTTTAATTTCCTTACGGAACGCACGAACATACGGTAAATACAAAATCACGAAGCATCAAATACTACTGCGATCAAATACAACGAGAAAGTTCAACGATCAAGTATTCACGATATTAGGACGAGTGGAGCAAAGCTTTGTACATGGATATGCTGATTTGCATGCACTTCTGTATATAAGCAGTTCGAGAATCGTTTCATTTCGTTCCTCTCACTCTTTTTCGCTTTCTCTCTTTCTCTTCGGGATTGGAGAACTTTCAGCATCTGATGTATGAACGATCGGATGATCAAAAGACCGTGGAATATATATACATTTGTAGGGAAATCCGAAAGTGATCGATTTAATGGGTAAAAGAGAGAGAGAGAGAGGGAGAGAGAGAGAGAGAGAGAGCCAAGTTTACGAAATTGGTATCTACTAACCAGGCTCGTTGCAAACTGACAAACCTTCATGGAAACTAGCACACCGAGCTAATCCTACAATTTATGCCGTTCGAGTTGAACGATTCGAATTGAAAGAAATACAACCAACGAGGTTTAACTGGATGCAACTCAACCATAATATTCAAAGGTGTCTTCGTATAAATCAACTGCAAATTATGTCACGTTATCGTCGGTAAGGCGAAATAATTATCAGCAATTAAAATACACGCTCTATATATTTATGTCAATTGCTCATTCAAGCACGTTTTTAATTTAGCTCTGAACGATTACGATTTATACTCGTTTTTCGAGCTATAAATGATCATTTTTTATCTCAATATTCGGACTGCATAATTGCTTGAAATAATTCATGAATCATGAAAAAGAATTTACGTGAATTGGACTGTATTTTATAATTCGTGCTTTTATTATTTCTTCACTTCTGCCGAGATTTACTCCAATCCGAACTCCAATTTTATTCATTTTTATTAATGGCTAAATATTGCGCAGTGATTGAGTACGTAAGCAGGAACTGAATTATTTATTTATATTCTTCATTACTATGAATTATTTCTCTGCTTCAAACGAACAACGAGGCATTAAATGAATTGTTCAATCGGCTAGCAACGCGCCCATTGATTTTTTACGTGATTACTCTTGAGTGGCTTCGAAACTTTTGATTTTGTTATACTGATTTTTTATATTGTTTGTAAAGAGATTGAATAGATTTTTAAAATTGTTTTCTCACCCAAGCGTTTCGTTGCTCTTCCTGCTTGTCCTTATTACGATAAACTGGCGAAGACTGTGGCGTTATCACATCTTGAAGAATCGGCTGGCGTTGCAGCTGCGCCACGTACGCCATACGAAAAGCATTCCCGACAATGGTGTTCAATTCCTCTGCCTGTGAACAATTGAAATCGAAACAAATATCGTTTAGTCAAATGTGATTAAATCAGCGTTTCTATGAATCAAATTAAAATACAACATATACAGCAATATAAATTCGGAGATTGTATAAAGATGTAGAATTTGATTTATACGAGAGACCCAGTGGTTAGTTCGATTCGGGAGCCACAGATAATTTTCTATTAATTAAGCGAGTTTAGTACATCAAAGCATTCTCCGGTTGCACAGTGGAGACATCAATCATGTCGCCACATTCGCTCGCCAACTCGAATTATCGGATTTCCCACAGAGCCAGTGTTTCAATATCGAATCACTGAATGGCACAGAGTCGGAGATGTGAAAAGGTCTCATCATTCTTCTCTCTCCTCTGATGTATTCTCTTCCATCATTTTCTCTCGTGCTTTCTTTCCATTTTCTATTTTGTAACCTCTGTATTTATCCACATTATTAGCAAATATTTTACTTCGATCAATTGCGGGGTGGAGAGGGAATGTATTGAAGAAAAAAATGAAAAATCACGTTCATTTACTGTATGTTTTTATAAAAATCACTGTTCAGCAGCAGAATTCATTGTAATAATGATTGCAATTAGAATCATTTCAACGACCTCGCCAACTTTCTTTACAAAAATAATTTACACAGAAAAGAGAAAACAATCTATTGACAGACATTCAATTCGTGTCGATTACATTAAATCTCCGTCGTAAACATTGCAAAAACTCTTATTTAATCTTAGAAAACTTCATTGTATGAGAGATCCTTTCACAGCTGAGCTCCGTTCACAGCTGAAATCCGTTCGAGAATCTATAGATTCTCGAAAGGATTTCTGCCTGATTTTCCAGATTTGAAAAATATGAAGATTGCTTCGAATAGTAATCCTAGAATCCCTACATAAAATCTCGTTGTAAAACCGAAGCAGTCTTGTATATTCGATCGATCTAACAAAAATAAACCAGCCGCGAAACTTTCACGTGTACACACGTGTATGCATCATATTCTGTTGCATATATCGTTGCGTGTTTATATGAAGAACTCGATATTTGTACGGGATAAAAGCGAGAGAAGACTATCTATGATCCATGCTATAGAAAACAAAAAGAACGAGAGATGTAGAGGAAAAAAATATGAAGGGCGAGAGTAGCCGCATATGTAGCACATGTAAGGGGCGTTTTGTGTAAAATAACTTAATAAAATTGAATAAACTGACTACTCTTCTTCTTGGAGATCAAAATCGAAAAACTGTGCTAGAAAAACTTGAATTTTAGGCGTTCTCACTGTAAAAACAAGTGTGTTGTCGAAAGCAACACACTTGTGTGTTCTGTACTTAACACCATAAGCAAACTGTAGATTTTAAACACACTTTAAAACGTGTAGAAAATGGCGACAAAGAATCTATAGTTTGCTAATGGCGTTAAGTACAGAACACATTTAATGTGTGTTGGCAACAACACAGTTGTTTTTACAGTGCTACTTTTCGTGATTAAGAGACCACAAAAATATTTTTAAACAGAACAAAAAAAAACAGAAGGGATTTAAAATGAGAAGAGAGTAAGCGATTTCTTCAGTTTTTCGGACTCAAAATCGAGATTCGAACCGTAGGAAATTCTCCAATTTTTACCCTAAATATTCAAAGGGGTAATAATACGCTACATAAAAAAATTGAATAAACTTCAAAAAAATGAATGAGAATCTTCGAAATGAGCCGCAATTTTTTCACAGTGCATAGTCACGTATTTAGTTGTTTTTTATTCTTATTCTTACAATTTTTATGATTTTTTTTTAAATTTGAATCGTTCGAGGATGATAAACATTGAAAAATTCGAAAAGTCACTTGGTTTGAATGGAATGTCCCATGTTTGTGTACATGAAATGTTGGAGAAGGAGGCAAGGATAGAAAATGAGGAGTCTGGTGCATCCGATACGTATTCCTCTGCGGTCTGCTGTTGGCTAAGCCGGATATCCGAAATGGGAAGCTCGCTCCTCCGTATATCTGTACGGATACATATAGAGTGTGTAGTTTCATAGTAGACGTTTTCCTGTCCACGTGAGCGTGTCCGACACTCGCCAAGGCAGCCTAGACGACTCTCGGCGGATCTCCCAACGAATATTTGCGAGATGTGAAGCTCGAGCGAACTCACAGAAATCTAGAGGCTCTAACCATACCACTCGTGACTTTCTGCTGCTGTCGCTACGTTCTCATATTCTCTCGATTATATACTCACATAACTCTTAGTAACTCGTATGAAGCATACCTATCCAGAAATCCGACTACGAAACCACGATTATTCTGGCGATTGTTTAGAACTTCACATTTTACTTATCAGCAAAGAATGTTATTTGAGGTTTTAATTTATTCAACAATTCATTCATAGACGTCATTTCCATCTCTAAACGTACATACATTTTTTTAATTAATCTTTTATTATCTAAGTAGCAATTGTGAATTATCAAAATCAAACACTATAATCTAATTGAAGAAAGTTCTAATGCAATCGTGACAGAATTCAAAGCTTAAGAATCGTAGAACAGAGATTTCGTTTTTTCGGATAAGTTTATTTCGGTTGAATGATTCTTTTCCCGGGTATTTGCTGCTGTTTTTCCAACTGCGGCGTCACGTATAACGGCACTGCTAACGAGGAAGAGTTAGTAGGAAAAATTGGAAGAAAAAAATCAGGGTATCAACGACAACTCTTCGTTGAAAGACGCGTACACATATAAATGTATATATAACGAAGAAAAAAAAGCTTCCGAAGTATTTGAGAAAAACAGGGGGAGTCTCATAGGGCAAACGGATGCATTGAAAAGGGGGGGATATCATTTGACTTTTCAAACAAGAATACGATGAATGAAAGGGCGGCCTGTGGGAAAGGGAAACAGCGCGTCATGCACAGACACAAACTGTCCGCGGGTTGTCTTTTGTCTCTTCGACGATATATACGTTTCGTATCCTACAACGATATGTACTTTATATGACACATAAGCGCACACATCCGTATGCAGAATAAACTGTTGAAATTCGATCGGTGACTTTCTCGATGTGTTTCAAGCTCATGTATACGCGAGAGAGACTCGTGGGTGGACATGTTTCTGCCTCGCGGTGACGATTCTCTTCCAACGTATATGTGCAGCTTTACAGTCATATCACTTTTTTTTACACCCGGGTGATGCACTATTTGTGTCAACTTTTCCAACACACTCTTCCCTTGTCACTCTTCCCTCGTACACTTGCGCTTTTTTCCTCTCGCAATTTTCTATTTCTCTCTCTCTCTTTCTCATACACATACACACACACACACTCACACAAATGTCTTTTTCCTTTCCTACTCTTTGATTTCTTAGTCCTTTAGTCTTGTCCGACTTCCATGGCTACGCAGTGAGAAACTCTCCGGAGATCCTATTTTTTCGTTTAATACATGAAATGGACTCTTCTCTTGCTTACTTCATGTCTTAAATTTTTTAAATAACATTCACCACCGTATGCATATTTTAAAAAAGTCTCGAAGTATGTCAGTACTTGGATGTCAGTATTAACGTTTCGGTATAGAGAAATGCCTTCTTTCATTAGTCACAAAGTTTTTCAACTTGTTTTCTTAAAGTATTTTTGAATGCACGGAGGAAGTTTATTGTAATTGGCGATTCTTTTTTATGAAAATGTCCTTGCTTTTGTAAATATTTTATTTGGGTTTGTTTGATAACGCCACGTTTTAGCGATATAATTTTTTTAATGGAAAAATGAACATGCAAATACAAAAATTTGAATATATGAGTTGTTTATAATTTTGAAATGAATTATTAATCATTTTTTACCCTATGAACATTGAAAAGAATCCAAATATTCAAAAAAAAAAAATGAAACAATAACGAAATAAATCTTTGTATTTTTACGTTTTCGTCAATAAATTATTAAAACGTATACGTCGAATCTAATAACAGTTGCGTTTAGTTTGATTTATTATGCGTATAAATTAGAGAAAATAAATCGTGGAAAAGCGGTTATATGGTAGACTAAATTTTCATAATTAGTCTTGATATTGAATTTAAAATTAGAGAGCACGGTGAATTAATTAGCACATTTAATTTTCACGGAGAAAATGTTAATAGTTGAAGTGGTGGTATTCTTCTTTTTCGGTAAACTTTGGACAACATAGGGGGAGAATGGTATATCGATTTAAGAAAGTGTGTTGGAAGGAGAAACTGGTAGAGATAGATGAAAATAAGAGGAGGAGAGGAAAAAAGAAGAATTAAAAAGGTAGAGTTGAACGAAAATGCCGGGTAATCTCGAGTCTCGAAAGTATTTAACGGTAGTCCGACTGAGGATGAGAATTTAAGAGCAACCTCTCTTTCTTTTTCTTCCTTTCTCTCTCTCGCTCTCGCTCTTTCGTTCTCTCACGCTTAAGGCGTTACTACAGTATCGCAGTTAAAGTGATTTTCCACAGCTTCATTCAATCAAATAAAGATTTTCCACGAATTTCTTCACTCGGAAGTTTAGACTAGCATGAGCGGTATGTATAACGCGAAGTGGCAAATTTTCTTTCTTTTTTTTCGTTTTTTCATTTCTGCATAAATATACGTCATCCTAATTACTCGATGCTAATAGACTCTATTCGTGACCGCGGGAGACCATGCGAATGTTAATAACTGTCGAGGGTATGCGCGGTTTTTTAATCGAATATAAAAGTACGAGTCTTTCGTTCATTCCGAGCACGAACTCCCTGCCAGATTGTGCATTCCATGCTCGTCATCCATGCACTCAACGTGAGAGGTCAAATAATAAAACTTTTTTTAACAAATTTCATTGATGCAACACAAGCGTACTTGATTGACAATTTTTTTCGAGACTCGAGTTCATTAGTAACACTCTACAAAATATTTTGCATGCCACCAAAAACGATATCTTAAGGGAATGAAAAATTATATTTTTATTATAATTATTCGTTTTATCATCGTGCATACAGTTTCCATGAAATATCAATTGAGAACAAATCCAAATCAACGAACAACAAAAATAGCACTAATTTTGTAATCTTTTGTTAAATTATCCGAAAGTGCAAATTAATTACAGTTTTTTTTTTTTTTTTTTTTATAAACGCCATAAATATGACACTACGTAGGATTTGCTGATTGAAAAGCTCAATTCTTAATTTTAAAATCTGGTTTTTTAATATCTACAATTTATCTATTTCAGAATTGAAAAAAAAACGAATCTTTGTATAATAACCGGTCTATTTATGGCCATAAACCCCCCACATGTTTAATCCTTCGGTAATAACAATAATAATAAATGCATAACATTAATAAACGAAAAGCTGGCTAGGACACGGTAATACCGGGAGAGAAGGGTATAAGACCAAGCGCTGAAGTGAACGTGTGTGTCGCGCTCCAGCCAAGCTTAGATCTCACTAATTTATTACTCTACCGCGATATATCACTTTGTCCACATCGTAATCGGACTATTTACTGCTCGCAATTAGCATATTTTACATGTTATAATAATTAACCAGACTATATAATAATAACAACGTTAATCAGGTTGTTTAATTTCGTTAGTGATATACGAGAAAACTCAAGACATGGAGCATAAGGAAAAAAATTCTATCATTTCTTGTATACCGAGACGGCCGATGTTTAATTAATATTCAATTATACACAAAAAAAAACCTCACGAATTACACAAAATTACAGTTTTATGCAAAATAGAAGCCAACCTTATAATTTACGTCAATTTTCGTATTTTAAAACTTTCAGCGCGTTTATGCGGATTCGCAAAAATACATTTTTTTGAATATAAAGATCATTTCGCGCATGAAAAACGGTGTTGATATTTTTTTTTTTTTTGCGAGTGCTGTATATACGCCTGCGTCTACAACACAACATTTTTGCCCCTAGTATGTAAATTATCGAGAAAACCGTAGATTCGAGCTTTTTATAGCTCGTGCTTATGTATTCGTTATAAAAAATTCCATCGTGTTGCGATTCTCATCGAACCGATGAGAGCTCTGGGAATTAATTAAACGTATACGTTTTTGTATCAAATAAATTATTAATTATTACAGCTCAGTTATTATCTCGTGTTGAAGTTTAGATGGGAGGGGCATTTCTGTAATATATTTTTGTCGCGTTTAAAGAAACAACAGTATATTTATATATTCGTTTGATTCGATGAAGCGACGATAAAAAGGTGACGAGCCCTTTCTTTTCCCTTGGTAATAATGAAGATTGGTTGTTCCATTGTTAGTGGTGGGCGAGGCGTGTAATGTTGGCAAGCTATATTATTCCATAGCACTTCTTTCTCGTATTCATCTTTAGTACGTGCTTTCTCTTATGAGAAAGAAATTATATTTTATTTCTCGTCCTACTTTGACCGGGCTCTCTAATTCGCGAGAGAAGCATTCGAGCCAGAATGATCCGAGTTCGATCCTTCCGTGCATGTCGCTTGAGAGTTTTCTCCGTTCATTTGCCTCATTGACTTCCGTCGTCATTCAATCGACAGGATTTTCCATTAATATAAAATTAATCAACAAGAAAAACGGAGATAAAAAATGTTTTTAGTTGTCGAATATTTTTGAGATCGTATAAAGTAACAATGAACTATAAGAAGACACTTTATTGCATTGAAATAAATCATCTTTTTGGACGTGAGTTTAAAACCGCAAATTTTCGTCACTCAATACTATTTTTGGTGCAACTTAGGCTTCAGTCGTAATTATTTGAGAAGCAATTACTCCATTTTTTTTCCATGAATTATTTCTTCAAAATAAACATACAAAAATGTAGTTTGTAATTACAAAGAGCGGGTTTCGCGCAACATTCTCGGCAGCTGAGCTCACACCTCAAGTCTCTATCTACGAGAGTAGATAGATTGCATCGAGAATAAGAGAAAAATAAAAAAAAGAAGCAGAAAAAATGCGAGACGAGAGGGTGAACAAGACGAGAACGAGGAAAAACGTCTTCGTCGTCGTCGCTTTGCATTATTACGCATTCGCCTCTCGGTTTATCTTCTCGTTTTTATTTCGCTTGCAAGAGAAAAAAGAAAGAACGCGTGTTAAAAAAAAAAACATATACCTCATCGAGAAGAGTGAGAGAAAAAATGGCTAGATAGACGGAGAAAGACGCCGAGAAGATAGAGATGAACGGGTGCGTGTTTGCCCGTTGGTCGAGTGCGTCTCTCGTTTGCAATCAAATGTGCGTCGTCGTTTCATTCGCCAGTCCTTGTGAGTTCTCGTATACAATTCACATACGCTTATATAAAGGCATGCATGAGGCATTCCAGGTAAAATCGGAAAGTTCGAGAATCTTTTTCATCCACTTTTTTTTCTATCGCGTTTCCTCCGAGTGATTATTTCGTTCCGAAATTAAAGAAAATTTCATGAAAGGAATGGGAAATTCATGACGACTATTTTTTTCATCTGATAATTACACGCCCACGAGTTCCTGCTCTTTAATTAATGACGACTGAATCAAATTGATAAATTAAAATGTTGTGGAGTGTCGTTGAAACGTTCTACAACATTGAAAAATAAAATGGCCAGATTTTAAGACGTGTCAGTTCTGCCTGGAAAGTCTCTCGCATGTGCATCCTGATTTTCACGTATATGTTTATATCTGTATCATCAACATTTGAGAAACAAAAGGGCCCAATTTACGTCTTTTTGTGGTTAAACGACGCAGGTTTCGTCCTTCTGCTTTGTAGCGCTAAATTCACCATATATAGGCCTATATACAGATAAATATATGAAGGCTTTTGCGATGTGTGAGTGGTAGGACCTTTCTAAAATGCAGAGACGGGCGAGTTTGCGGTGCGGGGGCGAGCCCGCAAGGGCCACGACATGAGTGCTTATTACACATTCAGGGTTCTGGCATTTGAGCGCCCCAGGGTCCAAGTGCATCATTCGGACGTTACGAACATATAACTCGAGAGAAAACCGCCCCTTCGTTCTTTCCCGCTGCATATAACACACATTCTATACCTCGGATTTTCTGATACCGAGTTCTCGTTGTGTGCTCGCGTTTAGCTTGGAAATACCGTTTAAAAAAAGCGAAGTCTTTCTTCAAGTTAAAAAACAAGTTCGATACTATCGATTACACGCGTTAAGCGCATATGAAATCGATATAGGTTTCGAATATTTTTTTTTTCATTATTATTATTTTATTCCGTATCTCTTTTCCGGGTGAAACAAGATTGGTCTTATAGACAGCAGATTATTGTATCAACGAAAATAATAATAAATCGAAATGGGAGAAAATATAAAATGATATCCAACCATTTCAGGCTCAAGAAACTCTGTTGACACTTGATACTTTCATATCTTCCTTTTTGACTGCGATATTCTTTTTACTTTTTTCTTATGTTTTTTTCTCTTCATTTCCTTACCTCCTCTTTTACTGACTTGCGGTACAAGGATAAAACTCACCGCAAAAGTGAGTCTGTGCATATATATATGTGTGTGTGTGTGTGTGTGTGTGTGTGTGCTGTGGTTTCTCGCATTGACCGCGAAAACATCGGGTAGAGTTCAACCAGGTGGTTAAGAATACTATACTACGAGACTGCGAACGGTACACAGTCTCCTATTCTAAAGAAACGAGCTTTGCTGAAAAGAATTTGGCAACAAAAAAACCAGCCTATTAATGTAGAATGATGGTTACGTAAAATGGTATCATTTTGTTACGATATTAAAGTTGCCGTTGCCGATGAACGTAAATTTTCATTTAATTGTGAATCGAATATATTTCATTACTTTTTCCGAGACTACAAAAATTGTTTTTGTCAACGTCAACTAGAGAAGCACCAACGTATACTCGATGTACCAAGAAGTTGCATTTCCGATACTCTCCTTCGGTCTTTCTCTGTCTGTGACTCGCGGCAGGAATCACTCGCTCGTATAATTTCATGGTTTGCGGTCTTGAGGTCAAGTCAGACGGGTCCACGGGGATTCAGATATTTCAATTACGTCAAGAAGCATTCAACTCCCCTCTTCTCTTCCGCTTCCCCATCTGTTCGGGGTATAGCGCGTATCGGACTTTAGGTGAGGGTGGAAAGAGAACGATTCGAGCAGTTTGCTTGTGCATTGAATGTCCTGTGAGCTCGGGTAGGAGAGCGCTATGATATCCAAATGGTCGCGAGATATTCGCGTTTCTCATAACTCTGTAAGTCATAACATTCGCGTATTCACATACCATCAAACTCACATATCAACATACCTAGAATAACGACAGAGAATCGATCGATGCGTTCTGAACCCGTTAAACTGCGGCGTGTTCGGATTATCTCTCGAAAAACGTCTAGATATTAAATCTAAAAACTTTACAAATGCAGTGAGAAATCAGAATGAAAGCCACACTGAGAGAAAAGTCGATGGTATCTACAACAAACACGTATTATTGGACGTCGAATGGTAAAATTTACTTAAGAATTGTCAGAGAAATTATATTATAGTTAATTGAACTACAATTTTAGTGTTTATTCAAATATAAGATCCCAATGACGTGTGTAACCATGTGTTATTTAAAAAGTGCTATGGACCATAGTAAAACTTCCTAACAATGAGCAAATAATCCAAGCAGTACTATAAGCAAGTTGCTATTGATATAAAAAATATCATACGCTGTAGCATATTTATCGTTGGATCGAACTTTTGTGAATTTAACCATTTTTTCACCATTTATATGATGATTAATAACTTTCAATGGGTAGGCCTCATTAAAATATCTCATGGTAGTGACTATTAACGTAACGTAACATGAACATGGTTGGCATGTACGTGAAAAAAAATTACATCGATATACACATTGGTACCTTCTTCTACCATGAGTATATGCGAGTGCACTATTTCGATCGTAAAAGGTTCTATACATTTTTCTAAAGGTATCACTATCCTCTGGTAAAAAATAGGCAACATATATTTGCGAAGATCATTGTTGCAGCCAATATACGCACATAATGCAATCGACTAATAAAATATAGTAAACAGAACCACATTTTTTTCAAATTATCGTTACCATAAAATATTTCTATCACCCCAGGGAAACATCTAATATGGTTAAAATATGGTCGCTTGCACCATAAATTTCTCTGAGTGCACACTATCGCGCGCATTCATTTTGCTGTCGATAACATTATATTTAACAAATCTCGGGTATTATTTCATTTTCTTCTTCTGGCGAATGTCGATTAGTGGGTCAATCGAGCAAATTCGATTACTCTTCTATAAAGGGGGTAAGAAAAGCAGTACTGAGAAGGGAGAAAGAACGAATGCCAGAAAAAGTGGATGAGACAGGAAGAAATAGATGTATACGTGGAGTAAAACAGTGCGAAGTAAATATACACATATAAAACAGTGGAAAACGTCTTGCATGGTCCTCCACTCGGAACAACTATGTCAAGTCTATCTCCGTGTCGCCTCAAAGTGTATACCATCCCTCGGGAGTCAAGGACCCGCTTCGGGATAATCAAGTTTCGCCTCGGGAAAGAACAAAAAAAAAAGGTCAAGAAAAAAGAATCTTGGAGAAAATTGCATTAACCTTACGTCAAGAACGTTTTATCATCATAGTATACACGACCTCCATATTATTATTTCATATTTCAGAGAAAAATGGAAGAGATTGTTATTACGAAGTAATTTCATCAGGCTCTACTTGCAGTACCTGTTTGTCTGCGAACGTTTTCTATTTTTTCCTTGTTTTTTCGTCACTTTTTAACTCACCGTTAAATGTTTTTCTCTGCAATTACTAAGGCTTGTACAGTTCAACTTTACCTTATAGAGCTCCTAATTTTCTAATTAAAACGTAAATCTTACGAAGGTAACTTTATAACGATATAAATTATTATAAATTACGGATCTTTTATTTCGGGATAAACGGAGAACCTGTTCAAAAAGTGTTTTCCACTTCTACGCGGAAAGATTCGATAAGCACTCTTGAAAAAATTCTGAAACGACACTCTGAAATGAGAAAGACAACAAAAAGGAGCAACTCAATGGGAGTCCTTAGGGTCCTCGGGATCTCGAAAATTGCACGAATTCAGTTTCGTTGAAATTTTATTATTACTACGGATCGCTTCACCAAATATTTATTTTCACCTCTCTCTCTCTCTCTCTCTCTCTCTCTCTCTCTCTCTCTCTCTCTCTCTCTCTCTCCCTCTCTCTCTCCCTCTCTCTCTCTCTTTTTCATTTTGAAGTGTGCGTGCGTGTGTCGGTCCGAAGAATGAAGAAGTGGCACCAAAAGCAGAAATAACAAGGGGATAAGCACGTTCACCCTATAAACGTATTTCTGCAGGTAGAAATCTATATATCTATATGTATCGAACAGGAATACGTAGCACCGCTTTCGGTTCGCTGATGGATCTCGCTTTTTATGACTTTTATTTGAGAAATGGATTTAGGCTGTCTCTCTCATCGCTTCTGAAATTTGTGAACTGTTGTTATTCATAAGTGCTGAAGTGTCTGTGGTACGAGAAATCGAGTAGTACGTCGAGAGAGGGCGAATAATCTACGATGAAGCTATACGCGCCATTTATACAATTACTACAGTAAACTTGTATTGAAAACGATCCGTATGTAACTTGCAATAAAATTTCCATGCACATATTTATGGAAATTGGATGTAATTTTACAAATTCTGTGAACCAAATGCAATTCATTGTTATATAAAGCTAGCGTATATAAATCGTACGATCAATTGTCGAGCGATGGTAGCATGAAAGTCAATGACTCGGTGGCCTCATGAAATACTCGGTCGTCGAATATCTCATGGAGTCTTTACTTTTTTCTCTTCCCTGTAGTTGGGTTTTTTCTCCTTCTTTGCAGTTGAAATCGAATTCACATGATTGTACTTTTAACGAATATGAGCTCTTTTCTTCACGTAATCTCTCGCATCTCTGGCTCTGTGAAGGCTCACGATAAATTGCTTGGTTAAAAATTGATTTCGATGTGCCGGTTTTGTTCCTTTCTCCCTATCTCTTTCTCTTTCTAGCTCCAGTGCCAATCGACGTTATTCCTCTATTTTTCTTGGCTTATAAGTACCGCGAATGTTTTGTTGCGTTGCGTGCAGATACTCGGAGAAAAGTCACGATAGTTTTTTGCTACCGAGGACTCTCCTCGCCGAGGTCTCACGAGACTGGAAAACCTTTTCTTCGTTGTATGTACATCGAACGTTTTAACGTTCCCTGTTACCATTTTTTTCAATCGTCTGATCAGTACATCAGGGAGTATACTGCCACTGAACTCGATTTATGAACTTGTAGACGTACGAGAACTTAATCCTCGATTGCCTTGAAGACGTGGGCAACTTACGCTTTATACAAATTCCGAGAGGTTATTTTGCAAATATTGTAATAAACTTAGAGAATCCGATTGAGTTGATTGCAATATTTTAATTTATATTTCGCGAATCGATGAACCAATTCGCATATATGAACTCAATCGAACTGCAACCTCTTCAATAAAGACAGTCAATATTGGCTAAAGTAATAACAGCAAAATTTCAATTGTAAATTAACTTATATTCGGCTGCTATTTTGACGAAGCAGACACGAAATTACGAGATATTCAAGATTTCAAATATACGTCGTTTGCACTTGATAGTATACGTTATGGATAGAGTAGATCTACGAAAACCGAGAGTTTACCTATCCTGAGTAAACTATGTTATAGTTTACTCCGCATACACATAATGTCCGCAATACACATGTATTGCGGACACAGGAACACACCGAGTCGACTTGTCCCATGCGACAGGCTTATCGTGGGACACATTACGTCTCGTCCTCTCTCTATGTTTTCTATATATACTGTTTCCTGTATCGCGAGAACCGGAGAATATTATCCAGAAGCACTTAGCTACGTTCACCCGTCTCTTTAGTGATGCTGGAATCATCATGGGAAAGCTACGTCTCTCGTATAGCTTGTCGCAGTTTCTGTTGCACTCGCATGGTCACGTACTCTCGGATATAGCGTGGGATAGCAGCAACGGACATATTTCTTGACAGAGAAATTCTGCAACGTCTTTTATACGATGCACAACATCATCCACCATTCTGGTTAAGAATAATGATGACAAATCATTTTACGAGCAAATAATTCAACATTATTTCAAAGAATTTCAATGTTTTATATATTTATTGAAGAATTGTTTTATATAGTTATTTCATAATACATTTAATAATATTAATTAATACATTTCTTGAAATTTCCATTCTGACTTTTCATCGACTTATTTTACAAGAGCTAAGATAGTTTTCAATAATTATTTGGTTTTTGTGAATTGATTTTGTTTTGTAATTCTATTTCTTGCACTTTTCAATTATGAATTGATTTTTTCTTAGGGTGTCGTTTTAGACATTTGGTTTATTTAAATTATTAAATCTGCCGATTTTCCAGCTACGACAACAGTGATCGAGTGTTCATTTAGTTGGGAAATGTACGTGCATACAACGCGATACTGTGAAGGGGAAAAAATCTTTCGAACAAGAATAGCCCTTGAGAAATACGACACGTGAACGAAAGTAGTCACGTGACGTCTTTACGTCGATTTTATTACGGCGGAGAACGTAGGTTCAGTGACCGTAAAAATCATTGTGAAAGAAAGGTCAGGTTTCCATTCGTCATGCTGTACATTTGAGACGCTCCACGTGGTTTCTTTGGTACTTTTTCATTTTGGCGTCTGGAATGACCATTTGTATTCCCAATCAGTTGGAATGATTTAAAAGTGACTATGGTACGAGAAAAGATTTTTTCTAACATAAAATACTTTAATACGCGCATAAACGAAATGAAAGAAAATGTTGAACCATTTTTTTTGGAAAATTTCTAAAAAAAAATCACATTTTTGCAATTTCGTTATTACGAGAAAAATACTCAACGATAATTATCGCGAAAGTGCTCAGCAAGAAGTTGTAGAAAAAAAATGAAGCAGCAGAAAGAAAATTGTGAACGTGAGAATTTATGGCGAGAGGATTATTTTTTCTGACTCTCAATGTGGTCGATTCTCGTCGAATTTCTTCGTCTACTTGGAAGAAATCCAACGAGCCGATACTTATTGTCGTGGGGAAAGAGATATATGGTATTTCATGGATTGAAGAGAAAAAAAGCGAAAGAGGAGGAGTGGAGAATCCCGAACAGTTTTCTCTTACCATGTGTCCACCCTCTTGAGCCGAATGAACCAGGAAAAGAGAACCCTAGAATCGTCACAGTTGAAATCGAGCGAAAAGCGAAGGGATTCCCATATACGTGGCATCACACATGTAGAAAAAAAAAAAACAAGAGAGATTTTTTTCTTCAAAGTAGGATGTATTCCTATTGTCGGGTTGCTACTGTGCGAGAATATTCAAGAGGATAAGTAAAAGTAGGAGAGGTCGAACGTCAACGAGGTAATTTATCATTGGGCGTGGAAAAATGTCCTTACACGTATTTCTTATATGGGATATTTCGTTTCAAAGAAAACGACTTTTATACGAGAGTTTTTAGATACCTTTGCTCGTGAAAAATGCTGTAAAAAATGGGTACAAAAAACGAGTATGGTTTGAAAACAATATTCGAAGATTTTCATTCCTTAATTACATCTCGGAAATTATTACCCTCAAATTAAAGCCCCACAAATTATTTTCGAGGTTCTATTTTTCTGTTACTCTTTTTCTCTTTGTCATCAGCAGTCTTGCATAGAGCCTGACCCATTTTTCGTGGGCTCACAAAAACGTGGTCATAATTCTAGCCACATCCCAGATTCCGAGAGA
This sequence comes from Rhimphoctona megacephalus, assembly GCA_963989365.1. Lineage (NCBI taxonomy): Eukaryota > Metazoa > Arthropoda > Insecta > Hymenoptera > Ichneumonidae > Rhimphoctona > Rhimphoctona megacephalus. The sequence continues at coordinate 34,946,801 of OZ022415.1, read as the reverse complement.
TCCATTTAGGCATACAGGTAGAGAGCAGATGTGATAACTTAATAATCAAAAGGATCAGCTCATTAATAATAGTTCTTCGGGTGAAGACAACGAAAATGATTGTTATTATCGGGATATTATGGTATTTAACGGGACAGACCTAGTTGGAACGTCAAAAAAAAGGCCTTTTTTCCGATTTTTTTTTGGTCAAACGATAAAATAATTCACAACAAAAGTTCTTCCGTTTAAAAGATACATATGTAATGTATATGTTGCAATTTTTTCAACGCAATACATATCGAAATAAGCTGGTGACCGTCAATTGCCGAGGACGCTGCAAAAAAAAACACGGTTTGCGGTGATCAAGCTCACGCTGCAACGGCTCATCTGAAACAAAAAAAACGGAGGGGATTTTTAGTTAATGATATAATGCTCCAGTTGAACGAAGGGTTTTGAAAAATTTCCATTTTTCACAAAATGGCGGCCGTTAAAAGTCAAAAGTGTTTTTTTGACCAAAATATCAGTTCCATTTTTTGCTATTAAAAATAAAAATAATTATCCAAAAAAAAAATCCTTCGTTCATATGGAGGACTACCATGTATAGAAGAAGTGATATAAATTTCAACCCGATCGGTAAAGCCGTTCTCGAGCTACAGTGATCACCGACTTCAAAAACATGGTTTCGAGAAAAACGCACTTGAAGTCCGCTACCTGCTTACCTATGGCTCAGACACGACGTGCTACAAAGTCTTGTATTTCGGCGAATAATGGTCCGATTTACATTTACCTGGGCGGAAAATGTTCGTAAGAGATTCTACTTTTTGAAAATGAAATAAAAAAAAAATCGATTTTTCGAAAATTCTAACTAGGTCTGTCCCGTTAATATTATTCTTACGATGGTGACTCCCAAAAAATATCATTATTTGTGTATTTTTGGAAAAATTTGTGCAATTCCAAACAAAATATGAAATATTCGTAAATTAACAGGGAGAATTGAGAGCCAATGAGAGTATTAGGGTTTCCTTTGGATTTTTTCATTGACATTATTATTTTTAGAAATACGAGCAGGTATAGAGGCAGGTGTTGTCAATTTAATTGAAGGATAGTTCAGTCTTCTCCTCATCATCTTTCTCCAAGCCATTCTAAGCCCTTTTACTTTGAAGGAAAAAAGCAGTTGGACCTATGAATGATGGTCGTTTAGACATCACTCCACATCAGGAGTGAGAAGAACACGAAATTAAACACCGTCTTCTAGTCAATAGACAGCGAAGTTATCGAAAAAGTTCGAAGGATGGCACGGGACACCTGCGTGCACAAATGGGCTTTCCCTTCCATCAAGAAGGCCCTTTTTTGTTAGAACCTCGAATGACCAAAAGCAGCGGCTAACATTCGAATATCAAATATCGTAGCTCTAAATTTTCAATAACTTCGAACCGAGCTACAACTTTCGATCGTAGTGTCACGCCGCTTTAAAGTTTAATAAGAGATGTAATAAGACACAATTTACACAGAAAAAATGATAATGAAATTGACAAAATGTATTTATGATACATCAATTGAATAATCCACTCGCTAAAAATTTAAGCATGTCATCTAAAATGATGAAGGAATTTACCGAAAGGCAATTAAGATGTTTGAAAAACATAAAACTCTATTTAAGTCTCGATAATTATTTTTCATTGGTGAAAAATGATTTCTAATTAATTAAAACGCATTGTCGCAGAATTTGAAAAGTTTAAAATTATGCTTTTTTCGCGTTATCTAAGTTTTCTCTGGATTCATCATTGCCGAATCCGCAGGTAGCAGCTGAGATCGATTTCTCATTCTACTGCGCTGTTCGGATCCCATTGGGATGAAGTAAAAAGAAAGAGAGGCTAAGGAGAAAGAACGTACTGATTCTGGAGTACTCCGCCTCTCTTATGTCAGGATTTCTGGCTCCAGTGGGGCAGGTGTGACTGCGGGAGATCCTCGGGAGTGTTTTCAGTCTCTCCGGAGCCGCCCAACATTGCACCTGTCTAATCGCACCCTTGTACGCCAAACCCAGATACCAGAGAGTCTTTTTTTTAGGTTTGTATACGTCGCTTCACTCGTCCGCAATTTTTTATCGATCTTTCGAGTCTTAGCTTATTTTTAAATCTTCTTTCTTTACATCCTCGAGGCCTGCTGCATATCATTGCATTGAGGCATGCATTATTGGGTAAGTGGCGTAGATTTTTTCGAGCAACGTCGCTTATTTCTACACCTGCCAGGGATTGCAAAGTTGGTCCAACGAATGTAGCAATTGTCGGTAAACGGCTTTAAAAAGGGTGGGGGTTAATATGTAGAATAACCGAATTGTAGAACGGCTAATATTTCGAAATTTTAGTATTCATAACATTCGATTAACGAAAAATAAGAAATTCGAAGTTTATATTTTCGATAGTATATTAAGTTGAATGCATATTTGATGTAATATTTTTTCTTAGATCGCGCATTTATTCGAAAATATATATTCAGACTGTCTATACTTCAAATGCAGATAATATAGATTGTCCTAATGTAAGAAGTTTATATTTTCTAATGTCGAAATGGAGAGCAATTCTTTTATTGAGAGACCAAAATATATAGTATGAATAATTCGAAAATGAATTTTTCGAATGACTAAAAATTAGAAGGTACAGAATAGCGAACGTTGTGAAGCACGAAGAATGACAAGCAATACTTTACAGCCCAGAGGCTCTCGCTATTTCGACCGTTCGACTTTCTGGTGTTTCGCTATTTTGACCACATTAATATTTTGTCTTTCGTTAAAATATATTTGAAATTGTGAATATTCATAATATTGCCGATTGCAGTATTTGACGACTCGAATGCGTAATAGTCGAACTTTTCTAAAGTCGCTATTCCAGCCTTCGTTATTTGAGCTACTGTTATATTTTGTTTTTGACGTAAATGTACTTCGAACTCTTTAATTTCTCATTTTTTAATTTCCAGCATAAAGGCCATAGTAGAATTAATCTGTCTATATACTACTATTCTCCAATTTAAAAATTCGTAGTTTTAGCCGTTCGAAGTTTTAATCATTCGAAAATCTTATGCCCACCCTTTAAAAAAACTGATAGAGAGGAAGAAAACGTTCAATTTTCCTTGCCAATTTCTGAATTTCTATAAAAAATAATCCAGTTGATTAATTTATCAACGATTCTACTTGCGCTAGCATTGACAGGCCGAAAATAATACCAGGTAAAACGAAATCAAAATCTATTATAGAAACAATTTCTTAATAGACTTAAAATTGATTGAGCAGTTATAGGTAAATTTTCTTTGAAGTAGTTAATCGATATTTCTGTGATCAAAAAGTCAACCAATGAAACATTCCATAGGAATTACATTAACCAACAATCTGCTTCCAGTGCGCTGAGCCTCTTTTTATTACCGTTGAACTCAATTTGGTATACATATGAATTCAATTTTTTATGACATTCCTCATTAAATTTATTTGGAGAAAAAAGATATGGTATCTTTTGGAAAATTCTTGATAGTTTTGGATGCTGAATATCTACATCATGATTTTCTTGAACGTGTAAGAGCAAATTTACAGAGTACAATGTACCCTCGGTCCAGAAGTCACGATCTTTTGTTTCTTTTGCTCCGAGTGAATTCACGATCGACTTGGACCGAAAGGACATAGGACTCTCGCGGTCCGGTTGTAAGAGGACGAGTCAAAGAGTGGAAAGAGTGCGGTTTAGTTCTTTCTCTCTCTTTCTACAATATGTCTGTATACATAAACTCTGGGTTATAAGCTTTCGCCTCTCTCGCGAGCTCCATGACGGGCCACATTCCGGGCATACCACGCGGTCACGGCCATATCTCTCATTCCTCTAGATATTTCTCCTTCCTTCTTCCCTGATCTCTCGTCTTTCTTGTCAGTGAAGAATTCCCCTCTCTCCCAACCCCAGGCTCATTTTGTTTCGAACCTCTTCTTCTTCGGCTCAAGCCGTTGTCCAGTTTCTTCTTTTTCTTGTTCACGTATTTTTGCTCACCATACGTGAGGGTTCAACTTATGTTTTTCATACTTTTTTTATTACCAGAATAAATGTTTGAAGAGTTTTGAACTTTTCAGGGTTAGTGAAAAATTCGAATGACCATACGAAATTATTCTAGAAATTCAAATGTAACTAACTGAACGATTTATAAATCGTTCGGCCAACATATTTTGAAAAGAAATTTATTTCGTGTATTTATAAAAATTTTACAAGTGTTTTCTGGTCGCTCAATTCTCGATTAGGTTTCTTATCGAGAAGATAAAAAGTTCGAAGACTCGATTCTTACTTTTTTCCCATCCGTTCTTCAATTAACTCTAGTCCTTTCACTCCCACGAGGGGTTCATTCTTGACATTAAATCTACTATGTATACGACCGAGAGACAATCCCTCCTTGTTGCAGAAGAGCAAAAGGATAGCTGAGAAATGGAAAAGCTCCATCGAAAGCGACAACGTCACGTCCGATACACCCGAGGGAGCGTCGCGACTTCCGTTATCCTTTCGTAAAACGAAGAAAAAGGCACGTTTTGGTTCTCGAGTCGTTTATTGTGGCCGACGATTCGGCGCATGTTGTTTACCCCCATATGTCAAGTTTCGAGAGCTTCTAATCCATTCTGTACAAATATACATTTATATTTTCACATTGATATATATGTACATCATTTCTTTTGTAATATAACACGAAACGAATAGACGTCTGGACTCGACCAATAATTATCGAACAATGATAAAGAGACAGATGAGTTAGAGAACATTTTGGAGCGTATTGAAATAAATTATCAATCATTGGATCACATTTGTTTTAGCTTCGCACATAAAATATAAATAACGGCTATTATTTATCATGTTTAATTTCTTTTCTGCATTAGCCATGGATAATTGAGGTAAATATTCAGCCGCTTAACTCATTTCCTTTAATCAGCGATAACTGAGACGAATTTCGAACGAGTATTTTGCTCATACAGTCCAGCAAATTCTACTTCGAATCATGCTGTGGACAAGTTTGCGGGATTTTCCGGTCGAAGCGTCGAAGAACGTGAACAGACAGGTGCGATGTTTGCAAGATCAGAAAATTGTTTGACTATCCTGACGACTGAGCTTTGCACGTTCTCCAGGAGCCCGATTTGCAGGGGAAATATTTGAAAGCCTTGAAATCTCTTGATCCAGGAATACGTAGATGTGTTTCACCGGAATGTGGGAAAACCAGAGACGAGCTTGGGAGCACCGGAAGCGCTGCCAGAAGGAAAGCTGCTCTTGAAGGTTAAGAACAAGCAAGATTTATAGACATAGAAGATCGGGGAACGGTGAACTAGACCGAGAGATGGAAGGATTCTTTGATCAGCAATTAACACCGGTGGCTAGGCAGCTTCGCAGTTACGCCGTGACGCGGCTTCTCCAATCTTCCATATTTCGTGTGCTTAACCGAAACGAATGTGAAGTCAAGAAATAGTAGATATATCATTTTTCTTAAGATTTTCGTGTGCAATCGAATTATTTTTCAACATTTACAGAAATATGTTTTTTATCTTATGGTCCCCAATATTTCAGCAGAATTTTGAAAAGCTAAAATTCAAACTCGAAACGAAAATAACTTCATTTGTTATACATAAAAAAAAATCGTATCAAATCTTCAATATTTTTTTGAATTCGGAAACAAAAATGCATTTATTGTTATAGCTGTTTTTCAGGAAAGTTTGAAAATTTGTTATCATCGTTCTTAAGTAGATTAGAAAACTGACTCGTTCTGAAATTTCGTTGTTCAGGGTTTTTTCATAATATCTTTGCAATCTTGAAAATCGTTTCACTTTCTATGAAATACGTGACATTTGGACACGGGATAAACATAAAAGAGAATCCGCGAGATCGATGGAGGAGCGAGAAGAGAAGCTCTTGAGAATTATGGGTGAACGGATACAGATTTTGCATTTATCACTTTCCCTTACTCTTCCATCTGTCTGATTTTCAACAATATTCTCTCCTGCTGGTTTATCCTTTCATTCGTCTTGTCAATCTCACACCCTTGGCTAGTTTCCTACTTTTCTGAGTATTCTGACTATATAAATCTATGCTTAGCTGTAAATTGTGGATAAGAATTCACACAACTGAAAGATTTGATCCAACTTTATTTGCAAATATTATGTAAAAAAAAATATATAAATCTTTCAAAGACTTTGACCACAAGTTAAGCATTTTTTTTTTTTCAACGGAGATCTACAAATTTTTATTGCAATGATTATATTATAAGTAAAGCGAGGCGCTTACCAATTTTTTTAGGCTGCTGATACACTTGGTCCAGACAAACCTGAGAGTATATATATCTCGACCGGTAAACTGTCCGAGTGCCTCGACACGGGAAATGAAGCCGCCGAGGGTAAAATGTAATATTGCCCAGCACACGATACACTCTCGCTTGCTTTCAAACTCTCTTTCACTCGCACCCTCTCTTTCCCTGGCTCGCTGTCTGCTTCTCTTTTTCTTTGCTGTCACCCTAGGTTGTCACGATTGAAATACCTCGCCCTTCCGGAGGGTTGAAGTGTGCCTGGCGACAGGCAAGGAAACCAGGAAAAGCAAACGGAAAGAAGCAGCCTACAGGAGTTGTAAAAAAGATTGAGGGATGATGGAATCATTCTTTTTGTCTTTTTCTCGTTGTGCAATAATGCTCCATTCTTTTCAAACAATAATTTGCATTTGTAGATAATTATTATACCAAACTTTAATTTTCACTTTGTGAATATAATTTGTAATAATTCATAAAAATATAAGACACTTTACTGTGCATACGTTTGTGAAAAATCGTTACGATTTTTTTTTCCCCCAGATTCATTTGCAATTACAAAATGTTTAATATTCATGAGATAAAATTTGTTTCCAATAACTCGGTAATTTGTACTTCGATACTACACAATTTTTTTTCTCGGTATTTGGAAATATTGCTCTGTTATTCGCACTATACGAAGCGTGTGATGCGACGATGAACCAAAAAGAGCAAGCGAGTGAACTTATTCGATATTCATCTTGGCGGTTATAGGCAGACGCATGTGTGGCGAACGTCGATATACATTATACATTAGGGCGATAATCGAATTGGCGGAGGGTGCGAAAGAGGAAGAGCATGCATGAGAAGATTTCGGAGCCCTGACGCTGGCAGGTGCAGAATGTTTTTCATTTTCTTTTTTTTATCATGAATAATACGATTAAACGGTAGCTGGCTAATGACACGTGTGATGATTAATGTGTATGATGTAGAAGACAGGAGTTTCGATAGTCTGAGTTCCGATTCTAGTTTATTTGGCGTGCATTCCCAGTGGACAAAATGATAGAGAAGAATATAATGCACGTATTTCTTTTTTATTTATTATTTACTGTATAAAAAACGGAGTAATCGAATTTCAACTGTAAAATTTGATTTTTTAACAGATAATTTTCATTTTCATTACGAAAGAGCAGCTTCTTATAACGAGCATCATTTTGGGCTTTAAAACGTGAATTGCACTTTGACCTATTTCTTTCCTTATTCAGTTATGCAGGATTAATTGGAAGAAAGAAAAAGTTTAGCATCCTCAAAATAAAAAAAAATTAAAAAATAGAAAACTGCGAACGGCTGAGGAGAAAAAGGTTGAAGAGCTTTCCGCTGAATAGCGGTAGTTTCGTTAACAAGGCCCATAATATTACAAGAGCCTCGTGAAAATATCTCATTATAAATCGTAGCGGGCGGCACACTTATTCCACACGAGGAAATATTAAGCGTTTACAGGCGTTCGACTCTATGTGACATTTCCGGTTATTACTATACAGAGACACAACTGAGTAACAACGAATAGTAAGAGGGACTCTTGAGTTGACTACAAGTTTGGTAATTTTGTGAGGACACATGTGTATGCGAGCACATTTGAAGATTTCTCGTAGCAAATGGACAGTAATATTTCGTACACATTTTAATTTTAATTAGGAAAAAAACCAGATGTTGAAGGATTAAAGAAGAATTTCACAACGTCCTCATTCTCTGACGTTGTTTCGTAGTGATTAGAAAAAAATCGACTGTGATATATTACCATGTCACACGTATATACATTGTATATATTAATGCACAGTCATGTGCCAACCTAACACTAATTACGTCCAGACTGCGAGGATTCGGAATTTCCAAGCAACTAAATTTACAACCCATTTGTACTTGCCTGAGGCAAAATGATTAGACATTTTTAACATTCCTTTTTCCTCATCCTGCATTCTTCGTATCAGGAGTGTTGAGTATAGGTTCATTTACGAGACGCTGATTAAGTTCTCTCTTTGATATATTGATGAAAAAGATTTGTTGCACTTGAATATTTAATCAAAATTTTTTACAAACCATAAATAGTAATTCGTGATGTTAATTTGATTAGCAAACATCATAGTTCTGACAATTTAACTAGCCACGGATGGCACTGGGTCTAAATGATTGGAATTGCTCGTATAACCTTGTTCTCTTGCCACTATATATATAAATTCAGTAAATCTGTGACAAGCTCACGACAGATTCTGTCACTGTGATAACTGTCACGACACTTTCATGAAGTGTGCATGGATATGCTCATACTCAAATTCCTCACTGACGAGAGTCAGTTGAGATGACCGAGAAGAATGGACGTGCGACCAGAGGGACCACACCTGGATATTGGACACCGGTCCACCCTTCGCGTTTCGGTGAGTCGTCTGTTTTGTCTCTCTCTCACTCTTTTTTTCTGACACTCTCTCTGTCTTTCTCTTGAGTGTGTTCTTTTCGCTTGTTCTCTGGGACGTATATAAACGTCATCACACAGCACGTTAGGCAACGTGATATGTGTAAAATTATCCAGCACTCCACTTTCTCACGTATATTTTATTTTATATTTTTAGAGCTTTTAGACACATATTTTTCGATTAAGAAATTGTGAAGTTCATCATGTCGAAAAACATATATTTTACATAGGTTATTATATCCAAAAGACAAATTTCCAATTACATTTTTAAAGTTTTTTATTTCATGTAAAACCAATTTTTGGTTTATGAAAAACTTGCTGTGACCGCAGCTTCGACCGCATCCAGAAATATATTTTTTTGTGCAAGCGTTATGTTAAGAACAAAATTGTCCTATTCGAAAACCAATCAGTGATTTCTGTACACATAATTTTAGATTTTTAGATGCTTTTGGTGGTGTAAAAAGTCCCCTACGTCCTTCTACGTGACCACAGCTATTTCCGTCCGAAATATTATCCTGATTCGTGGCTGCGTTGGGACATGATTACATTACGAAAAAACCAACAAATAAACAAAGTTTCAAATTTATAATTTGAGTTTGGATTAGAATTGAGATATTCCATTCGATAGGTAGTCTAACGCGAAGAGAAGTAATTAAACGAACTATTTATATATGCTAAAATAAAAAATCTTATTATATTGCTATATTGTCACTACAATTATGCAGGAAGCCATTCAATTATAGTGTTGAAAAACAAAATAGAAAACTTTGCCTCGCCAAAGTTAAGTCTCACTTTAAAAGGCCTTGCCCTTGCAAAATTATGATAATGCATCGGGCGTAAACAGGTCCATAGATGTATATTACAGGATTTATATATACTTAAAATAGATAAGGTTGTCTGTGTTCAAAACCACCGACATAGGGACAATGAGCGTAGTGAGGTTTCCTTGTGGTTCAATCCTTTTCCCTTCTCTGTCTCTCTTCCTCTCTCTCTCTCTCTCTCTCTCTCTCTCTCTCTCTCTCTCTCTTTCTCTCCCCTCTTGTTCTCCCTAATATTCAACATGCAGCTTGTATAGAACACTGGCTCTTGTAGGTTCTTTCGCTTATGACCCATGAGGCTGTAGGCCACAGCCACATCGCCATCAACCCCGCCACAGTAACGTGGAGAACCGACCAACGAACTCTCGCCAACGAACAATGCCACCGCGCTCTTTCACCGAAAGACAAACTGCAGTTTCATTAGTGCTCATAACTGATGAAATTAAAGCACGTGCACCAGGGTTCTGTATAAACCAGTAACGGACCAGAGGAGGTTGAGTGAACCTACTACGAGCGAATAACGTTTCGCGAGAAATTAGAGAGGGAGAGAGAGAGAGAGAGAGAGGGAGAGAGAGGGAGAGAGAGAGAGAGAGAGAAAAGAGAGAGAGAGAGAAAGCGAGAGAGAGCTGGGTAGGTCTATGGATAAAATATACCACTGAGGGTGGTCTGTTAACAAATTCACGTTTTGCATTGCATATACAAAGTTTATGGACCATTTTATTTTGAATGAAAGAACGACTGGGTGACGTGACAGCTGGGAAAAACTGCATCCACCAAATTGGCAATTCCGTCGAATCGAATAAAATTTTTAGTTCAAATTTTCGGCAAAAAATATCATCTCGGTTGTTTTGAAAGCTGGCTAAAAAATAGTGGTCAATCAGAAATAAAAAAAGAGAATCTGCACCCTTCATAAAATATCCATTTTACATGTAATTCACCATGCATAAATCAGAGAGTAACGGTTGTCCAGGTGAAGCAAAGTAACCAAAGGAAAACGCGGTGAACCGAGGTCCTCGAAGTTAATTAAGTAATTAAAGGCGTTACGAACGAAAAAGAGCGAGCGAGAAGAACGGTGAATATTAATTTTGACGATGAAGAACAAATTTAGCTTCTTGAATTTTACCGGAATCATTCTATACATACATATTTATACGTAATACATATTTGTTCGATACTCGAGAAGATGCATCCCATGGTAATAATATCGTGTGGAAGAAACGAGCAAAATATATCGAGCGAATTAATAACTCATTAATACACGTTCCATTAATGAAAAAATTCTCAATTTAAAAAATATACATTTAAATTACGCATTTTATGATATATGAATATGCGGAAACCGGTCGCATCACACGCAGAGCGAATACCATTTTAAACCGCGAGACCCACACGATATCGATCGTAATGGACCCGATATAGCTCCAAGGCGGTTTACAAGCCGGGCATCTGTCCCGCAGAGATTATAGCCTCTCGCTATTAGTGGTTCGAGTATTAATAGCAATGTATATATATATATAGCTGAAAAGAGCGTAAGAGAGAGAGGGAGAGAGATTTGGAGAGATAACACGAGAGCGCGAGTGTACATGGTACTTAATGACTATATCGATTTATCGATCCAAGGGTTGCGCGAAGTTTGAATGTATATATCAATAGATTTATATATTAATATCCCGTCTCATAGGGACGAAACGCCGTCGTCTGGCATGGTTTCACACATTTCTCGTGACTGAGACGTCGCGACGGTGACTTTTGCTATTTTCGTTTCGTTTTTTTTTATTATTTTTATTTTTCATTTTCTATAAATCCCTTTCACCACAATGAAACGAGACGAAGCCGGAAGTCGAGTATAAAACACATAACGTGGCTATGCGATATATGAATGAGAAAAAACAATTGGTCGATTGTACAGACGTACGCGCATTGGCGAAACCTTCGCCGTATCAAATTCCCCGTAATTAATGCTTTGATTAATCATTCACAGTCATTCCAACGGCCTCCACGTGAACATTATACACACGAGCTCATTTGGCGTGATACTTTCGTAAGCGATATGTATATGTATTTGTGCATGTGGTTTATTATGGCAGCATACATTTCGAGCTTGAATTATGCGCCGATTTCCATACGTGTGTACGGAAAACCACAGGCTTTAAGCTTCGATCACTCGCGAGAGAGAATGGTTAAACTGTGTATATATCTAACCAGTGAGCTTTGACGAGCCCTCGTTTGAGATTCGTCGACTCTTGTGGATTAGTACAGGCGTATGTATGGGACATTATATACATTTTTCTCCCTCCTCTTTATATGCAATATAAAGTTTGTGCAGGTTTCCAGTAAAAAGTGCATAACAAATTTTTAAAAGGCTTTTAATATCCGATTGACGTGATTATTTGGAAGGGTTTCTATTCAAATTCGTCAATCGATGACTAAAACTATTAAGTATTACTAAATCTCGACTTTTTGTACCTACCTTGCTTTTACCTCCAGTTTTTCAAGCATTTTTTTTCTCAATTCCATATTGGTATAAATATTCATCCTGATGAATACACATTGAAATATTTTCAATGTATCTATTAACGTAATGATCTCTATACCGAGCTATTTACTAACGAGGAGACAAATGACAATTAAACTACGAAACAAATCATTTTTTTTTTTTCAAATCACATTCTAGATTGCTTCACGTTTCCTTAATGAATCTTGAAGCTATTTTCCTCTCCGTTATCTACTCGAAATTCATAGTCGAACATAAACCCAAGACAAACATTGCTCTTAAGAAAAAATTTGTCACATTGTTTTCCACATTGAAAAATAAAAGTCTATGCCATTGTAAATGGGACTCCCGATACGTTGGTCCAGGACTTGGAATATGCGTTGAATTAGTCTGTCCATCACATGACACGAATACGAATTTAATCCACAATGATGGAGTTATTTGCTGCACCAAGAATATCAGGCTCTCTAAATCGAAATATCGCGAGTCCACTGCGCGAACGAGAGAAAGAGAGAGAGAGAGAGAGAGAGAGAGAGAGAGAGAGAGAGGGAGGGAGGGAGAGAGCACCGTGTATAACTAGTATGATCGCTTGGGAGAGAGCTATATATAGATGCAAAATCCACATACTCGTTATAGAGAACACCATGTAGTAGTACGTGGTATTACCGTTGGAGGACCAATGCACACACGCTCTCTCTTTCTCTCTCTGTCTCTCTCCTCGGAATACTCACGTGGCGCCCGTATTATTAGTTTGAATTGCTAATACCTGGGAGTTATTGGTTCCCTTTTGTACCCAAGAACCGGCACGCGCGCGCGCGCGCGCGTGTGTGTGTGTGTGTGTGTGTGTGTGTGTGTGTGTGGGTGGGTGGGTGGGTGGGTGAGGGTGAGGTGAAGGACCAAGAGATGGCGAGGGCAAAATGAGAGAAGAGAATATACGCGAATCTGGCACTAAGGCTGCCTCTGACTAGTATTCAAACCGTTGCGTTTACGTAACTCGATCATTCTCTCTTGTTTATGGCTAGCGTGCAACGATGCACGATTAAGTCGAACAATGCCACCAGTTATCAACGAATTACTAGTTATTCGTGAAAGCTTATTAATTCAATAGAAATTTCAACAATGTGTTCGGTAATGACAGTAATAACATTTGAGAAAGCAACGTTCTTTACTATAATAGAAGGCTAATGAATTAATTAAATTATACAAATTCAGGAAAAGCTCGATAGTAACTTCTTATTTTATATGACAATAGATTCTAGTGTTAAAGCTATACTAAATGCCACAGAGTTTTCATTTGTTATAAAACTTTATGAAAGTATCAATATTGTTTGATTCTCGTGAACGAAAAAATGATTATTTCGGTAATTATTCGGAAGTGAGGCTCCTGCTAAAAGCTGGGGCTGTTACAGTTTCATTGTGTGAAAAAAATGTGTAAAACAGAAATTATGTTAAACAAATTTTGTCAAATTTTGTAATTTTTTTTGTGGATAAAATTTTTTTTTGCTCATGCGCCACCATAATAATATCAACTATAATGTTTTTTTCCTACGGGAATGCATAAAAAAAATTTACAGTCCGATTTTAGCAGGAGCCCCACTTCCGAATAATTACCATTATTTCAAATGATATAAAAAATATCATGTTCGTAATCCCGGACATATGATATAAACGACAAAATAGAAAGCATTGTCGATCGTACTAGATGATCTTTATTATATATCTATACATAGGACCTCTCGAAATAAAAATGTGACAATTGACTCTGACGAGGCATTCTCGAGGGTATAATAACACTGTGGACATATAGAGTCCATACATGTGAGTTTAGAAGAGCGTAGGCAGGTGTTAAGAGATTTTAAAGAGCTTTCGAATGATCTTTCTTGGTGGCTACCACATTTTTCATCACGGAGGATACTTGAGGGTCGAAAATATTCTCCGTGTGCGTACGAAAAACCACACGCGTGAATAAATATCAGACTTTTTGTAAAGATATAGTAAGAAAAAAAGGGACAATGGGTGAAGAGCAAAGGTGCAACGAATGAGTGATGAATCGCGGAAGAAACGAGATCTTTCTTAGGAAAAAAATGGAAAAGGGCCGAAATTGTCATATATACCTGATACAGGAGTTGGTTGGAGTACAACGAGCGTGCAACCCTCCGTAGACATGCCGTTGGACCTCTCGAGCAGAAAGAATTCAACAGAATGACACACGCATACGTGCACGGTGGGGGAAAAAGAAGAGAGAAAGAGCGTAAGAGGACAATGAACGAATTTGCGCTAGCAAAAGAGATCTGGGTGCTCTCGAGGGTCCCAAAGATTCTTGGGGCCTGAGGCATCACAAAAGTCACATAATACGCCGTTGGCTATGGACCATGAATCTTATAGGTAGTTGATGGACTCCATAGCACTATACATAGCTATATAAAACTATATATTCGTACGCACTTTATATCTATAGAGCCCCATTATATTCTTTATTTACTCGAGCGAAGAGTCTCTCGAAGAGCTTTCGAATGAACCAGCGCGTACAATGAAGAACCAAGGGATACAGTCTCTCTCTTTTTCGCTCTGTAAGCCCAAGGGCATTCATACACGCGTTCCACGGGTGGTGCCAATTATATTCTCATATACCCTCCTATAAGAGTGAGAGAAACTATTTTTTTCGTTATACATCCCTCTCTCTCTCTCTCTCTCTCTCTTTCTCTCTTCATCTCCTCATATTGTGTGCTCATCCACCGTTCATCCTCTCGATATATCTCTCGTGCATCACCACCCTCGCTCTATACTCATGCTTTTGAGATGGTTTCAAAGTGAAGTACATCAGAAAATGGTCCTCCCCGATTTAAGAACATATCTGCTCGAGAATATAGATACTGTTCGAGATAAATACCGCAAAAATTCTTGGAAATCTCATTGAGATACTAACAGCTACGTAACAGAAGTTTTTCTTTATCTAGACCTTTGAATGAAGCCCAGGTATCATCTTCCTTTTCTATAAATTTCATTCTCGTTTGTTATTCGGAAAAATATTTTTTTTTTGCAACACACAACTCAAGGATCGTATAAATAAAATTTCGCAGTGTATCATTCTGTCTATTGATCTGATTTTTTACTCTTTTAAGAGGAGTTTGAATAAGTTTAATGAAATGCAGAGTAACCAGAGTTGAACATTCCAGTTTTGCATGATATTCCCTTTCGCGAAGTGAAACATTATCCATTATTACATTCTCATGAGAAACTACCACGATATTGAGGATATTCGTTTATAGGCGTAACTTATGTCTATAGAAGAGCTGAGAAACTGTTTAACTACAGTTCTATTTGTGCTTCGAGCGTTGATGCTTTTACGCATAGTGGTTTGCTTGGGATTAGTGAGTCGCGTCTCACTTTGGCTTTCAACCTTAAAGTTTTTCGACTTTGCTCAACAATACCATACAATATCAAGTATCTTGTATCTATTCTGTATTCTGTTTTGATGCATCAGTGACGTCAAAATGTATTCAGTAACTTCTGGATACTCGAAACAAAGAAAATTCTTTGAAAATCAATTTTTCTTATTAAACTTGTATCCATTCTTTAATTTGAACTACTGAATTTTTCAGTCTAACATTTTTTTCTACCGATGCTTTAATAAAAATCCGCACAAACGAGAATCGAGCTAAAATTTGTGGAAAACGATGTATAACCGATTGAATGTAAATGTATCGTTTTGTTTTTTTTTTTTTAATACGAACGGGATTATGATATCGTTAAATTGAGAGATCGAATTCCGAGTCTGGTGAAAATTAATGCGAGTGTCATTTGAGTCTTACGTGTGCTACAAGTGCATAAATATTGATTGAACCGAATGTGCAGAGGCGTGAATTGCCCTGGCGCCTCGAATCACGTTCGATTCTCGAGAATAACGTTCCTTTCACTCTCAATACGATGTGGGCTTGTAATAATGGTTTATATTCGACCAGCAGTTCTTGTTACCAACGATTATTTCGTTATCGTCATTATTCCCAATACTTCTTGTCTGTTGTAGCCTTTGAACAACGACACAACAAAATTGTCACTGTCGTCCCACCCATCTCCATCCTTTTTGTGTAGTGCGAATATAATGAAAATTTAAATCTCAGTATTGACTAACTCGTAATTGTGACATGTATCCCATGGGAAAATGAACACATGATAAATTTCACTCGAGCACTCGAGCTCGACTTGACGTTTAATTCTTAAAGATAAAACCTCAAGTGGGATGATTCGAAGCCTACTTTATGCCTCAGTTTTCCTCTGCATTTCTGGATAACGTCAAGATTCGTTCGTTCACAATTTTGTGTCTACTAAAAAATTGGTATCCTCGTTAGTACAAGATGGAAATAAATAACATAAAATTAATTAATTCTATAAAAATGAGCTTTGTAAACGTTGAAAATTAAGAATAAATGAAGTAAAAATTGCTTCTTTATTTGCGGTAAAAAAATACTCGAATAAACGATGTAAATATTCACGACTGGGATAATGGCAAAGGAATTTCTTTTTTGATGGACTTGTATGATAATAAACACACGAGGAAAATGGGATCATAGTTAATCCCAGAGCAGGCGTGCTCATTTCACAGTGTATTATCTAAATCGTGTTTACTCGGGATGTCTTTATCTGGGTGCAATGGCTCTTCTGATGTGGGAACTTTGTATCCCCTTTCACGAATATAAGGAGAACCCACGACCGGAAGTGCTACCGAGAGAAGGGCTCCGATCGGGCCGAGGGTTCTCTTTCTCTTATTTTATCACACGTATATACGTACATAGAGGTTACATCGCATTAAAAGTGACTCGGCAACCGCAGTGTGTTCTTGTTTGGTCAGTTTCTACTTTTTTTCATAGTAATTCAATTCTGTTGCTGATGAAAAACGTCGTGATAAATTCTCGACGAAAAAAATTGTTCTACAGAGGGAAATTCCTTTGTGCACACGTTGTATTTGAACTTGTTTCCATAAATCAATCCGCGCGTGTATGTGTATAAACAGAGGGTTGATATAAATATAGATATCAACAATTCTACCACATCAAAAATTGAATTAAAAAAAATACGATTAAATTTGTTTCTCAATATAAATAATTCTAGTAAATTCATGTATTTAATATCTTTTTATGATAACTTACATTATAAAATACTCGTCCTAATTTTATTAAATAAAAATAGCAAGAAAATCATTAAGAGGAAAAAAAACGATGAACAAGGTCCTCGATCATCAAGGATCGTTAAGAAGTCGACGAATCGATTAAATTGTGTGCATACAGCCGTATTTATATCGATTAAAAAGAAGGGATTAATTGGGTTCGACAAACGAATAGACTATAGAGAACGGATTCTCTCACGCGTTAGTTTTCTCATGGATTTTACAATCCCCGCGTTCAAGGGATTCCCGAGGCGTTGTTAACTCGAACAATATTGTATATAGCATATAAATATGCTGTACTGCGATTTCATTCTCAGTAAAAGGGTGAGCAGGAAGCAAGAACCAAGTGAGAGGCAACGGGAGGAATGAGATTAAAAAAAAAGAATAAGCTTTTCTTGATTCCTCTTCTTGTTCAGACGACCACAAGTGCACGTATATATAAAAACTTTCGTAGACGAAGAAAATTTTCTAGGGTTTGTCTTTTCCTCTTTATTTTACGTCAGTGCTCATCGAGCTCAACGAAGAATAAAAATTTAATTTGATCTGCTATCATTATTAGACCGTCTCAAGATATGTTCTCTTCACCTTATCATTGAAATGAAAAAAAAAATGAAATTTGCAATTTAGATATTCATACTTTTATTACGGAATATAACTATTATAATATTTTTTATTATTATTATTCTTCGATCATACGATTGCATGTGTATGTTGTTTTTTTTTTTCGTTAAGTGGCGCCTGCAAAGATCTTCGTGTCTCGTGACCCAGGGGCTTCCCCCGATGTGAGTCACTACTCACAATTCGTCCGAGCCCAGAATCATTGTTCTCGATCAGAACGTTTCACAGCACCAAAGATAGAAATCTCCAAATTCCACCCTATTTTTCAGTCGAAAATTTCACCCGTAAGTTTGGCCCCAGGGTGTCTCAAAGATTTGTTCCCTTTAATGATTCTACTCTGCCTGTTTCTCTCTCTTTTTCTTTTTCTGTCTCTGTCTTCGTGTCTCGAGCCAAAAGCATTTTTGGTATTGAACAAATTATCATAATCCATTCGTGAGTAAAAAATATCGAATATTTGTAAGGATTTGAGTGAGATATTTTCGAAGATAAGAAAGAACGAAACTTAGCTTCAAATACTCGAGGGTCGACCGACAATGTTTGCTGAAGAAGTGGGCGATCTCTGGAATTAGTCACGATAAAAAGGTGGAAGTGATAAGCCAGCATTCTTTTTAATTCTTCTATGAAATTCTATTTCAGTGCTGTGTAGAAGAATCACTTCTGAGTGAAAATTTTCGATAACACCCCATTAACGTTTCTTTAAATTCTCATCCAAAAGGACCAATTTAACTTATTTCTTCAACGATCAACACCACCAAAATTTTATCTTCGATCATTCTTTCTTACCATTATTTCGACGGCTCGATTTTTCTTGCAAAAATGATGCTCGTTGCGATTTTTGTTTTCGCCGGATCTTTTACCCTTGAAATTATTTCGTTCTTGAGGAATTCATGACCCGGGGTATTCGGACATAAGGGCGATATAGGACACGTGAAGAGAGAAAGAAGGAGCGAGTAAGAAAGATGATACAGGATACAGCGAGAGCTCTTCTCATTGCCCCCGAGATGTTTCTTGGCTAAGATGATGGTGTCTTCCGTGCCTCTTCTCGCGCCTCCCGCAATCCTC
This sequence comes from Rhimphoctona megacephalus, assembly GCA_963989365.1. NCBI lineage: Eukaryota > Metazoa > Arthropoda > Insecta > Hymenoptera > Ichneumonidae > Rhimphoctona > Rhimphoctona megacephalus. The sequence continues at coordinate 34,927,923 of OZ022415.1, read as the reverse complement.
AAGGAGTTTGCCGGGTCCAGAAGATCGAACGAGCCTAGAGAGAAAGAGAGAAAGGGAGAAGTAGCGAGGAAAGGCGAGGGAGAAAGCGAGGTGCAGAAAGAAAAAGAGAGAGAGAGGTAGAGAGAAAAAGATCGAGGCACAGAGGCGGTTACACGAGGAGTGGAGGCATCCCGTGTGCCACAAGAGAGCGCGGTAAGGACCTGAGGAATGCGCTCGTCCGATCCCACGGCTTTTCCCCCCCTTCAAGTCCTCCATTCTCCCGTGGCTCTCGTCTCTTGGCTCGACGTAGTAAAGCGAGAAACCTTGCCGGGTTATTCTACTCAGTACGTTAAATATATATGTATATATGAATGTATATGCATGTACAGAGGTACTACACTCCTATAGTGTAGTTAATAGCAGCGTATATGTGGCAAGGAATGAAAAAGATACGGAGAGGGAAAGATTCTGAGACTAGAAACAGCTTCGAGCCGATCGCGAATGCGCCGCGCGCGTTCGATCTTCGATCCATGCGATCTTTCGCGCCAGGGCGCATATGAATGTACACGATTCCATCAAAATCTTTTTATTCTCTTCGCATCACGTAACGAAAACTTCAATACGCATTTTTAAATGTTTTGTTGAATTGTTACCTACCCGATTGAAAAAAAATTCACTAGTCAAATTCGTAAATTTACTGATTGATCGATCAAAAATTCGACCGATTGTCAATAATTTTGTCAAGATAAATTCTTGTGTTGGGTTCCGTGAATACACTATTTAAGATTGGGTGTAAACTATTTGAAAATGGTTTCAATAAACACATAGTATTTTTTTTCTCCTTGTAGCGAAATATTATCGGCAGAATTGATTGCAAAATATGTGAAGATTGTTTCTTCAGACTATTTGGAATTTTCAAGAACCGTAAAATGTATATAATCAGTTTAAATATATTATTTTGTTCTGTTGCGTGCAACATCGATAATTGCTTCGGGTTAAAAGTCAAACTGGTTATTCTCGACATAGCAAAGGAGTAAATAAGCAATTCCGGCGTGACAAAGAATCTCGAAACCAATATTTTAAGTCGTTAATTTTTTTCTGATATTCTTTTTATATACATAAATATCTATAGTTAGAAGTAGGAGCAACGACAAGAAAATTTCTCTAATAGCAATTTCTTTCGTCTCAGAGAAATACGGTGTTCTGCTCGATGGAGAGCAATTAGGATTTCGCAGAACAGTTTACCTGCAAATCGTTTAACAATCAATTCCATAAGAAAGTCGAGAAACTTGCTTTTTATTTACCGGATGTTTTTTAGAATCGCTTTTTCATTCAGAGTCTAATTCTTTATCCTAACAAAAAAATCATACCTATGCGCTAAAAAAATTAAATTGCGTTTTTTTTTCAAAATACAGTTGAAAAAGTATTTTAAAAAAAGCTCCTATTGCATAAAAAAAATAAAATTATAGCTGCTTTATTAACTTCGAAGAAAAAAAATGATCTCTAGATCGGTATAAAAAAAAAAAAAACTTACTTCGAATTTCTGCGTGTGTCCGCAACGACAGCAACAATAAGACATGTAATCCGGAAGTGCAGGTAAAAATTTCAACTGTGGTTCCTGGGATGGGCTGTCGTCGACGAGTTTACGATATTGTACGCGAAATATTGGTTTAGTACATCCGTTCGTAGTCGAATGTTGATGATGGCCCTGGGACGCCTTACCGAGCCTGCCCATAATCCCGGTGAACGCTGCCAGGCTTTTTCGCCTGCGTGCTAGTCTCCTCATGCCACGAGTCGCGAGAGCCCAATTCGCGGTGGGATATGTTTGAACAATTTTTTGATCGTGTTTTGCACCGGCTTTTAACCGGTAGCACGAACTAAATGCAGCTCACACAAACGATCGGAGTAGAATATATAATTGAGAAACGGGATCCTCGTGAGCCCGTAAGATTATCTAAGATTTTGGATTATTAGGAATTTCGTTGAGTTATTTTTCCTAATGATATGAAAAGCTTTTAAAATTTGCCAAATTTTCAATCGGCTACTTTTATAATTAAACAGTTCAATTTTTGCTTCTACGATGAATTATAATAGACGTTGAAGCGAATCACAGGCAAACTTTCACGAAATCACGACACAGTTTTCCTAAATCACCTTAAATACGTGATGGCACAAATGGAGTAAGCACACTTTCTCATATCCACTATCGCAGATTTCACCCACAGTAGGCGACGAGAATTTAGCAACACCCGAACTACATAGATTAACAACAAAGCGTGAATTTCATTATTTTCGTTCAAACGTCTCGTTTGAGTATTTTGGAAATTCGAAAAAAGAGAAACGAGAAAATTCCAAGCGCCTTCGTGTTTGACCGTAATATTATTTCTTCGTTCGAACTGGAACCGATTAACGATGACTTCACGCCGTTACTACCTCGCTGAAATAACTCTGGTCTCGACTTCGAGAACAGTATACTCAGGTATTATTCTTTTTTTTGCTTTTTCAACAGTTCCATGGAGCACACACACACACACATACACACACACACACATATATATATATGTATTTTTAAAACTCTTGAATTTACTTCTCACGGATCCATCGTGCGATCTCTCGAAAGCATGGGCACCTCGATGACCTCGAGTGAAATACGCCTTTTTTACAATTTTTTAAAGATCTCACGTTTCGTCATTCGAGAACGTTTGGTTACGTAACAATTCTCGGAGAAATGAAACTTCCGTTTGAAATGATTGACAAAGCTTGCAACGTATTCATTATTCGCTGATTAAATGAATTAAATGAACACTATTTATCGTGACTTTTGATCTACATCTATCGATGATCGATGATTATAAAACTCGATCAAGTTTTCCTACGATTTCTATCAATCGATGAATGCAGAAAATCCTTTCGAGAGCCCGAAAGAATTGAACTTTCGAAGCAAAAGCGATAAATCTTTTCACACGAATTGTTTGAGAGGATCTATAGATCCTCCTCGTTGCTTTCTATGTCTCACGACCACAGAGCTCGCGAGTCGGAGACCGACACGAGACTTCACTCCGTTGAACGATCGCAAACGCTCTGCATGCCGGCTACGACGAGAGGAGACCTTCTCGATCGCCCTCTCTCTCTCTCTCTCTCTCTCTCTCTCTCTCTCTCTCTCTCTCTCTCCCTTTCCCTCTTGCTCCGTCTTTCTTTTTCTCTCTCTGGCCTCGTTCCCTCACAAGAACCGGTTAAAGATTCCCCTCACTGCGACTCAAAACCGAAGAGAGGGAGAAACCGTGAGCAATAGGGAAAAAGTACTGTATGATCTATCAAGGTGTTAGACTGTACAGTACAAATATAAGCAACTGCAGCGTATCGTGCTCACTCATGAATAAAGACTCGCAAATAAGCACTTCCTTAAAACTCAAGGGTGTTTGAAATCGGAAATAATAATCTTAAGGGATGTTTTTATCACTTGAATGTGATATTGGACAACAACGTATATAAATATTAAGAGACAGTGACGCAAACTGCACTGAATTGTTTTTCCAATTTACGTTTCACAGCCAGTACTATTTATTTATTAATTATTGAGATATTCACGTTTAGTTCTATTCTGCTTTAATTGAAGCTTGTTGCAGGTTGGAGTAAAATGAAAATGTCATTCGTTTATTCCGACTTTAAATTTTGATGTACTTCACAGCGGTTTATCGCAATTGTTAATTTTAAAAATGTTCTAGTCCAACTTATTTTTTGTCTTGCATAACATCACGAGGGATAATTGTATCCTCGCAATAAATCTGTAGACGCCCTCGAATTGTGTAAAGTTTCGCAAAGTTTTTTTAAATTTCTTTCGGAGCGTGTTTTTTTTTTCCTCGACGTTGTAGAACACACCACACGCGTTAGTCGCGCACGTTGCAAGAGACGAGACTCTGAACGACTGAAGTTGCAAAGAGCGAGGAGAGTGAACGCATGGAGGCGAGAGAGCTCACAAGAACGACCTACACGGGTTCATCCCCTCCAATAAGAAAGGAATGGTGTGTAGGTAGCTGAGTGTATATTTGGAGTTAATGAAGTAGCAGCGATTGGCCGGTCGAAAATGAAATTTGCAAAACCGTCAGTCAAAGTGAAATATTATTTAAACAAGTAATAGATTGTTGCCAGATGCCTTTCAAATTATTCGAGCATGTTACCGATTTTTTATCCAATCACGTGAATTTTTTTATCTGCCATCAAATTGTTACAGAATGTCTCGTTTTCGTATTTAAAAAATGATGAAATGAATGTGATTGGATCAAAATATCTAAAGATCGTAAATAGCTTGCAGATTCTGAACTAAAAGGTGGCTAATAATTGTACCGCCAGCTTCGAAGCGGTCTTTTACCGTCACTGAGGCCAGAAAGGCGCGGACTTGGACAGCCTCTCTTCCTTACGATGCTTTTGCCCTTAGCTCTGTCGTTCTCTCTTACTCTCCTTCTATCTTTTTCTCTCCTGTTGGCCGCTTTCTTGCGGCTCACGGGCCGGCATTGAACACGTTCAGTGGCAGCTGGCGAATACCAAGCTCGGCAATCGCAGCGATCCCGCGAGAGCCAAGAAATCTGCTCCTGCTTGCACTCTCCTGTACTGCTTCGCTATACGTTCCTCATCGTTCACGTGCATGTAGTACGTGTATAATATATTTATATTGTATATACATATAAATATATGTGAATACACTATTACAATCGTACGAATGTATATACATACCACATTTATAGGTGTGAGTCTCGATATCGTGATCTTGTATGAACTCTCTCAAATTCACGAACTTGCTCGTTCTTTGACCCTCTTTTATTGCTTCCTCATGTGTATAGAGCAACCTTTGTTTTCGTGTGGACATTTTCAATTTTTCTTTTATATTTTCATTTGAATTAATTCATTTGGAGCCCCCGGGTTATCTTTTCTTACATTAAAAAGGGAACGAAAAAGTTTGGCGAATCTTTTTCGCGGAACTCAAGACTGTGTTGTAACTGCAACTACTAAATATTATAATTGCGATTTGAAAATTGTTGTGATCTCGATTTGCTACTAAAAAATCCTTATGGCTTGGACGAGCATCTTACAATACGAAGAAAATTTTGTAAGATCGGGAAGGGATTTTATCAGATGTGAGTTTTATAATTCTATGATGATGGACTCGTTAGCTCACACTCACTGTGTGTAAATTTTTTTTGTTTGCATAATATTTATGAGAATATTGTCTTTTGTGGTTTAATTTCATTCTCAGTTCAAAAGATCCCACGTGACTCAACGAGGTATGAAGCATGAGGAGAAAAAATTCATGCTTCCGTGGTCGAGGGGTTCAACCGATCGATACATATTTCGATCCCCCGATCGTAGTTTCTATGTTCAGTCGAGAGTCACGATCAGCTGCTGTTGCGTAATCTGATCCACTTCTTTTTCGTTGCACTTATTCACGAGGGTTTTTACGAAAAATCATACAAAAAACTACCCTCTCTGGTGAGAACCTATTAAATCTCGATATATTTTCGACCGGTCCGTATTTCGTGTCCGGAAGAGAACAATTATTATTTATGCACTCTAGAATAATTAATGACATAAAAAATTTTTCCCCATCGAATCAGATTGACAGAATATCTTTTTCGATGTACGATCAATGTATAATATCTGAATTCGATTGCGATCGATGGTAATATAATGCACATCAAAGTCATAATGATCCTTCGAACCAGCATCATTCACAACGTAGTCAGGAATTAATCGACGGTAAAGCGGGAATTAATCGCCCCTAAGGTACAGACCTATTTGTCATGTTAAAAGTCATTCGAGAAAAGGGCAAAATTCATATTGGAGAAATCGAGAAATAAGAATGCAGTAAGTGCAAATTCACTTTAGCCAGACGTTTCAATGATGATGGATTTCGACTTGTTGCATCAACGAGTCAGCGAAGTCGATAAATATTTCAATCAGTGGATATACGTGGAATAGCTACGTATGAATGTTCAGTCAAACAACAATAAAAAATATCCAGCTTCGCTTTGCTTTGTCATTTTTGGACAAAAATGTCTAGAGAAAAAGAAAACGGTAAATAATTGTTGTTATGCCGTTAGGAGACGTTGGGCTCTAGTCTAAAGTACGTAATGATGACGCAAGCAGCGCTAAAGCGCAAGCAACGAATCATTCAACTCATTTCGGCAAGGTCTTTGTCCCTTTCGGCGTGGCGACGACGGCACGACCATGAAAGACCAAAGAAATTATTATTGGTCGGACCACCGAGTTCTCGTTGAAAACCTCGTCTGACCATCGTTGTAAAACCGTTTGCCACGGAGGGGACACTCACGAATACACTAACGTCCCTTTATCACATCTTGCCTCTTGAGTACCGAGAACAGTGGGCAAACCATTCTCACCGCGTGAGACTATTTCTTAATCATTCTCTTTTGCTTTTGAATGGCTAAACAGCTACGTATACTTGAGTATATTTATACACAGTTTAAGGTTTCGCATTGGTATGTGCAAACTATAAGGTGTTTAAGATTAAATTGAAGCTGTTTATTATCACTAATTTTGATGTTATTTTAGCACGTTTTGCAGTAACGTGCAACACCAGTACATATTTAAAAGTTCGATACTCAATTGTTCATTTCGAGCTCAATTGCAATTTTATTTTCAAATTCACAGCATAATAAGAACAAATAGAATTAAAAAAAAGAGTCCTGATGCTTTACACTGGGCCTGAAAGATCTTGTGCAGATGTAAAAAATTATTAGATCTTTTTTGCGAGCTCATCCCCCTAAGAGTATGTGCAGATTTGTTGCTAAAGAAAAATAAAAAAAAGAAAGAAAGAGAGAGGGTTCGAGAAGTGAGAATGAATTTGTATCGTGACAGTACAAAGCCATGGCCATTCAGTTGAGTGCCAGAGAAATTACAAAAAGAAAAAAGAGAATTGAATGAGGAAGAAGATCTTTGCTCATCTATCAACGCTAATGGGCTGGTTCGTTCACATATGTCAGGAAATAAGTGCTGACAGCACGCTGACAGAATCCTGTTTATTTTTCTTTTTTCGAGATTCGAAATATTTGCAATGCATGTGGTCGATATTTAAACGAAAATTTTGTACTAGTCTGTTTAACAATCAAAAACAAATCAAGCTGTAAATATTTCATAATTTAAAAATTGTCGAACAGTTTCATTAATTATTGGAATTATTTAATGACTCACGAAAAAATCAACCAACCTGTCTTTGCGGTGGAAAAATATTTTTCTGTTAATTATAATCACGAGTACGCGCCTTAGATGAAAGAAGAATGGCTTCTCACAAACCAGCCGTGGCTGCTTTTTAAAAAAGATCAAATTATATCCGGGCATGGATCGCTCGAGAGAAAATGCAGAAAAACATGGGGGTCTACATCATGTAGGCTCAATGACGGCCAGCACGAATTATATCGTTTAAACAACGTATGTTACTTCACGAAGTTTGTGATGCGTATATACAGGGTGTCGCACAACGGTTGATCATCTTCGTAAGTGATTCAAGAAAAATGAATTTGATTTATAATGAAAAAAATAAAAATAAAAATGAAACTGAAATGGATTAAAAAAACGTTTACTCCAATTATTAAAAATAAATTTAGTCAATGTTTTTATTTGTAAATGAATTCTTAAAAGACAAATTACATTTGATATGTATAAAATAAATCAATCGTGAACTCACAAAATGATTGGGTGTGCCGGTAAAAATGATATTCCTTTTCCGGTTTTCGATACTGATTGAGAATCTCGCGAAATCGTTCGTGGGCGTTAACAGCTCAAGAGAGGGTACGATAGAAAGGAGACGCAAGCAATTATAGTTTGTGGCTTAACGAGAGAACTCTCTGCACGAGTTTCTCGCACGTGGGAGAATAAGAAAAAGAAAGAAGGTTCGTTGCTTTTTCAATTAGTTTGACTGCGTAATGTGTGGGTTGGATTCTTTTCGAATTAATTTGCGGTCTGATTTTTCATTTATCATATTGCAAAACCACGTTTAGTCTAAAATTGTATGTATTGTGACTCATATTGGGTCGAGAATGTTGTACGACGGAGTTTTTTCATAATTTCCTTTGTTTGTTTTTTTCTCAAAAGGTGAAAGGAAGGTATAGAAGTAAAGAAAAGGGCCAGAGCTACTAATATATGGTTACAAAAAAGCCTGCGGCTGCATACCTAAAATAGCGCACGCCTCCACACGCGACTCTCGTCATACTCTTTCGTTCTTCTTCTTCTTCTCTCTTTCTTTTACAATCTCTTCGCACCTTTTGCACTTATTTTTTTTCAAACTTTAATATCTCGTTCGTTCACTACCTTTTATCATTGTCGACTGAAAGACTCGAATTCGACGTATACAAAGCGTAATACGTAACGTAACGTTTACGATCTTTTTTTCTTCAGCACGCACTCGTAAATTCTCAATGCAAACGGCCACATTTTTTTGTTCATTTGTACATTAAATTTAATTGAAGATTTCAATTGACTCTAATGAAATTTTATTTAATGGTAATTTTTCATTTTCATCCTGACGAGCAGCCCGTATCCCGGGTGGACATTAAAAATTTGTGCGTGTATAGTATAATATATGGCATCGAGAGTAAATTGCCCGAACGACTTCAGAATGGAAACTTGTGTTAAGATGCTCTCGATCCCTCTAACATACTGTATACGTATCCAGAACGCAAAAAAGTTGGAACGAGAATATGACATCGAGATTGAAAGAGCGAGAGGGAGAGAGAGAGAGGAAGGTAAACGATCGAGACCAGGAGGAAAAGATGTGTAAGGGGAGGGAGGCAAAGCTCGTTCGCAATCCGCTCCTCTCTCCATTCTCTCTCTTACTCTCTTTCCGCAGCAAACTCGCTATTATCTATATACGAGAATGCCAAGGTCAGCCTCATTCCAAAGACTTGAGGCCCCTCTCCCGTGCATATATATAGTATGAGCAATGGTACACGCGCATTCCCGATCAACTTGGTCCAGCATGAGGCCATCTCAACGGTAACTAAATCTGCTAATGATACAATATTTTATAGCGGACATTTTTCATTTTCTCATTTTTATAAAACCGCTGAGTTGTTTATCTATTCCAATTTTCAATTATTTTCACCGTAACTCGCTGGAAAGTTCAAAATTGTTTAACAAGCTTCGATGTTTTCAAAGAGAATCCCTGGAATGTATACGGGTAGATTTACAGCTATAATAATGTGTATTTAAAGTACATTTTAAGCATAAATTTCGTTCAATGTGGAAAGGCACGTTCCGCCAGTCAGTTTCCTCGTTCAAGAGTCGCCATCGCGAATCTGACTTTCCACAGATTCCGATTCCTTTAGCAGGTCTGCGTAATGCGAAGCCAGAGATGCACATCTCGGGCAACAGAGAAAAGGAAAAAAGACTCGATCCGGTCCCTACAAAAGCGTTATCTTGTAATTATCCTGGTCTCCCGCCGGACACACCGAAGAAGCAGATTAATACTTGCGCACTCATATATATGTATAGAAATATATACCTAGTCGCTAGACACTATGGTATATCGCGAAACTCTTAAAAATTATTACCACACCGTTAAATGTAATAAAAGGAGAATGGTTAACATCGTGAATACATAAACGATAATTTCCTTATTACCACGATTTTCATTAAGAAAACGTTAAACAGCTGTTTTATCACAATGATTTATCTATGTAGAGATTTAGACATTCCGAGGACCATCGGCCGGGAAACAAATGTAAACAATTACCGAAAATGAATATTTATAAAGTAGTAACATTTCGTTACTGCTTTTCCCTTTCTACAATCAGAAATATTGCAGTACAAATCTTTGCAATACATTGATCTTGACTGATTACCTGCAGAAATGCGAGGAAGAAATCAACAAGTGGGAGGTGTGCATAGGCGCCGGTTCTTTCTCTGTTCAAACGTTTTTTAGCCTCGTTGGCGTAATAGTTCGGCGATTATTGCGTCGAAAAGCTGCGTCTGCATGCTGAACAACGACGATGCTTTTTCGATTAGCTTTTGTCGGCTCGCTCGTATTTCTCTGTGGGAAAATCTACAGTTTATTCACTCGCTTTTTAATAATCGCATCGATTGCTCAAAAGAACGTGTACTTTTGAGCTCGAGCTCGATAAAAAAAAGTAGAAAATACGTTATGGGCAAAAATGTGCGATGAAAAATTGTTATAGCTCGATATGAAATACCCTATATGCAATTGCTCTGATCCTTCCTCAAGGATAAGGACGTGAATTAATCGTACTATGTCGGCAATAACCCGCTTCGTGGTTATTTGCTATTTGTACATTGGATAAACTGCTCGATACTTGGCGATCGTGACCCTGTTATTGAATAGACGGCTCGTTTGTCAAGAAAAGTTGTTGAGCCGAGGACACCACTGAATATCTATACATAATAAGTACATACATACTTGCTTAAGTATAGAAAACGTTATGTATGTATAAATAAAAATAAATATATCGATTTATGTATTGGAGTACCCAGAGCAAAGTAGGATGTCTATGAAAGATTTGATAGGACTGTTTCTTTCGGTTTTTTTAAAATCATTTTTGTTCAATTCCAGAAGATAAATTGTGACCACCGTACACAGCTTTGACACTAAAGAAAAAATTCGATGGATTCATTCATACCGTTCATTGCAAAGTAAACATCGAGTGTCTTCACCATCGTTTACGTTGATAGATTTTGCAGAAGATCGACCATTGCTTTTAGCTTCAGAATTGCATGGTTTTTTGGTTTCATGCTGCATTTTATTAGCTCATCACGATATGGTGAACGTGCGAAGATTATAGGCTAGTCAGCATGAGTATGTCTCTTTTGTGGAACATTTTCTTTGAGTTGTGACAACGAATGGATGACGAAAAAACAATTTTCATGAAAAATTAAAACAAACGCAGTAGAGTTTTTAATTTCGAGTAAAAAGACATGGACAAAGTTTATTGAAATTAATGAAAATAGAATGTTTCATTATGTTTCTTAGGCTTTGCCCCAAACTCCCCTTTACAAATGCATCATCGAATTTACTTATTACAAGAATACTGAGTATATATACTCGAATCAATCCCAAAATCGTTTGTTCGCAAACAAAAGACCTCAACTCTCGAGTTTCCACGAGTAAACTGATGTGGGTTGCGCTCTTTTGTTTGTCAGTATTTGAAATACATTTGTATGTTCTCGGAACTCTCGTTCCCTCGGGAATCAAGATCATCCACGCGGTTGAAAGTAAATTCACAATGTTTCTCGTAATCCACGTTTGTACACAATGTATATCTTTATATGCACAAGGAATAAGACAGCGGCGAAAGGCAACAACGAATTTCTCTCTCTCTCTTTCTCTCTCTTACTCTTTCAGCCTTTCGCTCTTTCTCTCTCTCTTTTTCTCGTTGAATAGAGTGAACCGGATACGGAAGAATGTAGATGTAGAAGGAAACTGCGAGAATAAATTGGAAGGAGCAATCGAGAAAGAGACCCGAAGAGTTACGGCGTGGTATCGTTCCAGGAAAAGATATACACCGAGAGAAAGAGAGAAAGAGAAAAGTCCCGGTTACGGTTTGCCGCTCCTGTAGAATGTTAATGCCGTGATTCTAACGGATGAGAGTGGCGCTTCGCCATGCATCAGGATATCTAACCACCTGACTACATTTTGCCTATACTCCTCGTGGCTTTCCCTATTTCTTCCCCTATTTTTTGTTTAACTTCTTTTTTTATATCCTCTCTTTACTCCCTAACCCCATCATCGTTTGCAACCATTTTGTACACGCTCCATTAGCGCACGACATGACATTTGGCACAGTCGGCTCAGTCAATTTACTTAAGAGATCTCGTAAAGAAGTGCATCAAGCTTTACTACCATGAAATAGTATTGTGTGCGAAATCGACTTATTTCTTAGCATAAAAATAAATATGGATCTTTTTTTAATACATGTACGTTTTATTTCTTTTTAGATCGATTAAAAATACATTTCATTGCACTATAAAAATGTAATCGAATTGCCAAATACATTATTAAATCATTCAAATTGAATTTTATCTCCATTCACTTCTTTATTTTATGATTCAATATCAAGAGCTACATTTTTTCAAATGTGTTCTGAAGTCATTTGTACTTGTGAAATCTGTGTCAAAAGATTTATGTGTATTTTTGAAAACATGACTTTCAACTGGGCGATAACAAGCGTAACGATAGTTCACTTGTGTAGCCCACCAGGCAGTAATGTAACCAGATCCATCTTCTATGACGGTGAAGACCAAGCGTAGGTCGAGTCATCTGGCAGCCAAATGTCATGTCGATAGAGTAAGAAAATCTTGCTTCAAACGTATTTTCGAGCCCAAAAAAAAATAAAACTATTGGATTCTAACGAGAATGTTGTCTCTTCTTCTGATTCATGTATTTTTTTACCCACTTGGAAAAATCATATATTTTTGACATGAATTTTACTAAAAAACTGTAAACATCTAAATTGAAACAGTAAATCGAATTGAATTACAATGGAATTTTTAGTTTTCTAGATATTGTTCATTGACCTAGGTTTTTTGAACTTTTTTTCCCCCGTCGTATACTGCATTCTCGGTTTTCGTTTCTCTCCATCGCAAGTAAACTCTTTCCCTCGTTCGTGAGTAAATAAAAAGCTTAATGGTTCAAGCTGGTGACAGTGTCGATGGGGCGAAAGGAAAATGCCTTGGATTCCTTCGGTACACAACCAGTACAAAACTTTCATTTCCGTTCGTCCTGAGACAAAAAATATATGTATATACATGCCATCGTAACCACAATCTTCTTCAGTCTCCGTTCGAATTGTACGAATTACTCTGAAGATGTTTCTACCCAGGGAAGATCTTAAGTATACAAGGTTGGGTTGTGGAAAGAAGGCACGTTGTTTGGAAGATCCGATCCTCCAGAAATTGCAATGACAGAATTGGAAAAATAGATTAGATTCTTGCAGTACGTAGGCATGTACTCGTTCGGTTTTACAACGTCAAAATGTTAAGTTTTCGACCAAATGAAGTCGCTTTTTCAAGTTGCTAATTACGATTCAGCACACGAAGACAGAACTTATTTATTTCAACAGGTCAATTTCATTGTGCAATTTTTTTAAACAATCATTATCTATGAATTGATCTGGGAAGATAAATTGTCAATTGATTGATTTAAATTGTCATTTGATTGAATGAAACTATCGTGAGAAGCGTACTATCGAAAAAAGTTCATTGAATAAAAATTACATCGGTCGTCAACAGTCTTCATTTTTGCACGTTCGTTTAATCTACTCAATGGCAATTTTCTTTCTTTAGAAGATAAAGAGGTTAACGATCCTGAATCGTATTAGCGGAAGGACCTTTTAATTGTTCCCAAGAAAAATTTCATCCGAGAGAAAGCGAATCTTTTTTCTTTCAGATCACTTCAGAGATAGGTAAAATATTCAGATATTTTAGTTTTCCCTTTTTTTCACGGGCAAGTGTTATTAATAAAGAAAAAAAGCTTCACTGACTCGATTTCTTTTCGTCAAAAGTGTCCAAAGTTTAATCTGCAGAAGTGCCATTAGGATTGACTAAACGTGCGCACATTGCGAGTTCGCAAAAAGGAACAAGAGATCGAAGAAAAAAGAGAAAAAGGTAAGAACTCGAGAGGGCGTAAAGTTCCAAGTGCAAAGTCTACTTCTCCCGGGAAGACGTTTCGCCCCAGGGGTCTCTCTCTCTCTCTCTCTCTCTCTCTCTCTCTCTCTCTCTCTCTCTTTCTCTCTCCCGCTCATTGTCATAGCTCGACTTCGATTTCCTCCCATCATCCATTTCTTCTCTATGCTTGCGGCTTCTTTTTCCAATCCTTGGGATCCCGCACGATACAAGTTCCCATAATATATATCTATACATATGTACGTGTAGAATTCGCAAAATGAACCTTCTGCCAGAAAACAGAAAGAGGCTTTCAGGCTCTAGTACGAGTCTCGAGAAACTATCGAGAAAAAAGAGAAACAAAGAGAAAAAAACTTTTTTATCAATTTAATACCATATTTAATTAAAGTAAAAAAAATATAAATACTGTAGTTACTATAAAATCCTCATATGAATAATTCATCACGAAAGTCTTTTGCTTACTAACAGAACTATATTGTATATAAGCAACTTTTTAAATTAATCTTAAAATTTCCTTAAAAATATCAAAACTGCCTGAAGCCTGAAGTATTGAGTTGATAAAATCTTCAAATGCAACCAAATAAAACATTCCTCGTCGTCTTGTACGTGTGGATTCTGTATACACCGGTGACATAAAAAGTGAAACGAAGTCGTAACCATGAGGAGCGGCGGCTCCGGTATTTCGTCCCCAATACGATCAAAGCTTGTTACTTTCTTCGTCATAAACACGTGTGTGCATTTATTCATATATACTATAATATATTTACCGTTTGCCCATAAAAACGCTACATATGCACTCTTTGCTCCTGATCATCTGATACATCGAAGATGGAATCGAAGCTTTTGCACTCTTTTTACAAGGTTCCTTCCCGTTTTTTTTCGTCGTTTGCATCTCTTTGCCTGTCACTCTCCTTGCTTATATTCTCCTTGTCATCGAAAGCTAGTCGCGACTGATAATCTCGTTTATGGCGTATGAGAGCCATACCAAAATATTGAATTAAATTCACAGACGCATGTACTTACTTTGATATTCTTTATTCTTTTTCAAGATTTTTGAAAAGTGCAGGTGAAATCAGTTGATATGACAATTTTTTGAAACGAATCGTGGTACAAAAATTAATTGAAAATTTATGACAATTTTATTCGGTACTCGATAGGAAAATTAAGAAATATTAATCAACAATAATATAATATAATATGCAAAAATCGTATTTCCTTTGTTTTTATAAACGACGTTGCATAGCAATTACGTTGATAATGGCAAGGCGAAGGACAGATTCGATTAAATTTTAATCTCGATCGAATCCGGAAAGTCACCCCAACCGTCGTGGAGGAGAAGAAATTGAAGATAAACGGGACGAAGGGTTGACGTCACGTGCGATTCATGAAGTGGTATATCAACCACCGTATACTTCAATTATATACATAGAGAGGAACGAACACTCGGTATAAGACCCGATTATATTCACCGCCCCGTCTCGAGTACGGTCCGTTTCGAGATCCTCAACCCCTTTTCACCCCCAAATGAATAATTCACGGGCATGCTTGCCCGAATAATTGATACACGAGAGTCCCCGAACTCAATGGACGACAGCTCGACCGTATTTTCCGGATCGTCGGTAATGCACCCCGAAATGTTTCATGCCAGTCGCAGCAAGACGTGCGTGCCGAGTTCGCGTATTGTATTCCCCGTGAATATATATGTAGACATATATTCGTTGACAAGAGTTCAAAAGGCGGATCCGCCATTGTTTTATAACATAAATATCCTCAAATACGCCCTTTTCGATCAAGCTACATACATGCATGTGTCAGTAGAGGAAGTGTGCAAGTTTACGAAGGTATTGGATAACCCGAGCATTCGCACGTTCACCGGCTACTCAATTGCAATCCCTTTGCGACACGTTTCAACTATACATCTAAGTTATATACCTACACATCCATATTATTGACAGAATTTTACAGATTGCTAAAATTATGAATAATTTTGCCAGTTATTAAGTCACGAGATCGAAACTGGAAATTAGCTTTGCATAATATATACAAGATTTAACTATTTCCGAGCGAATTTTTCTTATCTAAAGTGATTTTTATCACCAAAAATTGATCACTGATTGAATTGTTTTTATAAAATGATATTACATTTGCTTCTTTTCGTTTTGTTTTTGTTCAAATTTACATTTTGGTTCGAATAGCGGCCGCAAATATCGACGCGAAAAATCGTAAGTGCTATGGTTCTCTCAGATGGAACATGAATCATGTATATATGTATATATATCATCACATATTGCTAGTAACATCCCTGCAACGTTCGCAAAGTCCCCTCTGGAAAATTACGAGTAGTCGTGCTGTGCTTTCCCCTCTCTTTCTCTCTATCGTCCTTTTCTTACTGCGGTGAAACGGGCGTATTCCCTCGACCTTTTTGCACATTAGCGTCTTCGGCAGAACCTCGCAAATATTTCAACGTCGTTGAAAGAGCACTTCTCCTCACACCCCCTGTTCCATCTTACTCTGGAAAGGGTTTACGAGACTTTGTCCCTCGCCAAGAAGCATTAGTCGCTCGTGCACCTCTTTTACCCGCTCAGTTCTTCTTTTTCATTCCTTCCCTCCTCGCCTTCCCCTTCTTCCTCACTTGTGAACGTATCAAACACGGAAGAATCGTAAATCGAGCGTTACGTAGGACTCGCACATGCGTCGAGACAAAAAAAGCCATGAAAAAAAATTGAAACACCGAGGAATAAAGTTCGCGATGCATGCTTGAATAAAAATACATCGTGCTGTCTACTAAATCGATTTATTTATCAATCAAAATACTTTTTTTTGTAGTCTGGTAGCAATTAAAAGGGATTACACTTCGTTTCTCTGCATTTCACATTGTCAGCATGTTTGAAAAACAAATATATAATCTTATATCAAGATAAAAGAAAAGAAACAATTGAAGAATTCCTTGATTTTACAACGGCTCGTGAAGCATTTGACACGCTTCTGAGATTGTGGAAATTGTCTCAGCCAGATAATGTCTCACGCCAAGATAGACTATTCTCTGATGATCAAAGTCCGCGATTATATAGACCGTAGTACATCACATGACCACGACAATAAGCTCCTATATGTCGTGTGACCCATTAGATCCGGTCATTTACCCAAAATTCCACAGATACGTAATCGAACTACAAAGCCCTTTGACCCCGCAACGACGAGAGATCTATCACCTCGAAGAGCGTCCAGTTTCCGTACAGAGAATCTGGCTCTATTCGAGCGACGATGTAATTGATCCCACAAGGATCCAAATTAACACCGTAACTCAATAGAATTTGCCTGATTACGTAATCACGACGAAATTGATTAATTTTGTGGACCTACTATTTCAGGAAGTTCACAACATACATTTCGTTTAATTGTATGAGAGAATAAAAGAATCATATTCAACACCAACAAAATCATTCAAACTTATTTTTGTATACTTGGAAATGAATTGTTGAATGCGCCAAATAAAGATAATTTATCACGCCTGAAGTGCAATTCATTTGAATCATTAATTTGATCAAATTGAAATGAATGTATGATAGAAAATAATAAACAGCGAGGTTAATTTAAAAAAATGTTGCGAAAGAAAGTTCCCAAATTACCTAAGTTTCCATCATCGTCAATTTCTATAAATTTCACAAAAAATAGAACCGTGTTTCGACTGTGTTTAAATTTGAATTCAAGTGAAAGTGTCAGATTTTACCGCGGTTATTTATACAGCTGACTGCTTACTAATTTTTTTTTTTAAATGACCGAATTTAGCCGTTGCTGCATGTTTTTACACACGTGTGTATTCCAAAAAGGGAAAAGAAAAAAAACGCTTCGATTTCCGTTCTGCCATTTTTTATTTCCTCTTCTGAGAAGGAATTTCTCGTGAGTACATTTCAAGACCTCCTCCCCTTTCTTCCGTCTGACAAAGGAACTCTTTGACTGGGTATATATGGAGTGGAATATACACAGCGAGGCGAGAGAATGACATGTGACGCCTGTGACGTTTGACGCGGTATCGACACTGAGCTTTTTCCGGGAAGAGAACCCACGTTTCGAGAGAGATTTTTCTCCAAAGGTCTTCACCCTCACATCTATACGCAACAATTCTTTCAGTCCCGGAGTGACTTTGTGATAAAAAAAAAAAATAGGAAAGGAAAGAGAGAGAGAGAGAGAGAGAGAGTCGTTGGCATCGAGACGACTTTCGTCAGAATTCAGCTACTATACATTTTTCTTTGATATATACGTATCTACTTTTGATGCGACAATCGATACGTATACTTTATACACCGTAGCCTCTAAAAGTCCACTGCATTGCGTCGAAATGTGCATAACAAGTGAAGCTGAGAGATACGAGTCTCCAAAAAAATAAAAAATAAATATCGAGACCGGAAACGCTTTTTTCTCATTTATTTTTCACTTTGAATAACCTTTTTATGATACGAAGAAAATTCATTCATTCGAAAGAACATCTCGAGTTAGAGAATTATGAATTTTACAAAATAATAACAGCAAATTATTTGACAATAATTAAAGTGATTACTTGATATATAACAAAAAATAGAATCAAGCGAAGACGCTTGGCCAGTTTGTGAGAGGACAAGAGAAATTTTTTTGGAATCGTCTAATTTTTCAGATTCATACATAAATTACGAGACGCGATATACGTGTACAATGTCAATGACCGTATGGCCTTTCACTGTCCAACCAAAAATTTCGACGTGTAACAGGTCCCCGAGTCTCCTCGTTTTACCTGGTACTCGATTGCAACTCTTCGCGTACCGCATACAAAAACTTGGCGTCCTGTAATCGCGATAAAAATCGCGGGGAAGAATCGAGAAACTGTATATGATCATAAAAAGAGGCCAATTTCCAAATAGCAATCGACGATATTAATGAAAATAAACGGAGTTATTATCGTTTCCGGGGAATATTTATTGCAAAATGTTTAATCGAAGGCAATCGATGAACGATTGCCTTGTACAAGAGGAGAATTATATCGTGAGAATCGAGTGCGTGCTTACCCAATTGTGAATTTCGATCGCTATAGCGAATGTGTATACTGTTGCTACGTCTACACACGAGAATAGCAACGGGAAATGAAAGCATTGGGAAACCCAGGGAAGAGGCAAATCGTTCGAGATGAGGATATATACAGAATAACGAGGACTCGAACGTTTCTATTAATGCAGGTGCGGTAGCAATAACGATGCTAATTGGGTGCAATAATATTCCGGTCGTCTGTGGTCATGACTCTCAATTACAATGGCCTACACGCGTAGAACTATACACCCAAAAATGATATTAATTAAAAACTGTTATACTCAATACTAATGTAGAGTCTTTGTGTACCATTGCACGACGATTTTAATTACTTGTACAATAAAAAATCCGTTGCAATAGGAGAAAAAACTTATGCGAAACAGAAATCATTCTGTTCAACCAATTATCCAATTTTTAAACGAATTTCAAAGGGCTTCACGAGAAAGAAATTGATTTAAAAGATGTAAAAGCTGCTACCATATCTCGGATTTTGTATGAGAAAAATCATTATTTATGGACGAAATTATATCATTTAATTCATCGTATTATTTTCAAAAGATATGTAAATTCTATGACGTGATAATACCTTAGCAAACTACAATTTGACGACAAAGAATACATAATTAATCGTTGTTCTCATTTTTCGACTTTACCGTACCGCCTGCGTGGTTATAATTGTAATTAAAGATTTAAGCTTGAGACATTATGGAAGAAAGAGCTGTTTCCCTCGGCTCCCCTCATATATACCATTTGTATTCTCTAAGTCTCCCTCTTGGTCGACCTCTCGCCCTTGGAAAGTCCCCACAGGAAATCTCAAACTCCCAAGGGACAAATCCTGAGTTGCATATACGCACAAATACGCGAAGAGAACTTTGTGTATAATAGGCGTTCGGCCGTTTGCCGAATGGTAATTTCCATGGTATAATAGTCACCCAGTTAAACCGAGCGTTACATTTATGGCTATATCCTGCCTTTCTCTCTCTCTCTCTCTTTCTCTTGTTTTGCATAAATGCCGTTTATGCATGTACCGCCTGATGCGAGAAGAGGGTGGTCCGTGTGGGTGATGGTGGTTTGGATGACAATCTGTGGGTGTTGAATTCGTGTGGGACTCACAGCCACTGAGGGAACAAGACCATATTGCACGGGGACGAAAAAGACGATTACGACATCGTCAGCGTTACTCCAGCAGCTTGAAGGTGACGTTCCTCCATAATTCTCTTGTCTTGTGCATTCAACTCTTGCTATGCAGTCTAATGACAATCAGTAACTGCGAAGGGTGACTTCTGAGTATATCACAGTGACACATCTCTTCTCTCGTTTTCTCTTCCTCTCTCCTTGTCTCTTCTTTTAACATGACGGTTTTGACAGTGTAATATATTTCTACATTGGGTACACACCGATGAATTGGATTCTCCGAGAATATTCGTACGAAACAATGACAACATCTGACATGGAAATTATTTCCAACTGGCTGTTATAAGATATGCAATTTTTAACCCACCTATTGCAAGTAACATTCGTCGAATAACTCTTGGAGATACAGTCTTGATGTTCAATTCAACGAGACATTATCGTGTACACAGTAAAATAACATAACATTAATTTCACTTAGTCGATTAGAACATATTTGCAATTGCAATTTGCGTCATTACAAATTCCGGCGAGAGGAGAAAGGGATTCAAGCATTTGCGATAAAATAATTCATGTCAAAATCTATTGTGGTTAAAAGAAACAAAATTTGATTTACACGTGAAAATTTCCTGTACGAGACCCATCAGGTAAATCAGTAATCTGAATAACCGACGAGAACTTTAATTCTCGTTATTAGAAACTATAAATCCGATCGTGATCCGTTCCATTTACGAGTAGCAAGATTTGCTCGTATTCGTCGCGGCGAATTGAGCGGAGATTGGTGGCTAAACCACGTGTTCGTGAAGCGAGATTTTCATGAGAATTTTACTCGAGTCCATATACACATCCGGTCGTAAAATTTATCGCGTGGATGTGTAACGTTTAGCGATTATTAACGCAGCTTGAGTTCAGTTGAAGTAAGTTTCGCGTAGTTAGAGAGTTGTGGCTCTTACGGTGGCAATCGAGTATGTATAGTGAGTAGCGACCAACAGTGGGAGTAGTAGAAAGGAAATTTGTATGCGTTCTCCTTACAGTCGTTTGCTCAGACGCCGAGTGCCGGTAATCGGGACTTCATCGGGTTTCTAAAACCTGCATCAGTAGCGACGCCCTCGTACCGATGTTGTACTAAAACCTAGAGGCTCTTTTACCGGCCGCCGGGGCCCTGCCTTCTCGGCTATATGAATGAGGCCCCGCTGACACTAACGAAGACGACGTGATGCCCTGAGAGGAAGCAAGACTCTGGTACATTCTCTCCAAGGTTTCATCCTAGGCTAACCTTTCTCGGCTGCTCGATAAACCCTGTACCCAGATTTCCTATCACAGGCGACTCCGTATTACACGACCTATTCTTGCAATCGTCATTCAGACTTCTCATCTTTATGTCCTATCTTACGACTCGGCGAATACGGTTTGCGGATTAATCGTCCTTCGTTTTGGGCGCTATCATTGTTGAAGTTTCCTCCCTCCGATAAACCTGTTAACGAGATACTTAAGATCGAATGGTTATCCTATGGAAGGAATATTGAGACAGTTGATGCTGAAACGGAAGTGTCTCAAAGCATTGAAATTTTCTCGAAAAAAAGAATATCGTATGGGGGATCTGAACGGTTTTATTCTTTCGAAACTGTGGATATCCACGAAAATCCAGACAATTTTACGTGAACATTAGAGTGCAGTAATATTGTACTTTCTTTTCCTTCAACTTGGAGTCACATATCCCTGGGGAAGATACAAGACCCTATAACATCGTAAATGTTTTATGGCGAAAAATCGTGCACTTTCTCTACTTCCCCTCTTCGTGGTTTCAACGAACGTCGCAAAGCGTTCAAGCGCCCATCGACTTCTTCGTTGCCTTTACTTCTATCCTCTTCTCTCTCTCTCTCTCTCTCTCTCTCTCTCTCTCTCTCTCTCTCTCTCTCTTTTTCACGATTTTTTTGCTTTCATTCTTCATTTTTTTCGTTGGGCTGGTTTCGTGTTGGGAATTCCTCAACCACGCTGTGCCCTGTGGAATTTTGCACTAAATAACATGCCAGAGTTATAAAAGCACGACAGACGCTATCCTTGTCTCGTCACTTTGGTCCGACGTTCAGATATATTATAACATAAGCTATGGCGTTTTTGCGTAACGGTAGTCGTCGGCTATATCGCGCATAAAAGCCGCAAAATGTCGAGCCACCGTTCCCCACCGTCTTTCAGAAGCCACCTCGTAAAAACACGAGGGGACGCTCGCTTCAACATTGGGGGACGAATAAAACGAAGTATACTATGCATTTATGAAGACCTATACATAAACGTAGAGCCCGCATGCATACACAAACATGTAAAACTGACCTGTTCGGGTGATTCGGTGATGAAGGAGTGGCAATATTGGATGGTGAAGTGAGCCCTTGGTTCTCGTGCGAGGAAGCTGAATTGGGCGTGTTGAGGCTCACAGGTTGCGTACGAGATGCGCCTCAACGCGTGTGCCATTTGCACGCACTGTAAACGGAGAAAAAAAA
The DNA here is from genome assembly GCA_963989365.1 of Rhimphoctona megacephalus. Lineage (NCBI taxonomy): Eukaryota > Metazoa > Arthropoda > Insecta > Hymenoptera > Ichneumonidae > Rhimphoctona > Rhimphoctona megacephalus. The sequence goes on along the minus strand of OZ022415.1, from coordinate 34,905,610 downwards.
CACTTTTTTAGTCGAATTTCCTAGAAGCTCCATGCTGATTTATGACTTGCCGTGAAAAAACTTGCCAGACGAACCACGAAACGAGTTAAAATGATACCATGTATAAAGTGTCTGATTTTGGGTATATTAAGAGAGTAAAATATCCTGTGAATTTTCTTATAAAAAATTTAACGCAATTATATTTACAACAAGAAAATCATCCGTTTCCCAATTACGTGCTTCACTATAAATCTAATTAATCTAAAAGAGAAAAAGATTATATCAAAAATGTTCTGAAGCTAAAAGGATATCCGAGGATTAATGCGGTCTCAGCAAATGAAAGAACAGAACAAATAAGACGAAGAGTGTAACTGTAAACGTTAATTTAGAGAGAACGTGCAGGATTTATTCCCGGACATGTACGAGTCCGAAGAAAAATTGTACAAGAGGAAATGCGACATCAACTATTCTCGTTGAGCGCGTGTCCAGCAGGTGTCCGTTTGGCTAAAGTAGAAAACCTGGACCTGTAATCTAGAGTTATATCTTCAAGGGTTGACGCGCGTTAGAATTTCTCCATGCTCGCCAATTTTACACGCTTTACGGTTATATGCTGCGTATTTTCATGGAAAACAAATTAATCCTTTTTATGAAAAGCTTGCTGCAATCAAGAGGGAGAGGAAAGAAGAGAAAATGTTGGCGAAAATTGCGTAGACGCGTCAGTTTTGTTGGAGAGTACGTCATAAGTACACGAAAGAATAATGCACGTCTAAGCAATTTTCGACGCACGCTTTTTCCCTTTTCGCTTTCGTAGCCGTGGCAGACAGACATTACACAAATTATTACGGGGCAAATACTTACATATCTACGTATATATAATGTATGAATTGTCTTGAGTTTGCCAGATAAATATGTAACGACGCGAGAAAAAGGACTCTCACCATGATTCTTTGCTTTCATCGGCAGTTTTTCTCCTTCGCTCGTTAAACCAACCGAGAGATAGGCATCTAAATCATGGACTATGTACAAAAAAAAGTTCAGTTTTATCTCGACTGCAGGAGAATAAATTTGTCGACTTTTATGGGGAACAATCCGAATGAAAAACAATATAAAACAATTTTCTCGCTGGTCCTCATAAATTGATGTGCTTAAAAAAATATTTTATTTCTTCAAACATTCGTATTAAATATCGAAAGAATTGTGGAAGGCTTTTCTTCGTTAGGTGTTGACGCTTTAGAAAATTTATTGTTTGTATCCTTTGTAAGTGAAATCTATTGGTCTCCTTTTCTAATTTTTGTTGTTCGTGCTTATTTATCCTCTTATATAAAGTTCATGAGTAAAGCATGAAATTGTAGTTTTGTCACCGCTTTTCCGCTATTCTGATTGGTTCGATATGACGTTGCACGTAGCTCGCATCTCGTGTTAGAGTTCAAGTCAAATTATGACTCTGAAGTTATTCTGTTTGCCCTAAAATGTCACAATGACAGCTGGTCCTTCAAAATATCTATGACGACTCAAATTCGTTTTTGATAAATCGCGAACAGAAAAGGAGAATAGCGAACAAGAATTATTCTCAATACATCTCGAAAAAAGACAGATTTTATTAAAACTTAAGTAAGTAAATAATAAATAATAATCTTTTATGTATGAATCATATTTTTTAGTTCATTCTGATGGTTTCATTAATGTCCAGGTTTATTTTATTATTAAAAATAACGCTAGGTAAGAAATTGATACGCGCGAAACGTGCGTTTAAATCACCCAGTTTCTCTATAAATTGAATGATGTATCGAAAAACGACGATGGAACAAATACGAGAAAGTAATCTTTCGCAAGAAAGTAGTCATCCTCATTAAGAGGCTGCGTCTCATAAATATCACTTATGTGTATCAGGAGTATGTTAAGAGCAATATACGTATACATACGCGTATACATATATACTCGAAGACTGCGTCAGCATGGATGTCGAGTGTGTATATCGGGCAGCTCGTTAGTAAGCACCGTAAATCTTCTGTAAGTCCGATCTGACGAGTGTGGGATGAGACCCTTAAGCTGTGAATAAAATGCAGAGGAACGGAGATAGTGGATCGGAGAGAGTAACTCTGAAACAGGGCGGCAGATGCAAGTTCCTCAACGAGCAGACGAGCTTTACATTGAAAGATCAGAGGCTCACCCGGTATTACTAAATGTATATCTGTATACACTGCTCACTATAAATATATCGAGAGATACACGTATACCGATATACTTCTTGGATCCGGAGCAAGATCAATATTTCCACGTAAGGTTCGTTAAATGAAGAAAACTTCACTAACGAAAATATGAAATATTTATGCTCGAGTTTTGTCGAAAAACAAAGTTGAGTCTATATCGGAGATACTCAGGATAATTCATGCAGATATTACTTGAAGCTGTGCCGACATATCCGGTGAATAAATGTTCGAAACAATTGGAACAAGTCCATGATAACTACTGAAGTTTTAATATTAAGTTTTATCTTCAACTACTTTAATGGTGGTTTCTCTGATACTGAATTCAACCACTTCAAATCAAATGTACGAAACTGAATCATTATTTTTATCGTATGCACCTAATTGGCTCAAGAATCCAGCAATGATTTCGGTCTTCCTAGTTTTTTAAGTCATATAAATAAAACTTTCGTAGCCAAACGGATAACATTACCATGAACCAAATTCAAGAAGATCAAAAGATATTCCTAATGTGTATAATTTTATTAATTAAGAAGAATTTGATTGGGTGATTTGGCAATACGTCGAGCGAACTTAAATTTGATTTATAAATGGAATTATTTTACTTCTTAATCTATATTGTTTTCAGAATTTTAAATATCGATTCATGTAATTAATCACAAAAAATCTTGCTATTTTCGTATTGATATTTTCTATTGTGATACAAATATGACATATTTTTTATTTTAACTCTAAGAGTAAAACGGTTCAAAAAATGTATAATTCGCGAGATGATAGTCTCGAGGATATATTGGAGTGATTATCTCACTCCCATTTTTTCACGCTCAGAACTAAGAGCGACAGTCAGAGAGAGAGAGAGAGAGAGAGAGAGAGAGAGAGAGAGAGAGAGAGAGAGAGAGGGAGAAAGAAAGAGAAAGAAAGAGAGAGGGGGGGACATGTGCGGTAATCGGGAACCCGTTTAAATTTCTTGCTACCGGTGAAACCGGTAAATCGTTCGTACCTTCTTTCTCTATCGTATTCTTTGCAAGCCTGTGAATTCTTTTTAGCCCGCAAAACATTCCGGAATAATGAAATTTTCGTTAATATGAGGAAGAGGAGTCTTTAGTCATTATGAATGTGGAAGATCTTGCCAAACTGGCCTTCCGTGAATACCGAGAATTCTGTCATATGGTCGTATAAAAAGATTAATTTTTGTATGAATAAAAAAAAAAAAACAAAGAAAATAAAAAACCTGTTGTTTGCGAGTTCGAGGGTGATTTTTTTCTTTTTACGTTTTTACAATTTATACGAATAGCAAAAATACACTGCACGAAAGACGTAAGAAAAAAAGGAGTAAACATCGTGTGAATTTCGTACTTTCTTTCGTACGTGGTCATCGCGAGCTCCATTCGTACTTGAGCTTATGCATATTGCATTGTATTCCCTAGTGCCTGTACCGAATTCGAAAATTTTGAAAAATGTCATTGCTTTCTGTTGTATGTGCTTTCGATCATAATTCAAAACGGTACCTTGCGAATTTTTTTTCAAGCATTGTGTATCAAGGACTAAAGTCTCGTTAAAAAAGGAAAAAAATTGAAAGTCCAATGTCCATGCACGAAAGACTGTAATTTGAAACAACTTCCCTCTGCATGGGAGCTAAAGGAACGAAAAAAAAAGGATTGAATGAAAACGTGCCGGAAATAACGTGCATGCGTACATCGTGTTCGATTTGGCATGAAGAAGAGACCAGCGAGGATTTGTTTCCTCCTGTATTATCTCAATATCTTCTGGCCGAGTTTATTTTATATGCGAAGAAGGAGAGGAATGAGAAGAAGAAAAAAGTACTTCATGATCTGTGTATTCAGTCGAGATGGCGGCAGTACGTGAGAAAGATATAAACGTTCCTGCGACACGAAGACCATCAATAACGTGCCAGAAGTTTTTTCCGCCCTTTCTTTCATTTCTTTCTCTCCTTGATTTCTCTTTCTCTACAGTAGTTATCTTTCTCTCTCTCATTCTGTCACTCGTTTTCTCTCGATGCATCTGTTCTATCCACCATTTTCTGTCTTTCAGCACGTGCCCACCAGAAGCCAAGAGAACGCGCAGGAAAATCTCACCACTCTGGTATTCTACGTCATCGTACGACACGTTCGCGCCGCGATTCTTTTTCTTATGCGGGGTAGGAAAAGCGTGACTCCTTGTACGACAACCTATCGGTATTCTTTGCTTCTCATTGTGTCGTTCTGGCAAATTTTTTTATCTCTCTTCATCTCATTCATTCCCATCTGGAAGCATGCTCACTCACTCTCTCTCCTCTCGAGGGTGTTATTAAAAGTAATTGCTGCTCACGAAGATCCGGAGAAGACGATATCGTGACATCGTGATTTTATAGCATTCCGAATATTTATCCTGATTTAAATAAATTTCAAAGCTTCCACTTCAGATCCTACGATCTTTTTTCTTTCACGCTTTTGGAATTCCTTTAGTTTCTAAAACATCGGCCATGATGCGGAAGCCATGAATGAAGTCGTTTGAAGAACTGGCTAATACTTTGTTCCGTCGAAGTTTACCTTTGAACTTCAGACGGTTATGCTCGACACAAGATGTCGATGAATATATCGCGAGGGTTATTGAAGAAAATTCTCTAACGCCAGTTTTCGACTATCATCAGATCGAATGAGAACAAATAAGGAAAAAAGAGCAAGTTGATTGTCAATTACTATACTCAATCTCATTTTTTAACTTCTAAGAAAACTAAAATTCTCTAGATTTATAAATAACTAAATATGTATATCTACATCGCATTTTTTCTTATTCATACATTTCAAATGTCGTTAGAAGATTCGTTGTGGAGTAGAGAAACGACAAGAGGTTTTCCTCGTGCCTTAGTGGCTGTCCCTTGTGTATACGCTTGGCTATAAAGGTGTAGCTGACCAGAGGCCAACAAGAGCGAAGTACACGTGAAAACTTGACTTATTTTCACGGTGAAAATGCGACGGTCCTGGTCAAAGGTCCCTAGAAACGAGAGTGTGTCTCAAGAGGATACCACTTGTATCCGTTGAAAAATAACCAGGGAGAAGTACTTTCATCAAATATATCAGCACCGGTCCACCTCTACTTTGTACACCGAATCTATTTTTTATGTTTTTTGCCTGTACTTGAAACTTTACTACTCTTTGAAGACAAGAATAGAAAAATACGAAATTTGTCGACAGAATAGGAAGCAGTGGAAGATTTAAAAAACTCCCTAAATGAGATAATGGAATGGGAATTTCAATCATAAATTAAAATAAAATTATTAATTTTAAATTTCTTTGTATGAGGGTGAATTTACTTTAATTACAGGTTCAACATTCTTTAAATTAGAAGCGATAAAAAAAATAACCAACACATAGATGATGCTTTAAGATTCCTCAGGAGTGCAGATGCACCTCGTCACTTTCTTCGATTTTTTTTTTAACGAAATGCACATAAATAAAGGGTTCGAGTCAAAAACTTTGTGTCAACGGTTGTTGTCTTCTCAGATCTGAGATAGGAAAGCAAAAGGGAATGTTTGCCATTCGGTAAAAAGAGAAAGAGAGACCTTTGTTACGCTTTTTTCAGCTCTCCTTGACTTTTCCACTCACCAAGGGTTGTGGAGATGCGAAGAGTCGCAGTCGAGTGTAGTTTTTGCTATCCTCTGAGAAATGTGAAACGGGAAATGGCAAGTAGGAAGCAGGGAAGCATAACGTTACACCGGGTCTCGGGCCTCATTGGTGACAAAACTTGTTAAATAAACAACTACCAAGCTCCCAGTACTCTCTGTAATTTGTGAAGAAGCCTTTTCGCTACATTTCAACCGATGCGAGACAGGGTATACATTTTTTTTCCCCTCCTCCGTTGCCTTTTCAGTTTAATGAAAAAAAAACCTTTGGTGTATCATTTACGATCATAGATTGTGGCTTTTTAATTATAAAAAAAAAAAAATTTGAAAATTTTGGTTTCTTAATTAGTACTTTGTATAAATAGACAATGTTCAAAATTCTTTGAAGAAGTAGTTTTATGAACGAGATAAAATAATGAGTAAAGATGGAAGTCTAAATAAATGTTACAAAAAAAATATTGTACGATGTTTTGGGAAAATACTTGAATGTACGTCTATTTTTGCTTCATATCTATACAATGTGTTTAATGTAGCAGACTTCTTCTTCAAGAACCTTTTTTCTTGCCTATATTCGCGTATGCTTCCGGTAGTAAAATGAGGGGGGGGGGGGGGGGGAAGGGGTGAAGTGCAAGAGACGAAGAGATTACCGCAAAAGTTCATGGTGAAAAACCGAGCGCACCGGCAGGTTATATCGTCCCAGAGCGTAGAGAAAAGGGTTTCCATCTGCTTCACCACGATATCGCATACAGACCACTCTCTTCTCTACCCCGTACTCAAGGAGTTTTCTCTACGGTATTATAGTCTGTCTTCTGGGATTTCTCCAAACTCTGTCGCGAAGTCACAACTTTCGACGGTACAACGTTTGCGTGAACAACCAAGTTCAAGAAGACTATGATATAACCGCTTTTCGTGCAAGAATTCTTTTTTCAAACTAAAATAGAAAAATAATATATGTAGAGCGAAGAAAAGCAAAAGAGTGTAGATTCCTCATAAAATACATTGACTTTTTTCAAACATTTATTCCCGGCCTTATTGAGTGGGAGAACTTTTTTTCCCTCGAATCGTCAAGAGTCGCTCAATTTTTTCGTTTGGGTTTTATTTGGACTGCGTTAATATATTCTACCTGCAAGCCGAAGAATAGCATGGAATTTCATCTGCGCGTTCAGAGAAAGATTTTTTTGTTGTTGTTGTGTGGCCAGAGATCTCTTTGGCTCCGAAGGCGGAGTTCTGAATCGGCAGTCAGACAGTAGAAGAGAGGGAAAGGCTACTTTGATGGAAGGATCTAATTAATTTTTGAAAGGCTAGCACTCTCCCCTATGTTTTTCCATGTGTGCATTTCGTTCAACTCTGATGTTAAGTTCGGCAAAGAGGGGAAAAATATGGAGAGAGACAGTACACAGTATACCATACATCGACTGCCGAGTTATTGAAGGGCGTAACCTCAACGATTTTGCGTGAGAACTTATGTGGTTTACAGTCTTTTATTAGTAGTCTTCGTCATAATATATGTACATGTACGTATTGACGTTTTAGAGTCGAAAGAGCGTACGATTCATGCCTAAGTATAGGTAATCTGCCCTTTTTATACCATGGGCATTGAAGTATACACAGTTATTTTACAGTGAAGTAAAACCCATTACTGGGCAAAGGAGGCTTAACGGACACTGCAGGGTTGATCTGTTCACGTTGCTCTTGCTACGCGCTCTCTTTGTGCACAACGGCAAAAGAAAGGCTACTGGAAAAAGCATCCCTCTTATCTTTTACGGTAGCGACCACGAAACATGTAGCATTTGTATACATGTAGCGAATGAGGTTATCGGGGGATGATTCTTTCAGATAATAATCAAGAGTCCACTTGGATCTTCGCATCCCCTAGGCGTAGCAATTCCTTTTCTTCGCCCTTCATTTTGTGAAGCTCAACAATAAGCTACGGGGCTTTTTTTGCAGAGTTGCTTAGAACCACGAAATTGAAATTCGCCTTCCTTGATTCGAACTATTTCATATCTGTCAGGCTCGATGAAATTTTTTCGCACTCGATGAAAATGTTCAACTAGTAACTAGGATCTGCAATCGTTTGAGGTCATTATTTTTCTAAAAACCGCATTCACAAACAGATTAGACTTAAGTGAAAGATATAGAATATAAAATAAACAGAAATTGAAGTCCATTTCTAACAATATGTGAAAATATGATAGCACCCAAATCATACTGCTTGAAATAATGATGTAACAATATAAACGAGACTATTTTTTAGTTCGTTTAGTGATAGAAAGAGAGAAAGACAGAGGAATAGAGACAAAGAGGTAAAGAAAGAATGTGAGAGGGAAAGCGATACGGTCAGCAAGGTAGAGTGCTGTTTCGTGTATGCCTGAGTAAATCTGCAGGTGAAACGAAGCAAACAAATCCAGCACCATCAGCTTCAAAGAGCGATGCATGAGCAGCTCTACCATAGTAGACTACATACGCATACGCTTTTTTCTTTCTTGCGTATAGATAGCCGAAACTGAAGTTAAAGGTTTTGCTCTCAGTTCGAAGTCTGAATGGGTAGCCGAGACATGGGGAAAAATACAAGTGAGGCTGCACGTGGAAAGGTCGAGGGCGACCCTTCCCGATCACGATATCCTCTACCCAAGCTTTAAGCATTCGGCCGTAAGGCTCTATAATGCATATACACGCACAGTGATACCCGCAAAGTTGGCTACATGAACTCAAAAGGTTTCTCATGCTGGAGCACGATGTTTGCCTTTCGGGTTTTTCCTCCCGCTCTAACTCGAACGCGCGGCACCAGTTCAAAAGCCTTGCTCGAGTTCCAGACTCTACAGAATGCAAGAAGAAAAGAGAAAAAGAAAAGGGAGCGATGTGTCTCCAGACCACTCCAGCCACTGGTACTTTCACGAATACGAAGATCTCGATTTTCATCGGTCGGCAGTATTCACGCGAATGAGGGAAATTCTTTGATGTTTCTCGTGTGTGTTCTCGTTAATGAAAAGATGAATGTACATACGTAATGCTACGATTTAATTTTGAAGGTCATCCCAGGTCCACAAGTTGAATAAACATCGAGCGGAAAGTCGTACCATAAATTATCATTCCATTCAGTATAAGTACTAATGAAGAAATGCAAAGCTTACTTCTTTGCGCGATTTCAGATTTCAACATCAGATTTCAGTTTGGATGTAATTTTTTATAAGAGGCTGGCTATAAGAAAGGTATAATCAATTCTGAATTCATTCGGAATGGAAATTTACAATGAATTTCTTTCATAACAGTTAAAGAGAATCCTCTTCAAAGTTTTTCTATACCCTCTCTTAATTTCATTTAATCTATTGTTAGTTTGCCTCCATGCTAATCATTTTCTTCGTACTGACATTGTTTGGTCTATGTTCAGATGGAGTGTTGCCATATCGACCTTTCCCGTAGAGATTTTAGAGTTAAGCTCGCACAGGCTAATTACGGATGGAATGCGGCGGCACTCCGGACGGATTTTACTCACACTTTTGCGCCGATTGTATATGTGCACATACATGAAATGGCCTCTGTACATTGTACCAACGCCCCTTTTTTATCGGGCCCGTGGAATCATTCATTTCCCTCGGTCTGTTTCTTTTTCACTGGATATTTGTTCAATGATTTCATGTTTATCGGCAATTCACGCCTAAAGTTGATTGCGATATTTTTTGCACGTTTTTGCACTCCAATTGGTTGCACAAACGTATGCGATAATTTTCATTGAACATTTTTCCCAGTTTGATACCATTTTAATGGTATTTACCTAATGCTTGTCTCGATGCGATCTGATTTACGAATGAGCGATAATTTTCTCGTTAGCTCTACGCAGCCAATCGTGATGCATGGAAATCATTATATGTTTAACGAAAATTCCCCTATAATTTTTCGATATATCTATACAAATCGTACTTATATAATATGTATACATATGTATATACACATATGCATGATTACGAGCAAAAGGTAGGTTTACTTTGTGCTTCACAATCGAGGGTTCTCTTCTTTCGTCTGGCTCTCATGATCCGTTTGCCCGAACATTGTTCATTGTCACCGTAAATCGGTCTCTTGCCCTCGTATATTGCGGTCGAATCACGATCGGGCATTAAATCGTCATGCGGAGAGGCGGACCACGAAGAGTGAAAGAGAGGGAAAGAAAGACGAGAACAGAGAATGGGGATATGTGGGGAGAGTGCAAAATTGCACTGGAGGTAATTGAAGGGTAATTTGGTCGTTCGGTGTATAAATCACAATCACAATAATTTTCCGCAATTACTATTAATTGCTCCTCTCTCGCATCGAAAGCTACCGCGCATGTATGGGTTATTTCGGGCCAACTCAACCAACTAATCATTATGAATATTCTGTGTGTATTATTTCTTTTTTAACAAAGAATTTCACCATATTCAGTCTAGCATTTTCATAGGATAATTCTAAAATAAATAGTCGTAAAGTACGAGTTTGATCTTGAAAAATCAGGGTTTTCTTTTCATTGAGAAATGTGCAGAGTAGGATTTCATTTCAGGATATAGGTGAGAGTTTATAAAAATCATAACAGGCGCACCAATAAATAAATTTTTAAAAATGTTTGACTAAATGGCAATGGTATAAATTGAAAGGGTGAATTCATAAGCTAGAATGTATATTCGGTTTATTATGGGAAAGTATTAAAAGCAAGATTCCTAGAAAAAGTATTAACTTCAGGATTCCTGGATCGCATCGATTTTGATAATAAAATGATATTTTTTTACCAGACACTTCGCATGTTAATGAACACTGTGTATTATGTTTCGATATAATGGCATTCGTTCCAGAACACAATCCGACGTGCCGATTGTTCATCGAGAGTTCAGTAAATACCATTATAAATGTATTCCAGGGAGAGAGAGAGAGAGAGAGAGAGAAAGCCAGCGAAAAGCCGTATGTAATACGAATTTGTTTGTTAAATTTTGTAAGTTGGGTCCTTTCGATTCTCAGCATTGCTGTATATGCACATATATTTTGCGAATACAGGTATTTGCGAATGAATATGATGCAGGTCACGATTACGATAATACCGCGGCATAGAGGCAGAAAGCGCGACTTCTCTCGCCCTGGCAATAACAGCAGCAGTGCGTCAAGCTCACTCTCCCGTTCGTTTTTACGATCACTGTTTCACCCGTATAAGTCGTAAATAACGCAACATTCCCCGCACGTACTACCTACGTATATCGCAGACTCGATTTTTCCGCGGGAGAGCGAGAGAGAGTAACGAGAAAAATACAGAACAAGGCTTCGCCCGTACCTTTCGCACATCCAGTTCTCCCCCCGCTCGAATTGTCTTTTTGTCGCCGCAATAGCATAGCATATAACGTGTACGTGTAGCTCACTAGTATTACGATGACATAAAAATTTCCTTCGGTAAAATGTATTCCATGTTGAGAATGCACCAAGGTTGGAATGAATATCATTGTGTCTGGAAATTTTAAAATAATGTGTCGATAATACCGTCACGGAAAGAATGTTTCAGTAACTTGCGAGTGGTGAATTTCCATCAAAGTTTGAATTTTAGAATATATATTATATACATTTTTAAATTACTTATTTAATTTTTTTAATTAAAAATCTGTTTGTGTAAAAATCTGTATCGTATTCCGAAAAAAAAGTGAAAATATTTATTATCCCATGATTCTCTATAACTAGCGATTAATTCTTCACTCTGAAAACATTTATTTCTATGTTTTATGAACGAATCTTGGTAATTAAATTCTCTGCAAACACAACATTTTTAAAAGCAACGGCATTGAAGTATTTTTCATGCGTGACGAGGCGAGTTAAAATTTAAAAAATAGTCTGCGGAATGTCACGTTTATACAGAGATTTACTTATATATTAGATATATGAGCCCGAAGAATAATGTTCACTAATTCCACGAGCGGGAAAACTCAAAGCCTCACGTGTCAAGGGGTTTCTGCTCTGAGTATAAAAATATGCGGGTTCATGTTAAATCCACCGATGCTTCGACCATACTATCAGGGAACATTATTCTCAACAGTGGGTGAGGTATTATTTTAAGAACATCTTTGTTTTCAGGAGAGAGGCAGCGCATGTGACGGGGATATTTTCTGTCGTAATGACAAAGAGGAAATGTCATAAACGTTGTAGGCATATGCTCTTCGTGGATAAAAATGAGGAGGAGCGGAGATGGAGGGGAAAAAAAGCAAAGGATAAAGATAAGGGATTTCGTACGGAGTGTCCAGAGGACAGGCCAGAGAGGCCAGATATGCGCTCGTATATTAGAGCATGAAATACGACTCTCGCATATCAATATTAAGCGATGTGGACGTGATACAGGAATAGAGAAACTGCCACGGATAACGTAGGATGGTTTCAATATAGCATTTCTAGGACTACATAGAAAGAGAGACATCCAAAACCCCCCGAAAGCCCTATTTCCCCTCCGTCTCTTTGGACGGACAGATATAATATACCGGTACCATGGACCCATTGATGTTCTGAGTACGAATACTCTACCAAAGTCCCTCCTATGCATCGTACGTCAAAACCACCATATCGTTATCCTTCTCCCTCATTTGCTACCTCCACGCCCCTGGCGCTTTGGTAATCCCGTGGGCACCATTGTTCCGACGCCCAACATAAAATACAAATTAATTTCGAGGACCTTCCTTCCTTCCTCCTGCAATTTTCCACGAGTTTGTTAGCGAGCAGAAAAGCATTCATAAAACCGTTGCCTCTCGTTATACGTATGCGTGTATATAGTCACGCTTAATTAATCAATTAATCGACGATAAAATAATCCATTGGCAACGAAACAATTTTTGGTGCTGTATAAACAACTTTATGCACGAATAAAAGGTATATTGCACAACTGCAGCTCAAAAATGGAGTGAGAAGAAAATTGGAAACGTAAATTTGGCTCTACGGACGTTATTTTTTGCATATGGTAATTGTTCAGATTTTTACTGGGAATTTCAATTATTGTAAGCACTGATAATTTATAAATGTACTAATAATGATGATAACATACTTTGAAGCATTATTTTCCAGAATACCAAAATTCGGATGCTGAATGAAAAGTTGTATTATCAAAGCAGGTGAGCGAATGGGATTGGAAGGGAATTAGTATCACAAATTAGATGGTGATCGACCACACAAATCCTGTGGCAGATTCGAGAACTTGTGTCCAGCAGTGAGCTCGTCGATGAGGCATTTGAATTTATATTGCATGCAACGTGACCCCCCCTCTCTTCGTCTTAATATTCCAGGATATAGTACGAGTTACAACTACGATGGGAAGCGTGTGGGGTTGTCCGTGTATCTCTCATATGAGAGTACAGTGACTGGTTACAGTTCGTCATCAGAGACGAGATACGTCGGAGCGCGGGATTGAAACGCGAGGGAGGTGTGATAACATCCCTGAGCGCCGAGCACACATCAGATCTATCCCTATCGTGGCTATACAAGGTAGTCATAAACATACTCTGTTCTATGTGAGCGGGAACATTTTTTTTCGTAAATTTTGACAGGCCAATCATTTTTTATATTTGATTTTTGAATTGGCAGATCATTTGCAAATAAAGCAGATTAACATTGATGGGAAAATCTGATTTGACTATCCCAAAAAAATCTTGAATGTAATCTTTTGACATAGAAAGGATTAGAAATGCTGTAAACTAAATTATGTTACTGTTCACTGATTTCGCCCAGAATGCGCTCCATACAGAAACAGCAAGTAAAAAGAGTGACGAGAACCATGTACAGAACCCACAATTGGATCCTTTCTTATTATTGTAGATTATCTTTTATACGCCCATATCAACTTCTAAATGAGCAGTGAATTGTATAAGTGGATTTTCTCACGAGAAAAGCCCAATACAAAATTTAGCGTAGTCAACGCTGCTGTCAACGGGATTGTTTCCAGAAGCAACCTTTGAATAAATCGATTCATGGTTGCTGTAGGACGCAAGCTTTTTCAGCGAAAACACAACATGCTATCATCGTATTTCGTGTGTCTATGCCACTCTTTCCTCTCAAACCCTTTGTCTCTATATAACATCACTTTACATGTTAAATAATGTGAGTTACGTATTTTTATTCAAAAATTTATGTGGGGATTTGATGTGCAGAATCTTGTGTCCCTGGGTAGTTTGCCGGAGTGGATATTATTAAAGAATTTGCGAGCAGGTTTTTTTATAATAGAGATACAAAAAAAAGAACAAAACTTGACTGAATTTAGAGACAACGTACATCTGTAATTTAATATTTTTTTGGTAAATCTCGTTTAAAAAAGAATATTATATACATTCTCACTGGGGATTCTATGCATTTGTTTATAGTAGCAGTCCATCGTGAAATATACTGAGTTGGAGTATAGAGCGTGAGGTTCAAATATCTTTTGAAGTTTTATTAGAATGAAGAGGCTATAGCTCGTACTTCTTTGCTTAAGGGTGCAGAAAACCTATGTAAGTTAAAACCTACTACCACCTGTGCTTTATATATGGGAGATTCCATCCCAAATCACCCGGTCCGTGACCAGAACCGTTTCTTATATTGACGAAAATCTGTTATGTTTTATTGAAAGGAGTTCGTATGTAATTTTTCGAAAACTTGAAAAATATTTAAACGCCAATAACTATTTCACTATCTAATATATCGATTATTGTAAAAAATGTATTTAACGATTTTCGGCAATATAAAAAATGATCAAAATAACGGGCTGGGTGAACTGGGATGGAATGCCCCATATATATACATGTATATAATTTGACACACAGAGGCATACTTTGTAGAGTCACACGCATCAAGAATTTCTATACAACTCGTGAAAATCACTGAATATCCAAAGTCGCAAGAGCATCAGAGTGTACCAGCACGTGGAGAAACGACTCATGAAGACAGAAATTTTTTCAGGTAGAAAATTAAATGGGGAAAAGATGCAAGAAAGATGAAGAGAGACACTTCACTAGCATAAGAACCTCTTAAAATATAAATTGTGGTCTAATTCAGCGAACCAATGCGTTCTTGAGAGTTTGTTTGTAAAAACCTGGGATACTCCGAAATCCAGATGGGTAATTCATGTGCATGGTATCCGCGTAAGTAACTTTAATTTCATTTAATCTGATCAATGTTCTCTTTTGTGTTTCCGGTATCTTATTTCAACTATTATGGACATGAGAATTATTGTCCACCAAATTTCTTTCAACATTTGCAAATTCATTTCATAACTGGTTCAATCACCTTGAAAATGTATAAAATTGAAGTTGGCACCTTCGATTATACTTCAAAAATGTATACAATTGAAGGCGACGCGTTTCCGATATGCGAGACAATAAATCGTGAATATCGTGCGTATCCGAGTGCTTTTATTGAATGATCCTTCAGTTTTACGAAATTAAAAATCGTTTTTGTATAAGTAAGTTTTTTAAGCTTTATAAGCTGAGCAAGAATACTTCAGACTCTCACAACATTAAATACAAGTCGATTTCACATTGGGGTGGATCAAATGTATATATGAAACTTCGATGTATTAGGAAAGGGATCAATATTCCGATTAAACCCTCATCAAAATGAAGAAAGAGGGACGATTTTGTAGTCGAGCATAACTGTTGAGTTTCATCCTCTCATTTCAATATTACTTTCAAGCCATTCAATATTACGTTTAATTTAAGATTCTACATTTGGTTTCTTTCAATAACCCTTTGTTACGATAAGCGCATGGTATTAGAGATGGATCATATGGATTAAAATTTTGTATATATTTCAAAGTTCCATCAATGCCCATGAAAATATCCGGCGCTCAAAATGATTTAAGTAGAAACGAGAACGGATCCTTTCGCGCTAAGCTGGCGAAACTCTTTTCAACGGACTTTAGACACCATAAAACCCGATGAAATATCGTTGGGGACGACTATTGACAAAGATACGAGTCCCAATGGGAAACGCGGAAAGGCCATAAGTGAGTGCTCAGCCTCGGGCTTTCCGATTCCTCGACTCGGTTTGCCGCCCATTCGAGTACTCGTAGTTCTTCTCTCTCTCTCTCTCTCTCTCTCTCTCTCTCTCTCTCTCTCTCTCTCTCTCTCTCTCTCTCTCTCTCTCTCTCTTTCTCTCTCTCTCTCTCTCTACCCTTATTGCTGCTGCAAGCTTTCACCCTCTTACCGATTTCGACGTCTCGCAATTTCTAGCTTTGCGCTCCCCATTTCTAACATACCTGTCTCCTTCTCATTCCTTCTCGGTAGTGCAAATTCTACATGGACTATTTCTTTCCTCTCCCTTCATCTTTCCATCTTTCTTCTATTTTTCCTTCTTCTCACATTAACGAATTCTGGAAAAACAATCGATTGAAAACTTGTTATCCCTCACGTATACCACGTGACACAGTTTTACAGGGACGTAGAAGAAGAGTAAAGAAAGAAATAAGGAGAGGTTGAAACGAGAATATTCTCATGGAGTGCCCACATTTCTACACGCTTCTTAGAAGGGCCGGTTCGAGTCACTAGAACGAAGACGATCGCCTATTTTCTGCAGTACGTCTCGTCTATTTGAACTTACGTAGAACATGTGCCACAGTAACCAAGACGATTCGGGGTAAACGAGCGTAGAAATGAAATTAGAGAAAAACGAAGAAAGCTCCATCTCTATTGTTCGCATATCCATATAGCATAGATTCGATTTGGAGGTAGATAACGACAGTGATAAGGATCCTCGGAGTCAGTCGATTCGTAATCTCTGCTACCTAATGCTTCTGTTTTTCGGAATATTATTCCCTTACAAGAATGAAACATGAGAGAAAGCAAGTTTTCAACAGACCCTAAATAGAAAATTGTTTGCGTCGCAAATTTTCATTGCCCGATCGCTACTACGTCACCCGCTCGTTATTTGATTATAGCATTTTTTCAGTAGATAAAGAAAATATATTTTTGCAATTGAATGAAAGTTTTTTATGCTGTCAGATGATCTTTCTCTTTCATCATAAATTCTCATACACAACAGTTGACATCGCGAATAAGCATTTGATTTATGAAGCGTGGTATGACGAAAGGTTATGTAAAACGAGGACATTTCACGTAAAAGCAATGAAGAATATTTATTTTTCTTTGGTTCACGCTCAAATGCGTCGCGAAGACATTTTTTTCTCGTCTTTTTTGCTCTCTCAGTGGAGAAACAAGCCACGCGGTAAGAACACGCATTAGATCGGAAGGAGAAACGACTCCAGCGTGCATTAGAGGGTGATGTAGATGAGGGAAGGAGAGAATAGAAAAGGGGTTGTACCGAGAGTGGTATCGCGGAGTGCAGGATGATGCTAAGGGTTCTAAAGTCCCATCTACCAGTTGGCATTGACTACTATATACAACGCAAGTACTTATCACTCTTCGACGACCGAATGTGTATACCACCCATTTCCACTAGAGGGCGAACCCGTCTTCAAAAGTATATTTGTACCTAAAGTACTTCAAGATGAATGTAAGCACAACGTGGCTCTACACGATAGTCTACTATTCCCAATTGAACTTAGACCACTTGAGAGGGGAGAGCTTCTGAGTGATCTTGAAATGTTTAATCGTTCTGTAGTTTGTGCAAAAGAAGCGACGACTTCAGTGGCTGTAACTGTAATGTCCATTTTATGAACCATTTACGTGGTATGAACTAATCGGAAATAATTGTTAAGAGAAGTTAGATCATTCGACTAAAATGTCGATGAAACGTATTCTCGAAGGCTTGACTGCTTATGCCCTCCCCTGAGAAAAGAATTTAGTAGAGTCAAGTAACTCTTCGTAAAAAACGTCGAATGTAGCATTTCATTCATTCAAAAAACCGTTCACTCGTATGAATCATTTATTGCATTATATTAAGAATAAATGTGTTGAATCAATCACAAAAATTTTGTTCTTTTGGATTTTATTGAAGCAACGCAAGGTGCATTTCATGTAATGAAATAATTTGTTGGTACATCTGAATATTACGTTCGATGTATTTCACGAAGCCATTTAGTTGACTCAACAAAACTCTTTGCTCAGTGTAATATCTGTGACAATTAACATATCATCACAGACATGTATATACAAAATTACACAGGTACAAAATGAGTAGATGCCGCTTTCATTTGATCAAAACGAAAATTCCAGGGAAAGATTGTAGATATAATACCGTTTTTGTAAAATACGAGGAACAAAGAAAAAAACAAGCTTTGCGAGGTAAACGAGGTTTTCCTCGTCATCTAGGTCAGGAAGATGAGAGACTGGGTACTTGGCGCATATTGCCTTTTACCCCCTAGAGTCCTTGCGCGTCGTGAATAAGCACTTTTGCCTCACTCCATCGTCTTGTCCTCGTTTCCGGGCGCGATGCTGCGCCTCGCATGATATCCTCGCTTGGCCGGATATTGCCTCAAAAGGTGTCACCCACGCTTGAAGCGGAAGAACTCATACACGAACACGAATATATATGAGAATAGAGTTTAACGAGGGAACCTATCTCATATGTTCTCGAAGAATCTTCAACTCCTGTGTCTCGTAACAAACTTCCCAATGATATTACTTTTTTCCATAGAATATCCGAGAGGGGTAGTCCTCATCGAGATGCTTATCGGTGTCATGACATTCATGACCTACAAATTTTAGCTTGCACTGCTAAATAAAGCATACTGCCAAATGTAAAATTCTCCTATTCACTACATCTGAATTCCCATTTGATTATTTCCTAAATACATTACATTATCGTACCATAAATATTTCAGAATGAATGGCTGAGAATTTGGATATTTAAAAAAAAGTGGTCATGACATGTCCTCCAATTAATTACTAGTTTGAATGCCAGACTTTTTATTTAAATAGCTGATTGATGCCCCTGCATGAAGCACAAATTCGGATTGACCGATCCAGCGTATCTTGACACCGTGATACGAATCGGGGTATTCGAATAACTCACGCAGGAACGGTCAGACATGTCGACCATTTCCTTTCGTGTCGGTTCCATAGTTACGTTCGCCGAAAAGAGACAAATGCAACGTTCTCGGCTCGTATCAACATAATACCAAATCTTAAACACACGTTTGCAGACGGGGCCACTGAATCCCGAATGACAAATGAGTTTCTCCCTCGCATTTGTATACGTCGCGCCCTCTCGCTGAGCAGGCAATGGCGAGTATACACAAGGGGTTGAATGGGAGTTCGTGCGAGAAAAGCGGCAAGAGAGAAGTTTCGAATTCCGGACGGTGTATTGGTGAGAGCTTGGCACAAGGGGTGAGAAAATGCTGCAGCGTTGTAATGGTTCCCCGTTGAGCTTCCGGTGTTGAGTAACCGGTCTTGCGTAACACCGGCGAGACCGTAGCCGAATGTCCGGCATTGTCTAGCCGTTACGTAATCTACAGTACTCCCGTAACTATAGTGAAGGGTTGAGTATGTTATGGAGGATGTAGATGAAAATGGAAAATTCTTCGCGTCTGGCACGCGGACGCATGACATCATTCAATGATGTGCCACATCATGAAAATATATCTTCTGCAGACTAAAACAACCAAAGCCATAACCATACCAAAGCACCAATTTGACATGAGGAATGTCAAATCAGTGCTTACTTCAGTAACAAATTTAATTCAAAAAGAAATAATGTGATAAATATTTTAGGAGAAGAAGATCAACGGTCTCAAATAGATTCAGACACGTATGAAACGTTAGCAAAATTACGACTGCGTGTATATTCATCGGGCAGGCTTTACGTGCCCGCGAATCCACGACTGGTTAATCGTGTAATCCGTCGGACCAACGAAATGAGCGCCTACATTCGCCGACGTTCGTGCATATACCAAACCATTGAGTAAACATATTTCGGTAGAATTCCGGACACTTTAACCCCCTCATGGTAATCCGGCGCAAGGATTAAAGTGCGTCCATTCCTCGTATGTGTCTCTCTCTTTTATGGATATACACACAGAAACACTTAGTTCGCACATAGCGAATACGTTAATGCTGGCCTTCACCTTCAACCCTCAAGCTCGGTCGTTCACACGCGAGCACGACACCTATGTACAGCCACCCTATTAAGCCACGGTCTCCTGATTATGCTCTTGAATTTAGTCTCAGTGGAGTAAATCCTATATGAAACGTGGAGGGATCGCAGACGAGGGATGATGATGAATTCTTCAGATCTATTATCATTAACTCAGATACATATCCATGAATCAATGTTATTTTACTTATCAAATAATAAGTTGTTTATCTTGCCAAAATTTATGAATCACGGGGAGTAAAAGGTCCTTAACCATACAGATGAGTTAAACCTTTAAATGGAGTTTCGTAAAACGCAGAATGAGTTATATGGAACGTGTTAAAAATGTTCCTTTTTAACTACATAGTCGAAAAAAGGCTGAGTGGTACTTCTTATAATTGACACTTCGTGAATAATCGTTAACTCAGTTTGAAGTTCACGGACACATATTTCGTGGTTCCAAATGCATGTGCATAAAGAACTGCAGCGTGATTCATTATTGAAACATTTTGACTGCACAGAGAGGAGTTTTGTGTTATCTACTCAATCACAATTAATTGCAGTTTCGTGAACGAGTATGAGCGACCGTTAGTTGGTTCGAGTAATTGTGCACTGGTATAAACGTTGAACTCATCTTTCCTTGCCATGAGGAATGACCTGCTGGTTCTAGGGGTGAAGTTACTCTTGATAGCTTCCTCTCTCGAGAGAGAAAGAAGGAATCACTCATTAAGAGAGTTTCGAAACATTCACGACCTCCTAACCTTGATGCATCTATGGAGTCTGATAGAGTAGGCTGGAAAGAGAGAGATGAGGAGATTGAGGAAGGAAGAAAATGCACCCTGCGCAAAAAATAAGTCCTCGTTGGTGCGCTGGCCTGTGCTACAGAATGGGGAATCTGCAGTTGCGTTCTCCTCTTTTTTACGCTATGCAATTTTTTATATCTGCCTCCTTTCCTCTCCCAGTCTCCAACTCTCTTCGGCAACGGCTCATTCGTGTTGCTTTCTACGAGTCAGCATCTTACCTTTCGTTTTACGTTTGCACTTCATTCACGAATACTTTGAACAGTTTTTTTTTTTCATAAATGCTGCAGTTTATATAACCTCGAGAAAGTCTCGTGCGCGCTCACAGTTATGTGGAATTGGCAATTGATGTTGAAAAGTTTTTCACGCCCCGGTTAAAATACGTCGCTTATTGATAATAAAATCTTTGTTGTGCTTTAATCGTACTTGCGTCTCTTTCGAATTATACAAACTTGATTCGTTGATTTTAGAAAATTTATATGCATTTTATATTTTGTTGAATTTCAGGTAGCTTTCTTTGCCCCCTGAAGAGTCAAAAGTCGGAGATGGATGATTAGAACTTTTTTTGGTGAGGACCAAACATATCTTTATTCAGCAATGCCTGCTCCAATGTTGCAATGAAAAGATGGGAAAAAGGATGTATGTTTCACAGCGATCAACGCGTATCATCGACGAGCTTCCACGAGGAAGAATAAGAGGAAGAAACGAGGTCGGTGCCTTTTTTTCTCTCTTTGTCTTTCTGCCTTTATCTTTACCTACCTCTATTCTGTGCGCTTCTATTCCGTAACTACTATTATTATAATAATCCTATTTGTAACAATGCTACAGCCCCAAGCAAGCCCGCATAGCTGCCTCGTTTTCAGCATTCAGTCGGCTTCCTTCCCTGGCTGACCTCTTGGGAACATAACCACCTAGTTTGAGCTTTCAACGGGTCTCTAAACCCAAAACCCTCTGACTTGGAATAGTAAAACATTGACGCGGGCATAATACACACAAGTGGAGCGTCCCAATAACATGAACATCGATTCAGAAAATGGAATTACTTTACTGATTCAGTTACAAGAGCACATTGAAGTCGGACGATCATCATAGTTTTAGGTTGGAACGAAGAGCAGTACAGTACTCTTGTTTATATAGTTCTAGAAAAAAGTTGCAATAAATTGATAACTTTAAATTATTCATGTTCCATAAATGTGTTATTCAAAAAAGCACGAAATGAGGCACTCTCGTCTCGAGGATGCATCACTTAAAAAAATGCTATAAAAAATTACGGCATTGCCTCATATTTTGTCCTTGAATTGTACTCATCGAGATTGTTGCTGGATCGTGTATGCATAAATACCATCTCATCAGCATTAAACCGAAAGACGAAAGTAATTTTGACTCGAGATTTGCTTGACCTCAGCCTCCACTGATTTTAATATTTGAATTGACAATCTTTTTAAAAGTTTGCTATTTTCAAGGAAGCAGTCACAACCTCGGAATAGTGTAGATATATATGTAGCCATGTCGCCGCTGGACATCTATAAAGCTATACGGTGAAAGCAAGGAGAGTGTAGTCGTCGAATGGGATCGGGACGGTTGAAATCCGGTGGCTCGGGAGATCGTCCTGAATTGGACATTGCTCAAAACTTGCAGCCATTACGTGAGTGGTGAATCTCGCTTTCCGTCGTCTTCCTTTTCGTCTACGTCATCGTCGGTAGCGTAAAATGTTGAGAAAAGTAAAAAGAAGCCCGAGGAGTATGAGGACGCATCCCAACCCAGATGTCCATTTATAGGCCGAGAGTTCTTTGGCCCATGTAGCCTGCGGCTGAACCTGAAGTGTAGAGTTGGAGAGCTCCTCGCTATAATACCCGGAACAAACCCAAAAGTTTTGACCCACGGGAAAATCGGCGACAGTGGAAAGGGCCAAAGAGGAAAAAAACAGAATAAAATGGAGTATATGAGGGTTCTTATAGTCAGAGCGTGAGGGAGTCTGAAGGAAATTCGGCAAGAGTTAGTGTTTCGTAGAAACGAGAGCACGTCTACGAGTAACTCCAACAGTCGAAACGCATTCTGTCGTCCCTGTGATATCTTCTATTTCTCGGTCTTTCTGCATCTCTATGCTTTTCCTCGACGTTATTCTAACGTTAAGATACTAAGCAAGTTTTCTGTATTCTCACAGCTCGTGCAACCGTTCATGCGAGAGAACTGCTCGAAATTTTATCTTTTTTTAAGAGTGAATAAGAAGGTTGGAAAATGTAGAGGAAAAAGAACGACAAAAATTGGACTTGTAAATAGCTGTGACTCGATGTACAGTAGAATCTGTGGGTACATGTTATTTATTAGTTTTTTAGACATGTACTTGATTCAGAATTTATCAATGAAGCTTCAGACGGGCAAATAACTCTGTAAGGATTTATGAAAAATTGCAGGACAGTACATTAGTGTCAAACCTTTCAAAGTTTTAGGTAGCTTTCGCAATAGTGGTTCTCGAGGTGAATGACCTCTAGACAGTTGTTTAATTAGAGTACGTGAATGACTGAAAACAAAACAACGGTAAAAAAGATAAGAACCACGAACAGTCAAGTAGTCGTTATATCGCTGGTCTCTCGTTAGAGACAAATTGGGCAAGCCGTGAGCTTGAATGAGAACACGAAGACCAAAGTAAACCAAACACGCTTCTCTTTCATTTTCGTTCGTCATCGTTTGCATACAAATGTTCACACATACGACATGAAAGGTTACAATTACTCGTGAGATCTTCAAATGAAATAGGAAAAGTGAAAGATGGGTATGTGTTCCCGAAATACGGTAATCAATTTGTCGCAACACTATTTCGTAGCTTGCCACCAAATTGCTTCGATCCAAAAAGATATCGAAACGTGCAGCATGAAAGTTTGAACTGTGTGCCCAAACTGCGTAACCGGGTGTCGTCGAATGGCTTGAAGGAAAAAATGAGGAAACTGAAATAAGCGTTAGGAAGACAGAGGTTACGCTTTCGTAGATTCTAGAAGACTAGTTGAGTAAAAAAAAGTAGGAACATAGCTCTGCCGTTTAGAAATATTGGAAAAGTTGTTCTGCGGATATTCGAGTTGACGAAAGAGAGACGATGAAGACGAAGTGGGAAGAGAAGTAGAAGAGACGAAGCGGGAAGAGAAGTAGAAGAGACGAAGAAATTTACGAACCGATAATTTGACGAGAGAAAATGCGACCGAAGTCGCGTACACTGTTGCTCCTGTGATACTTTAGTCTTCTAAGAGTTTGCTTAAGTTTTTTTACGCTTTTTTCTCTCGTCAGCAGTGGCAATAAAACTTGCGTTACCGGAGTATACAAACCGGAAACTTAATAAATCTCGGGACTGCAATAAAAAAGTTGATGGCAGAGTCAACGAAAGCAGAATGAGAGCGAGGGCCGACCGTGTAGATGGTTCTCCTCGATTTTGCCTTACATCCGTGTACGCCATTTTTTTCTGTACTTCCGCGACAATATTTATGCCCTTTTCGTTTCCCAGTTGACTATTTATTGTATATTACAACGATGATATTAACGGACGAAAAGGTTGATAGCCGTAAACTGTTGATTTTTTCTGAGAATACTCTAACAAAGCATTTGACAGAATATGTCGTACGTGCTCTGCAATGAGATAGAAAGAGATTGGATAAGAGAAAGAGAAGAAAACATTACAAAGGGTACGGAACATACCCGAATAATTTAGAAGCTAGGGTGAGTGACGGGTGCTTCGTGCCCCTGACTTACGAAACACCGTAATCACTTATAGTGGATTTCTCTTACTGTCTTTCGCGTGGATCCGAGCTTCAAGTGGTTAGAAACATGGATGAGAGGGATTCGTTGTCGTCGTCGTCGCAATCCCTACTCTAACTGGGTGAAGGGGAGATCATAAATCTTGCTCGAAGCAACAGCATGTACACCATGCAGAACTACATTGAGAGAATTAGACATGTCTCGTAATAACTAATCATTCTAGGAGTGGTTCAACTCCAGTTCATGGAATTATGTAGTGAATTTTGTCCTGACATTATTAGTCTCAAGGGTTTGGTTTATGCAGATCAATATTCTGATATTAATACAAAATCAATTAGAACTCGTTTTCATTTGGCTTCTATATTCGTTAGGCAGGTGTTGCTCTGTCATGCAAAATATTATTTGACTGCAATCGTTTTTCGCGAAATTCCCACGAGACTACTGTCCACGCAAAATGAAAAAAAGCTGAAACGGATTCTTTCTGGTTGTAAATCTTCTATAGAAATCTTGAAGGTTACGGAAACGGACAAAAGGCTATAGAAAGCATGTGGAGTTGATACTCCACATGCTTTCAATCAGGACCCCCCAACCGATATACTTTATGTTCCAGCAGCGACATGGATCACATTAGTCTTTTTAGCACACTGGCAATCATCGCAAAACTCTACGCACACCCGGTGTAGCAAAGTGAGCAAAATGAAAATTCAGCTATGGAACTACGCTTTTTTCAACATCTATCTACCGTAGACTTGTTGTAATTGCCAAATTTATCATAAAGGTATGCTGTACATTTTTTTTAACTACACTCATCGAATTTATTAAAAAACAATAAATCTAAGTGTATCTTTGTCCTTGTATCCATTAGGACCTTTAGTCTTAGTTGTATGATACTCTGAGTATCATGAAACAATGACTGAAATAAGAATGGCCATTTTTCAAGGCAACACTACATTCTGTATTCAAAAATAGATGTAGTAAAAAAAAACGAGTATCGCTAGGAAAGGCTAGCTCAAAAAATTGTAAAGCATATAAATGAAAAATGAGTTGGGGGTATGTGAGAATATAGCGCTCCGGTGTAAAGAGCTTTTGCTTCTGGAGCTCTCAGACCACCGCACAATTTCGACGCTCGTGTACAGCTTGACCGAGTTTCTTTGTTCCTCAGCTTGCTAGGGTATTTCTTCGAGGTTCTGGAAAAAAGCACGCCTGAATACCCAGTGATTTTTTTTCCCACCTGCGTCTCTTTTTCGGTTGCCTCTTCATCTGGTTCCGTTTTTTCGACGCTTCAGACCAGCCGAAAAGAGAACACTTGGTGGTTAAAGCTTAGCCAAAATCTGCGGTCTACCGCATACCTAGGTAAAGTACAGTACTAACATTACTGAGAATACTCACTTTTCCATCGGGGCTGCATACTTTGATTCCTGCCAGAGAGACGATTAGGAGTACCGCTGTAGATCGATCGCTGTACTGAAACACAAAAACAATGCACAATTTAGTCAATTATCGCCAGAAAAATAAAGAAATATTCTTTACAGACTACCTGGCATTCGCAATGAAAATGATTCAAGCTGGAGGCACCAGGAACTTTGTGATAGAAAAAAACTTCTGACAAAAAGAACTCCTGGTACCTTTGGCCGGAAAAGAGCAGATGCTTTCGGACTCTTGGCAATTTTTCTCTCGATAGGTTATAAAACTCCCTTTCGTGCAAAAGGAGGAAATACTTCGACGGGGAGAACTTGAAGGAGGATGCAAGCTTGGTAGGCTCGATGTTATGTGACAGCAGCACAAACTGTATAGCCTAATCTCAGGATTGAAAAGTTGGCAAAGCGAGCGCCAAGAACTAAAAGTACAACGGAAAAAAGGGCGATATAGGGAGTGAGGTAACGATAAGATGAAAAAGCTAGAACAAGTGAAGACGCACTAGAAAGTACTGGTATTAGTGGGAAGGTGGAGATGATACAAATTCTAGCAGACAGTGGATGAAAAATTTCCTCGGATAACGCGAGGGGAGTCTCATTGTCTTCAAACCCACTGAGGCAGGCCTCCACTGTCGGTATATATATGGACTCGTTCCCCTTCGTCATCTTCGTCATAATATTCGTTTGGTGTGTGATGGCTGTTGCAATTATTACAACACTAAAGGGCCGTTTTGCCTCGAAGGACACCCTACGTGTATGCATCTTCCTTGGTCGAAGTACTGATAACTATATGGCTGTTCCAACTCAACCTCGGATCGCAGCAAGAAATATTATAGCCACGCAGATGTTGTTTGGAAAAACGTGGGCCGTTTTGTTCATTACTGATACCATCCTAACTCGTAGGGTTTTTCGTTTCACGCCAGTTCCCGTACTTTATGTTTTCATCTGGTGGTTTCGCTCCACTAAAAGTTTTCATCCTGAAGACGAATATACGCATTATGAAGTATGACAGAATAAGGGTGGAGATTCAGGGATGTTCAGCTTGAGGCAGAATCATCGCCAAGCGGACGATGAGCGACTTGTCACATGAAATGGAATCCAGAGGAAACGAAGAATTCATTAAGAATATCGCGAGTATAGAGTCTTCTTTATGGTAGGTGGAAGGAGTAAGAACTGGGCTTCCAAGCTTTGACTTTGTTCAGAGCTGTTAAGAGAAACAAATGTTCATACCACACTCATGAGCTTTGGAATTATTTTCCACCGCTATAATGTTACTATGTAAATTGTCTGTTGCTATTATAATATTCACTTTGTTCATTCGAAGAGATGAAGTGTGTCAAAGCCTGTTGCAAAAACGATTGGATCGTTCTAATAACCGAGAAAAAGATGAGAGTCGACGGAACGCGTAAAATGAGTGCGCCCAAGGATGACACCAGATGGCAGAGTTAAAAGAAATAAAGGGTTAAGCTAAAGAGACGGAAGTTGGCTCTGGTAAAGAGAAACCGTTGTGCTTCGGCGGGTTTTGTGTCCTTTTAAAATACACCCATTGGCTCGGTACCTTTGTTCAAACTACGGGTGATTAAAAAGTTACCGAGTGAAATCCACGCAGGCACCCTGCAGCAGTATCAGCTCATACGACTCGCATAAAGAACGTTGGAGACGAAAGAAGAGAGTAAACGAGCGTGAGATAACTCGCTGTGGCTAGTGGCGTTCCGCAACAAAGTGTGTACAACCATTAAGTGTATCCAAGTGTGTACCAAGCGCAAAACGAAACTGGTCTCTTCGTACGAACGGATGGAGGTCTTTTAAACTCTTGGTTCACGTTTACTCTATGTGCTTCAACACGTTCTTTCATATTTTTTCAGCTTTCTTTGACTGTTCCTTCTCATTTGTCACATAGTCTCCGGTACGTTGCTCTCGTGAAATGTGATAATTTCTTTTGACACATTACAGGTGTAGGCCTGGGATTTGTTTTGTTCTTATGTTAAAAGCCCGCAACTTCTATTTTTGTAATAAAAGTTACGCGATCAATTGAGCCCATCATTATTTTACGTAAAAAATAAGATTCATACTAGTTAAAATGAAAACTATAACGTTTGATGGTACTTATTAAATTACCGTAGTAGAAATCCCATTAAAATCTGTAGAATAGACAGGTTAACTACAAATACCCACAAAGTGAAAAGGTTTTTCATGTTGTTGATTTAAAATTTAACATGTCACTTTATTCTCGTCAATTTATCTCATGTTCTAGAAATATCTTTTATGTCCGATGGTTTTTTTTGCTTCACTGAGGCCGCCAATTTGCATCAATGTCAGTATCACATATCGGAGAACAAATTTCGCCGATCCCACAGAATCACACGTATGACGAAGCCAGAATACTACTGTTTGGTTATTTCAATTTTTTTTAATCTGTCACTCCCTCCCTAAGCTTTTTACTCTCTATACGCATCAGTTATTTTTCATATTTAGGTTATAATATGTCTGTATAACTTCCTGTTGTTACAAATGCCTCGGAAATTTTTTCGTTTTTCTTTTTCCTTGCTCTCGCTGAATGCCAATCTTAGAAATGACCCGGAACACCGAAAAGCCCACAACCTTGAGACACCGTTCTTTTCTCTTTCTTATCGAAAATCCCCTTCTGCTGCTGCTGCTGTCGACGCGAGATGCCAGCGAGGATAATTGGTTTGTCGGTTACAGAGAAAAAAAACCCGTCGGAACAGAAAGCAAGGCTTGGAATCGGGGGTTGGTACTACTACTACCCGAACGGATACGGAAGCACAGTGCATCTCTATCCAGGAAGAAGAGATCAACCCACGCCACTTTCTGCTGCAGTTGAAGAAGTCTAAAGAAAAGAACAGATTTAGAGATCCAAAGCCATTGATTTTGAGGTCGTTTTTTTCTACATCCATCAAGCTGGGATTCGTTCACGCTCTAATTCTAAAAGACAAGCTTCGAGAATATCACTAATGAATAGATTCTACGTATAGAAATAATTTCAAACCAACTATCTGCCATCGTAAACTTACTTAATAATCATTATCGTGTATTGATCTATAAATAAATAAATTTCTTTCCAATTCCCTCGCTTTCACTCGATTCAGCTAAAGACTCAACGCTTTATTTTTTTTAATTAACGAGATTCCAAATGGATCATGGGGATCCATCAGATTCAATGACTCATCCCTGTCGTCGAGCAAAGCGTTGAGCTACTTCGTTATGGTGCCTTTTCACTTCGTCAGTCTGGTTTGCGGAACACAGTGGGAGGTTTTAGGGTGCATCAGATATCGTCCATTACATGGAAAAGGAGGGTGTGTTCCGGCTCGCTACGGCGTTGGAACGTTCTTTCAGTATATATTAGATGACGCGAGCGATCTACTGGTGAAACGAGCGACGAATTTATGAATTTATTCGAGGTTTCGTTTCTGCAAATGACTGCTCGCCTCGCTCAGGCGTGTCAAGGGTGCATGATAAATAAGGGATAGTTCGCAAAGTTCAAGTGTTGATATACCCCCATCAAAACGTCCAATGACACTGATCCCAGTGACTTTTAGTTGAAAGACATTTGACGTGTGGGGTAGAAAATGGCAGCATTTCACTTTGTACATAAAGTATTAACAGCTTTGGAATGCGTCTATTATTGTTCCATTTGGCTTCAGAATAAAATATACGATGCATTTGTACCCAAACAATCAAAGCATATTTTTATTCCTATCATTCGTCACTAGTGAATGATTGCGTCCATCGAATAAATTAAACTAATGGCGCCGAAAAAGAGCTCGATGTCGAGCGAAGTATTGAGCAGAGAAATGGCTAATTCAATTTTCTGCGATAGTGAACAACGCCACTCTTCATTTAGCTTTCACGTGTTCGACGTGTGAGCTGAGATTTTTGAAATTCACACATTCCAGGAACTTTGCAAAGGTTTTTTTTCGTTCATATACATATTTTAGAGTCACTTTATATTTTATTTGATGTTTCAACATTTCCTTTAAGCGCACCATATTGACCCATTCTCCTTTAATAGAGCGGAATTAGCCAGAGGCTAAAAAAAAAACGTTTTTTCCACGCTACGAAAACCTTTTCATCACATGACGTTGCTATTCGTCAATTTTTCACATTATTCAGGCGTGAGAGACTTTTTGAAAAATCCCGTGATTTTTTGTAGCCTGCATATCTGAAGTCATTTTTTGGCTTCGAGCACAGTGGAAGTTCAGGAAAATCGTAACTCGACGCAGCGGTGCCAGAAAAAGCAACCAGGCTTTTCAGGAGTGTTTCAAAACTAAATACAAACTCTCATAAGCTTTGCCTAGCGAGAGTTCACAGTGAGCTTTTGGCCATGGAGAAATCTGTCACCCTTTGGCACGTGACGAAGCCACAGTGCAGATAGGCTGGATTCCAACTCAATCCATTGGCTTAACTAAATATTCCATTCGGTGTATTTAACTGTAATTTCTTTATTGTTAAACAGCCAATCCTTTATTTTCTTATGGAACAATAAACGATGCATGACTCCTAATTCGCTCATTTTTGTTGAGACATTTTCGGAAACCAAGCAATTACTTTAGATTCTCAATAGATTTTACCATCATGCCAAGTTGCTCGTAATCATCGATTTTTTCCATCATAACTTCGACTGCATTTGAACCACTCATATTTATGGAAAAATATGTAAAAGCTTGCTTGTGAATCAAAGCTCAATGCATCAGTCATCAGGAAGAAGCAGTCATTCAATTTTACAACAAGATTAATCCTTTAATTAATAGGTAGTTGAGTAAATGCACGATAGAAATTACAGGCATAGAACGAACGGAATGCAAAGGAAAAATATGCTTTAAAACAATTTGAAACACGTGAAATATTAGGCTGAATATTACAAGGTACGTAAATTGTTGACGGCTTGCATCGACTGATTGGACTACGATTCAACGTGACACCCCCTATTTATGTCGATGCCCTTTGTTCTTTGGCATTGAAGACACGCTCCAATTCATTCAAATCTCCGTCATACAGTCGCATTTGCACTCACCCTTCATTTACTATGACACTACCTATTTTCATTTTCACACCCATACAATTCCTTAATGTAGACAGTTGGGAACCCTTTCATATCGCGTCACTACGTCACCTATTTATGATTTCAGCTTCTAATTATTGGATCTAAAACCCCTACCCTCTTTCCTCTTTCATCTCGCGTGTGCGCATCCGCCTGAGGTCCTTCAACACATTCTACGTCTGAAGTTTTCACAATTATACAGCGTCTCAGCCTCAATTTATCCCAAAGCTCATGCAGTTACGCATGAAAAGCAAAGCAGGATTCTACTACATAATAATCCCATATTTATCGAATGATATTATTTTTGTATACGACAATGTACTAATGAGAAAATAATTTTCAAATGAGGATTCACTGATCAATTTTTATGGAAGCTAATCAAACAACATTTACGTGTACACAAAAAACTTACCGAATCGTTTTTGAAAACATAAATATACATTCACATCCTTTTGTTAATTCTGAGGTTTCCGTCCGTGAAAGGTTTATTGAAATCCGTTGAGAAGTTCTCGGGTTACAGTATAAGTGAACACACAGATAGACAGCCAAATAAACTTTTTCACTTAGAGATTTATAAAGCCATTATAGGGGTCACCAGAATGCATCTCGCGAAAATAACCGCGTTTTTTCAATAATAGAACCCGCACAATTGCATCCGGTAACGATATTTCCATCACTGATTGTCCGGAATAAATAATCAAATTATTCATTTGCATGATATTGTCGCGCTCGAATCGTCCATTGAACCAGCGGTGAATATTATTAGAATAAAAATGTCCTGAATCGAATGAAATAGTTTTGAGTGAAAATATATTTTCGTGCATACGTCGAAAGTAGAATGAAAATTAATTCGAACGGTGGTGCATGTAAAATAATAAAAAAGATCGTTAAAGCGATAGGAAAAGTTTATTTTGTTGACGTAAAGAAAATACAGGTACATGGAAAATGGGAGAAACCGAATGGCGATTGGGGTTTACATGAAACCCCAATGTGCATCTGCATTTGTGTGTGTATGATGCCATGCATGAAACGATCGCGGGTTATAGCGATACATTGACTCGCACAGATGCATGATGTATGACGTATTTAATGCACAGACATGGTCACAAATACGATGAAGGATATTTCGATGAAATAAAAGTTTGCAGAGAAAAGAGCTATTTCCCGGATGGTACACGTTTACAAAATAAAAGCAAAACGTTGTAACGAGAAGGCCAGAGGATTTCTGTCCTCCCTCCCCTCTCGCGGAGATTCTGATATACAACGAAAGCTTCACGAAGCTGATGCACCAATGGTTTATAGCTTATTCCCTCTCCTAGAGCAGTCGAGCTTTCTCATCGTTTTAACCCCCTCCAAATGTTTTATATACAAGCATTCGCCATTTCTCGTTTTAATCCGCCATTATGAAATGTACTGGCGTCTGACGGCAACGGACAGGTATCGGAAATAACGGACGGAAATTAAACCGATTCGAGATAGGTAGAAACAGAAATATACAGGTTTGTGCCACCTTCATAGAAACGTCTCATTCCTGTGGTGCAAATAAGTTCGATACTTCTACACACATGAAAATTCCAGACCTCACTTATGTCGTATCGCTAAATTATACAAATAATTTTATTTCCTGTACCATTTCCGTTCGTTTTTTATGCTACTTTTTTTCGGCCGCTCTCTGTGGAAATTGTTCTACAAAGTTTTAAAAATACCAAGTTCAATTCAAACGATAGTCACTCAAATTATTTTGCTTCGCTAATTGATTTATTCATAGTATCGAAGATAGAACCAATGCTGTAACAAAATATCATTTTTATGACAAAAAAATGCTACGCAAAACAAGTTGAATTAACCGAGAGTCTTTGACAACAAATTTTGATGGATTGATGAAATTAAAAAACAAAAAAAAACAGTGCTGGACTGGAAAATCAAATAATTGATAAGGTAAAACAAATAATTGATGAGATTAAAAAGTGACAGTTTTGAATATTTAAAATGCATCACTTTCAAATTAATGAAGTAACCTAGATTGTTTCAGGTGCAATATTACATACCGTATGTGTACGTAGTGCACGTTATAATATAGGGAATATATAATATAGTATGGACGCACGTGTGCCCAGGAGAAAAGCAGCATCAGTCTCGGTACTACTGATCCAAACGCCGCGGGTTGCCATGGATATAAGCCAGACGAGAGCTGTCTCTAATGGAGACGAATCTCTTCAGCCGCGATGAGTTACGTTCTGTATAGGCAAAGCAAAAGCCACACGAGCTTGTTTCACTCATTTTACATCGCCCACGTGTCACAGAGAAGAATTTCTAAAAATTCTGTCCTGTAGAAGTGAATTTTTTCCCCCAGGTATTCTATAAATATGTGTCATATCAAAGAACGAAACGAGCGAGGCGAAAACCCGTTGACAGGGAATGGATATGAATTCCTTAGATGCATTCGACGAGAGCCAGTTTTCTTCTGTAGCTTAGCACAGATATAACACATCTTGCTACATGATGCACAAACACAGGTCATTCCATCCGAAAATGCATTTTCAAAATATTCCACCATATTTCGTCA
Organism: Rhimphoctona megacephalus; assembly: GCA_963989365.1. Taxonomy (NCBI): domain Eukaryota; kingdom Metazoa; phylum Arthropoda; class Insecta; order Hymenoptera; family Ichneumonidae; genus Rhimphoctona; species Rhimphoctona megacephalus. The sequence goes on along the minus strand of OZ022415.1, from coordinate 34,872,232 downwards.
CTAGTTTTCATAACAATATTTGACACGATTATACAAAAATATTTCAACCATTTTCCAAATTATCTTCAGGGTAACACATTTCACCAACATTCAGTGACATGCTGCACTCTTTGCAATTAAAAAACATTCTTTTCTAATACAGAAACCTTTGAAAAATTATGCTTCTTTCAAAAGAGGAATTATAAAATAACGTAACGCGTCCAATTTTTTTGCTAATACTAAGTTTGAATAAAAAAAAGTATTCCTTAACATTTTTTTTCAATACCAAAAAACGTTGCGAATAATTTCATAAAAAATGAGCATGATTTGTTTAATTTTGGCGATGTCGCGTTTGATATGAAATGCCCCATGTATATTACACAGATGTAGTACGAGCAGAGATGAATGCGTCTCCAGCTGCAGCACTTACATCGCATATTGACTGACGAACTAGCTTCTCGATGAAACGCAGGGGGTTCTTGCGTGAGTGCAAGCACAATCATTCTGACTGACAGCTGCGGATGAGCCAAACTGTCATAACTCTGCCGACGAGAGTGCATGAATCTCGCTTTTTCTCTATTCCAACTGGCGGTTAAAGTTAAATGTCTAAAACTTTCAGACGAGGATTCGTGTTTTTTTATGAACGATAGTAGCACGAAGCAAAGATATACAGATATAAATATATGAGGATGCGATGTTTGTGATAGGGATAAGCCAGATATATCGTGTATCATGCTTATATATATATCTATAATACCATACACACTTTGGCATTCTAGACAAGCCAAATCAAATGGTTATACAAATCGATCGGTAACACCCTCTTCTCTCTCTATCTCTCTTTCATCGACATACAGGAGATAGAGTGTGGAGGATGGTCTATCGAATCGACAGAGCTGACCACTACTATTACCCACTATCAGCACCCTGCACGAACAACCATTTTCACAGTAGCATCAAAAAGCATTAGCTGAAAGCCACCGCATCACCATCACCAGTCACACCAGGCCTTCTCTCCACCCTGCAATGCAGACTACCCCTCGTGGCGATGGGCTAAGGGGATGGCTATTTACAAACGTAATAGGGCGCGTAACGGAACAGTCATCAGCTGATTGACACGCTAGATGAGGGAGCAAGTGAGAGAGAAAAAGAAAAAAAAACGAAAATTACGACACAAATGTCGAGCACAAAAGGATCGTTTTATTTCATACGAAACGGAATTTCCATTTGCTGCAACTCAATTGTGAATATTTGTAAGCTATAGAAGGGAGAAAAAGGAGATAAAAGAGAGTTAATAAGTATTTTTCACCCATCAATGATGTTTAATTCAAAAGTATTACAATTTATGTCGAAATTATACAAAAGTAACGAAAAAGTTTATTTCTCCGTATGTTTTTCCATCAATCAAGCAGCCTCTCTTATTTTATTTCCAATTTTTTTTCTTATTTGTTATGTTCCTTTATCAACGTCAATGTTTAACTTTTCATTCGCTTTGACTCACTCATGTGTTATCGGATTGAAATGTTTTCGTTTATAAAAACAACAAAAGCTGTACGCTTTGTTAATTCAGAATATGAGACCGATTCGATCGATAGCATCTACATGTACATACCGTATCAAATATATGTGTATATATATTTCATGTACTCATGTGCTTCAGGAACGCGAAATTGAGCGCGGAAAATGGAATTGCAGGATACGTGAGATTCGATACGCATACATATTCGTTTATGCAAAACGATAATATCGTTCACGATATTCTCCCCGTGAAAATGATATACGTCAACTCAAATGGCGAAATCTAGTTTGCAATGAGTATTGTTGATTACCGGTTGAATAAAAATTCGATTCCGTCCTAATGTGATATTTCCATCGTCAGTCGTTTTAAAAAATCGAATAAAAATGATTTTAGTAATTTTTCCAGTATCTGAATGACTTCTCCAGTATTTGCGCCAATGATTCTGTATAACCAATTTCTGTGTTTACAAAAAGATTTATTTTCAATCTACAATTAATTCAATTATAATCGAGACTTGATTTATTTATAAATTCGTCAATGTCGAATGAATCACCTTAAAATAATATCTAACAGAATACATTTCTATATTTTGTGCCACACGGAGTAGAGAACTTGTAACCGGAAGTTTTTGCGAAACGAACAAAATTTGTCGGCACCCTCGATCGTTCGACAAGATAGCAATAAATTTTATTATTCCCATCGTTATGTAGCGTAACAGTTCGGTGAGGAAATAAAATGAGAACGAGAGTTCGAATCCGGCACATTACACAGAAATGAGTCATTCGCTACGCGCTGCACTTTCGTTTGGATACATAAATATGGGCAGTTTTGGTCGAAGTGGTGAATTGTCGAAAATCACATTTTTTAAGTGCACGCTAAGACTCAAAAAGACGGAGATTTTTTGACGAGTTTTTTTATTATATTTTTCTTAGAGTTTTGACGGACACAAATTATTTCTGCATTGCTTGATTCTGTATTATCTGCAAATTGATTAAAACGAATTAATTTCATGATTTTTCGATCTTTTAAATAACATTTCCGAAATCCGATTCGTTAATCGTGAAAAAAATGTGAATTACCGAAAAATTATGGTAAACGCAAATGGCGAATTCGTTGTGTCGCTAAAAACTAATTGATACAATAAAGCAAAACAAAACGTCAGGACCTCAATTCGATCTGGAACGCTCCATACGAGTATGAAGTTGCAAAATCAGAATCGCGTGAGCTATTATGGAAAAATAGAATCGTTCGTGGCGCGTGTACGTGTAATGTAGTCGTTGGGGGAAAAAGTAGCGAAAAAAACGAAACGAGAAGAAATAAACGAAAAAAAAAAATATCGCGAGAGGCAATTGATGGAAGGGCTCTGGTTCCGGGGACAGCAGAGTCACTGCCCCTTTCCGGTAGTCCAAATGCATGCGCCACAAGTTCCACGACAAAAAAAATATATATATACATATGTATGGGACAATTCACGCCAAATGAATTACTTTTCACCAACGATCTCATCTATTTATTTCAATTTGGAATCGCCAATAAACCTGTAAAATATATACATCGAACAAAACGTGAAAAAGTCAAAGAAAAAGTTTGTCATAAGGTAAATTTGTCACGAATAAAGTCTGTTTTTAAATTGTCAAAATTAACATTCACAAATTCCGTGTCTGTTTACAAGTTTGTATTAAAGGGAGAAGGTACCGTGTCAAAAAAAACACGTAATTTTGACATTCACGCCACTGTAAAAGTCGATTGGAGTTAGTAAAGAATGGAAAAAAACGGATTTTTTTCCTTATCTGGAAGTAACAATTTTTATTTCAATTATGAAGAAATGTACGAAAACATACTAATTTGGCTCAGAATCCCCTATACTGTTAGCGTATAGATATATTTAGGGAGGATAACCTACGAGGAACCCCGTCGATATGTTGGAACGATCGACGGCGAACATCGACACGTTCTCGTTACTCGTAACCATTAGTCAGTCGTTAAACCTCTTGGATAGTTTAACGATTGTGCGCTGAGCGTGTGCAAGCCTAGCTGTCATCCTATACAAACCCCTGTATCTGCTTCGAATTCGGACGTTGACCTTTTTTTCATGGTGAATGCTTTATAACCACGCCCATGATTCATCAATCAATCTATCGTTGATGGGCGTCGGCGTGGTTTATAATGGGAAAAAGAAAAACAAAATGTCAATGTCAAGAATAGGGGCATAGCAATCTTTCGCATCGTCATTTTGTGGTAAGTCATAATGAAATTTTGACGTTTGATACAATTGGCTGTTGTTCGTCAAAGGTTTATAACTTTAGAACTCTCTTCAAGACTTTTGACGTTAAAAAAATATCGTCAACTAAAAATAACGTCATTGAGTTTATTTTATCATTCGAGTAATAAAAAAAATCTTTAATCTAAACGTATCAACAGTATCTGCAAAAAACCTCTCGGTTGGAGCAAGTGGTTCCATCCTAACCCGATTACTCAGGTATCAACTTTGATCGCGTGGAAAAAAAAATCGAATCGTGTCACCGTAGTAAAATTTAATATCGTGTTTGATCAATTTAGCACAGGACGAAGTGTATGCATCAGGTGCTCCAACATTCTGGGCACGTATGGATCATACTTGCACAACCAAGTTACATTACTTCGTGGATAGTGGCTGATAAAAAGGGGAAAGGCGTATTAGCACGCGAGTAAACCTATAAATGGCATGGTTTACGCCCTTTTTCAGGAATACCTATCCGCAGCGTACAGTAAATATGCATACGAGAGTTATCTCTCTGGGTAGTTACTCACTTGGTCGGATATACAGAGGGCGTGGTGTTCTCTCGTCCGATGGTCTTGGTCCTTCGTCACCATTATTCCGGCGTATTAGGCAAGAATTTAATAACGTGCCAATATGTTTTCCCTCAGAAGAGAGGAATGACACCAGAAGCTGAGAAGATTCGAGTTAACGCGACACCAAACTAGATATATATACAGGATATTCCGCATCCACTTTAGTCATCGTATTTTCACATTATTTTTTATAGCTCGGACGGAATTTCATGAACATGTTTCAATTAATTTCGTTTTATACAAACTTAATATCGCCAAAAATGATTACAATTGAATTTTTATAGCTGCGTTGCAGTAAAAACAGTAAAAGATCAAAAATAAAAATAATTAATTGCGATTTTTTTAGTTCATTGATTATAAAATTAATATATTTTATTCAATATGCCAGATTGGTTTGGTATGCGACTTAAATGGAAAAATGTCTATAAATACTATAAATCAATTGATGCTAAAATGACCCATGTACGTCTATATATATCCACAACCAATTTCAACTGTATAATAAATCAGCGTAAGGTGCAGAAATGGAAGGAGAGGGCTGGAGAAGCCACTGGGGCTGCTGGTTCTCGTAGACGGCGGCGAAAAACGCTCGCGGATATGCCGTGGGCGTAACTGGATATGGATACTCAGCTTGCTGTACATTCATCGTATACCTTTTGCCATTATATTTATATATACATATATCTAAAGAGATATTCATATACATATATTTACTGTGGGCGGAAGGTCAGCGTAATGGTAGTTATAATTAAAATTAATTATCCTTTCCTCGGGCGACCTCTGTTACGCTCTCAGCACTTTCGCGATAATGGGAAAGCTTCCGTATATATATTTATGAACACAACAGTCTCGAACATCAACGGGAATGATATCACGTGGCAATTATATTCACCAAACGTGAGGTTTGAAAAATAATACCGCGAGAGTGAAACGAGAGAGCTTTACACTTCAGTTGTATAAGTAAGTATGTAGGGTGCGGGCACAAGCTGAGTAGAAATGATTGAAAACAGAAAAAAAATCATTCAAGTAAATATCAATTACTCTGCAAAAGAATCAACGGTCAATGTAGGAGAACAGCTTGTGTAATGATATCTTTTGTTTGTTGTGCAGTAAGTTAACCGTCTAGAAAGATTGAGCTACGAAAATTAAATAGTGCACTGAGAAAAAAATATGGTATTTCTGACTATATTTCAACTATGCAGTATGTTTCCCTGAGGTGACAGAAATATTTTATAGTTACTGTAATCCACCAAAATATAGTTTTATTTACTATATTTCAATAACCGAATATATTAAGAGCACATGTTAATTGCAACAATGACATTTTTACATATAAAGTTAAGTATCTGCTATTAGTGGATACTAGTATGTCGCACAAAATATGTAGATCTTTACACTATCAAAGACAAATCACCCAATTATAGGTATAGTCAGACGTACTATACAAGATACCATTAATAACTTTCCTGATGTTATGTATGCCAATGTCGATATAGTGAAATACAAGAAACCATATAGGGAGGGGAATCATCCTATGCCGAAATTGTTTTAATTTAATTAATTTAATTTCCCTTTACTTTATTAAAGCAAAATTACATCGGTTTTCAAAGTCCAATCATTCCAAAAGACCAGACGCGATTTGCGATAAAAAAGAAAAACGTTTATATTCACATTATATATATTTACAGATTTGTTCTGTGGGTCGGGATCGAACTGCCTCCCTACGGATTTCCTACCTAATGCCTACCTACCTAACTCGGGACTCTAACCACTAAACTATCGACTATTACGGGGTTCTTTGAAATTAAATTTCATCTATAAGTTATATGTTAGTGCACTCTGATTGAAAAAAGTGGATTGCAGTAGAAACGTGTATCTCATCGTTCTCAAGATCACTGAATCCTAATCTAGAGTCAGAATTTTCATTCGTTGGTGGAACCATAATAACTTGAGTTATCAATACAAAAAATCCAAAGTTCCGAAAATTCAGTGACGAAGTCATCGAATTACTAGCAAGAATGACTTTTTTTACAGTTACAGCGACCATCCTGGTTGCTAGTGGCCAATAGCTATACCAGTTATAGTAACCATAGTAGTTGGTAGTGGCCAGTAACCATTCAAGTTACAACAACCATACGGCCCTGATATGCATGTACCATTTTCTTTCGATAGTTGATGAAATATCTACTTAGCAGGCTGGATCAAGTGCTGTCATGGAGTAGCAATTCAATGTTTTTGAATTCAATCCCGCCGAGCGGACTTTTCTTTTTATTAATTTCGCATGCATAAATAATTTTTTTTCTTTTTTTAGATAGACACGTGGATAATTAATTCTAGATATTATTACAAAAATTATTTTGCTACATGTCTATTTAGAAGGAGAAACGGATTCATGAATGCAAGCAATTATAAAAAAAAAAATTAAGTCCGTTGGGTGAAATCGAATTCAAGATCATTATATTGTGAGTTTGGCACTGATCCAACCTGCTAAGCTGATATTTTGTAAATTAATGAAAGAAAATGGTACATGCTTATCAGGGCCATACTGTTACTGTAACTAGTATGGTTACTGGCCATTAGCAACTAAGATGGTTACTGTAACTGTAAAAAATAGCTATTTTAGCTAAAAAATAAAATTGGTCGTAATGTTTCGTTGATAGTTACTGTCGTAAAGTATTTTAGTGAGATTTACTCACCGGAAATTAATAATTACTATGTAAATAGTGTAATGGTGATTAAAATTGCGATGGTCCGATCGGAATGAAAAGATGCTACTGTTGATCATATTTTTGTCTATATGGCAACATGTTCGTAGTTTTGTATTTACCATATTTTGTATTGTTAAACTTTTTACCACGACTAATAGTACTTTTTATCTAAGATATTGTTATATACACCATTCAGATCGTATGTTCAAATGAACATTTCAATTATAGTTAAGTTAACTATAATATGATATTTCTGTCAATACATTATAGTTAATTTTACTATAACACATTTTACTATGTTAGTTTGTGGGAATATACCATGGTCTTTTCTCTCAGTGTGTTGATTGAATTAAAATCACTTTCATAGTTATTTGAAAAACAACCCTTTTCATATTACACAAAGGAACAAATTTATTCTTTTGTATTTATTAGGTTCCTCTATGTATTTATCATTTAATATCTTTATTGCACTTAAAGGAGGAACCGGTTATAGGACGTGAAAATTCAGATGTTATTTATGACTTATTTAAAAAAAAAACTGGAGCACGGAATTCTGAATTTTGATAATTGAGGCTCTAGCGAACTACATGTGACAATTTTTTGCATTTAAATATCTATTACATTCCTCGCTATATGGGCGTAACTGTAAAGCCTCGACCGCAGAGTTGCTAATTGGCATATATTACTCATTACTTTCTTAATGGGTAGTGAAAAAAATTTCCATTACTCATTACTTTTTTAATGGGTAATGAAAAAAATTTCCATTACTCATTACATTACATTTTGTAATGTAAAAAATTCCATTACTCATTACATTATCGATTACATTGTAATGGCAATGGATAATGGGAAAATTTTCCATTACTCAATGAATTTTAATGGCTGATAATTTCAATAATGGTAACTCAGAGTTACTCAGCTATCACGATTGGGTCAAAATGACCCGATGGTAGTAACCAAGCGTTTTTCGGTGATCAGTGGCAGTAGCCGTTTTGACCTGGGTCAAACTGACCCAATGGTAGTAAGCAAGTGTTACTTGGCTACCAGTAGGAGTAATGATGTTTACCTTGGGTCAAACTGACCCAATAGTAGTAAGCAAGTGTTACTTGCGGCTACCAGTAGGGGTAGCGGTGTTTGCCCTGGGTCAAATTGACCCAATGGTAGAAATCACGTGTTACTTGGTCATCAGTGGCAGTAGCGGTTTGGGCTTGGGTCCAAATGACCCAATGATCGTAACTAAGTATTACTCGGCTACCAGTAGGGGTAGCGGTGTTTGCCTTGGGTCAAACTGATCCAATGGTAATAACCATGCGTTATTTGGTCATCAGTGGGCGTACCGGTTCTGGCCCAGATCAAAACGACCCAATAGTAGTAACCAAGTGTTACTAGGCCACCATCAGAGTTGCTAATTAGCGTGTATACTATTATTGGCTGTAATTATTTGGAACAGATGAAAAATTTTCTGTCATATTTCAATGCTCAATCATCGTTGTTAAACCTAGAAAACCGTAGGTATCTGAGAAATTGATAAAACGATACAGCTTCCAATTCAAGCAAATTTGAGATTTACCGACGACGAAAAATAGTATTTTATAGGACTTCAAAATTTCCTAACGATCGGATAAATAGTTTTTGAAATTGTTGCATGCCAGTTTTGAGAAACCACTTCCGATAAAAATGCGCAAAATTTTAGACTCACGCAGGCTTGCGTGCTTAACCCTCAACGGTTCTGGGGGGTCACCCCTGTATATAACTGTAATGATATTCTACCGAAGTGTGACCTTTGAGAGTTAATGTACAGGTCGAAAATTCTTCGTAGTTCTGATAATATTTGAAGCTTTTACTTGTAACTTTCAGGGTATATTGTTGAGATGTTCTTTTGACAACAATTCATGAAAAAAAATTGATTTTTTCGACCCGATAAGGCAAAATCACCTTTTAAGTTTCTTTTTCGTGCTTTTCCTCTCGGTTTTTGTACTCTCATCTTTTCATCGCAAGTTATTACATTTGCGGAGCGGAAGCCCAAACTTTCGTAGATATTTAAACCTTTCCGAGGGACGTCATAACCGATATTAAACGGGACGGAGTCAAGAAGACGAGTTAGAGTTAGAGTGCCTCTCATTCGAAAAATGGTCGAGAGGGTAAAAAACAGAGAAGCACAGAAAGTCTGCTAAGCTATGGGAATATTGAGGTTTAAGAACGGGGTCACCGCGATATTTATGCAGCTCCGATGCTAATAGCGCCGAGTGAGAGTCTTGGGATGACAATGAGATCTCAGAAAGGGAAAAGTCTCGTTCAAGATTCGGAACTTGTTCTTTTACGAGGTTCTCGCACCGCTAGCAGTAAATGACTCTCCTGGCATTATAAAAAAAAAAGTTTTGGCCCGAAAGTGAGCTTCTTCAAGTGGCAGAGGAAATTCATAACCTTCGTCTATATACAAAGCGTTTCGTATGAAATAAGAACCCTAAATTTTCTGTGAATCCACATTACACTTCAAAGTTCGATGTACTTAATGAAAAAAGTAAAATAATGTTCCGATGATCCATAACTCTAGATGTTAGGGCATCAGCGAATTTTCTTCTGAATTATATTTGTAACAACGATTTTGTATTCATTCTAATACGCCATCGTAATATCTCAATATTTTTTTCATCCTTTCGTTTCACACTCAAATCTTTTATCTTCGTTCAATACTAATCACTTGCCAAGAAATACTTTCATATTATTATTTTTTCCGAGAGTTTTGAGGAAAACTCGTCCAACTCTCGTCGTATCTTCGTGTAATGCAGAATAATTGCTTCGTTGTTTCGTAATCGTTGAAGTTCTCGGCCTTGAGTGCTGAGAACGCGAGAGAAGAATGACGTGGTTGTATACATCCAAGGAGAGTTGTAAATTCACGAAGGACGCGGGGGCGAAGAACGATTTGCGTGAATCATTAGCGGCTAATGGTCCCTCTCTCGAGATGAGGAGGAGGAGGAGGAAGACAACGCAAAGCTTCGAGGATTGAGGAGAGAGGAGATTGGAAAAGTAAAGTACAGTCTATACGTCTTGTGCGTCCCTGGACGCAGATGGAGAGAAATGCGAGTCGAAGCTGCACACGCCATAAGGATATCTTCTGTTGTTTCTCTTCTCTTGACCATTGTACGACGTTTCTCAACTGTTACCCCAGCATCAAGGGAATATAAAAAAAGCTCGCAATAACCGTTAACTTTCCTCGAGTCCATTTTTTCGTTTAACAAAGCAAAGATTTTCCAATAAATAGCAAAACAATGAAAAACATACCCTTTTGTGTTTAGAGTCTTTTGAAGTATTTTTGTTTACAAAAGACAGCTCCGTTTTTCATGGTGGTTAAGAAAAAAACTTTTTCTCTTTCCGACAAATTAAAGTAATGTCACAAAGTTTATAGCACGTCACCATGATAGACGCTGAAAAATTATTATGTCATCCATGGGATAATTATTTCCTCAAGTACCATTCAATGGGAACAGCCAGCGAGAGAGAAAGTGAGTGATCTTGAAGAGAGTGGAACGCATTAAAATTAATTCTTTAAGGGACTTTGAGGAGTCGCCGTCGCCGTCGTCGTTATTGAAAGATTGGCATGGAGTGGAAAGGGCGAGTACCAAAGAGACGAGCTCTCATCTCAAGTAGAACAAGAGAATTACAATAATGGTAGAGAGCATATAATCATGAATTTACAAAGCCATTGTGAGTATTCGAAAACGTTTCTCTCTCGTTCTTTCTTATTTGTATTCTTTGGATCTTTCTCTCCTTTGCTATCGAGCAACTTCAAGGATTACAAAATTTAACTTCAATCGAGTATCCACCCTAAAAGTATTATTCAGGCAAGCGCACTTTTATTGAAGTCAAATTTGTTTTTAAATCAATGAGAACACAAATTGAACGGTCTAATATGAAAATCAATTTTAAAAAGTTTTCCTATTACCCGGAATTTCTTTCCTTTTTTTTCGTTGTTCTTTTTCATTGCTTATCTTTTACCGTTTCATTTTTGTAATTTTTTGTGCTATCAGACGATAGCAAGAGCTCGTCTCCCTTTCTCTCTTATTCGAAACGGCAATGATCTGCACTAAGTGTGAATACTTGAATATCGTAGACAAACAGAGGTAGAAAAAAATGTTTTCTCGTGCAGTACGCAAAACGATTTAGCAGCGATTGGTATGCGAGACCGAAACAATAAGGAGGAGAAAGCAGACTGGAGAAGTAAGCTTCGAAAGGGTTGGGAAGAAGGTAGAAAAAAGGACCAAAGTTGCGCCATCCCAAGGGATACCGAGAACTGCAGACTCGAGGTAGACTGCGGCGTTTTGTTGGCGATGAGGTTGAGCTCTCTCTCTCTCTCTCTCTCTCTCTCTCGCTCGCTCTCTCTCTCTCTCTCTCTCTCTCTCTTCCGTCTCTTTTTCGCTTTTGCTCTCTGCCTCTTATTCGGTTTCTCTTGGTTTAGAGTAAAAAGGATACTGCAGAGGATAGGTAATAGCGTGAAGGGAAAATGAGAATGAAAAGCGAGGTTGATGCGGAACTTGCACACGAAGTTGAGCCCGGGCTTTGTTATTCCATGTTTGCGACGCAGTACAGTAACCTACCCTTTGCAAGTCTGCACGTTTCTTCGCCAAGATCGCCCCCTAACCCTTCGTCACCTTCTCTCTCACGTTGTTCTCTTCCTCTCTCTCTCTCTCGTAGCCCCACAACCGCCTGTTTTGTTCCATCATGCTTTCTCAAGTTTCCTCAAGGTTTGCCTTCCCTACCTCGTAGCGCGTGTTGTCCCGAAGCTCTCGTACTTCATAGCCAACTAACCTACTAGCAGGCCTCTCTACAGCCTTCCAAAACTACCCCTCTTGTTGCCGAGACTTTTGCTCTCCGATATATTTCACAAGGGAGATACGACTTGTAACTTATATCCACTAGGTAAATAGGAAACGAGTTAACGTAACAAGAATACGTAAACATTCATAAGTGTTCAGTTACAGCGAAATATATATTTGCAACAGATTCTTGCTTTTTTTCTGTTTTGCATGGACTTAAATTTACAGATAACCTTTGTCTTGGCCACTATTTGTGAAGCCAATTATCGTTAATGGATATACATTTTTCATGAAGATAATCAATGAAAAATTTCCGGCGTTCATGAATAATAATAAAAATAGCAAAAAAAAGTGAAGATACGCTAAAATAAGTAATAGTTCTTGTAATTGTCAAAATATTTAATAAAAGATTTAATTCTCATTTAGGAGCTTTTGTTAAATATTTATAGATAAGAATAATAATTTAACGATGCAAAGATAAATAATTAATAATTAATTATGCATGCAATTCAACGGTTTACGTTTTCGCTAGAAGTAATTATCTTTCGTTAACCCAGTCTGCTTGTTTGCATCAAAAATCTGAGTGAATATTGTCGCTGCATTGAAGATAAAGCGGACAGCAGTGAGGATGGACCGTATACACTAATTCTGAGGCTTGTACCACCCACGAAAGCCACAACAGGAAAGAGATACTTCTAACCCCTTCTGGCACATGACGTTATCCTTTCTGCCTTTTGCTCCATCTGTATCTCTATCCTTTCGACATTTCCTGTTGGCAATAACAGACCAAAAGCTGCCATCCTCCTCCACCCTCGCACACCAACCAGTTTGCATATTCAAACGTGCACTGTGCGTGAAAGAGAAGAAATAACGTATAGTTATGTAAAAAAGGATGAAAAGACGACAGCGATGACGCGAGAGGTAAAGAGAGAACGAACAAATTTTGCCTCCCGGCCACGTTCGCATAACGTATACACGCCTTCCTTTTAATTATTGCGATTAATTAAGCCGTAACAAGTCCACGGCGAAAACCCTACCGAAGAAAAGAAATATATAGGCTGTGGGTGAATTAATTATTGTGGTCTTTCAAGATATATCCTCCCTTTCGGCCATACTAGCCAAGCTTTTTTTAATCACTCCAGCAACGGTAAGATATACAGTCGTCGGAAAATAATGGAGAATTAAAGAAATTGTTGAAAAATCAGAAAAACATTGCTTAGTTTTTGACTCCTAAACTTTCATGAATAATAAATAAAATTTATTTGACTTTTTTTTTTGTTTAATAGCATTACGTTAGCTTTAGTTAGCGGCAATTTTAGTTAAATCTTTCCACAGTAGAATTTACCTAATTTAAGGCACTTTTATGATTAGCTAATAATTAAGACATTTTCACTATCCGAACTTTGTGAGAAAAAATTATAACTATTTTATAAGCTGGAGAAATGTTTTTAGGTCAATTGCGATTCTTTGGAGGGAGAGAATAAAAGAATTTTCAAACCTTAACAGGGAACTGCGGGGGCTCTAGTGATCCATTTTCTATCCTCTCTCTATGCACTTCCTATTACACATTTTTTTTCATCGTATGACGACAAAAACTTCCTTCGAGAGTTCGGGAGTTTTTTAAATCTCCAGAAACTCTCGCGAAATTAACGATTCATTACGAAAGTTTCTATCCGTTGGCATATTCGGCTATGTGTATATATGTGTGCGCAAGAAAGTTCGAGAGTAATACTTTAGTAGGGTATACGGGATAACATATTCCATTAGGGTCTATGAACCATTTTTCCGCACTCTTGTCACCGTACCGAAATTTTGAAACGGTCGCAGCAACGAACATGACTTTGAGTGCAAACTATATCGAACTTCATAAATTTACTGTTATATTCTTGCTTCAGCTACGCATGCTCTAATGATATAACTAGCTCTGTAATCAGTGAGTAAAAATTCAAAGAAAATTTGCCTATAAAACGACAGCTTGCACTTCATGACAACGTTTTTTTCCAACGCTTGAAACTAATTTCCTATCTGTAGCAGCTATGCAAAGATGCCAGGTAACTGTGAAAAATTATATTTGAGCAAGAATTATTTTTGCTTCAAAGATAATATCGACACTGATTCAAAAAATAAAGTATTCATTTGGCAGAATAAAGAAATATCGTTGAGATTATTTAGGAAGAAAACGGTGGAAAGAGAAAAAATGGGATGGAACGAGATTCTGTATAGTCTGGATGTAAAAAATCCACCAACAATCAGCGGTGCATATTTCATATTCAACGATCCGTACGGAGTCGCAATCTTCGGACGTCGGCTTGTCTCATACACCCTTACAACGGCGTGACACGTATAAGGGGGTGTATAACGGTGGCGAGGACTCGGCTAGCCAGACTCGTCTCGCTGAAATTGAATTCACAATCGAGGATGAGACGACGCCTCGGCGCTTTAACGTATGCATTGACTTGGTTGAAAATGTTACTTTGCCGGACTCGACGGACCTTCATCCTTCTCTTCCTTTCCTTCTTCACTAGCGCCCTTCTCTTTTTCACAGACCTCCCTCCCGCTCATACATTTCTCGCAGATTTTCCAGTTTCCTTTTGTCATCCCATATGCACATGAGTCGCTCTATACTTTGAACTTTCGCTGTCCTCTCATCGTAGCGTGTTCCCTTCAGCCAATTTTCTCGACGACAATCGAGAATTGTCTCTCAGGGACCAGTGAGTTTGTAATAAAATGCAGTTCCTTTTGTATGCTCGAATTGTTTATCCAACAAAGAGGATCATATTTTCTTTGCGCCGTAGAAAAATGGCTAGGGTTTGTTATTTTATAAGAAAAATATGTTCACCGTATGAAAACTTTTTGTGACATTTTTTGAATAATCAGATATTGTCATCTCAACGTGATTCATTTTTTAATAAAAAACAGTCACTTAATTAATATATAATTTGACTTTCGATCTATTTACAATAAAGATAATTTTAAAAAAGTTCAGTAATTGTATTAATTGTTTTTGTGCTGTAAAGCCGTTTCGTCATAAATTCCTGGATGCTCGATACAAAAAGCTCTGATGCTGGTTGAACCAAGCTCCTCGTCCATTATCAATACTCTCGTGGATACTTTCATGCGACACACGTGATATGGTCTGTGAATGCTGGTCCTCCGGACTTTTTAATTAACGGGAGCCTCGCTCGATAATCACGAGAATATTTCGACGAATTCGAGTGGAACACAATCCGTCAAACGCTTGACGAAAAAAATATAAAAAAAACCTTTTAAATCGTATGAGCCCATCACGTGAGCACTTTGCAGTTTGTATGCGCGAGCTTTAGATGTCTCCTTTACACGATATTGAATTCAAGAGCAATTGACATTTTCGATTGAAACAAAAAAGTTCAAAATCAAAGGAAAAGGTCGAAAAATTCGTTTGTAGCTTAGTCTCGTATGAACAGACGTGTATATTGGATTCAACACAGTCTTTTTCGTTGAAGTGCTACATTTGAATTAGTATCATTAAAAATTTGCTTTTTTTTTCTGTCAAAACGTGTATTGTATATCATAAGTTCATAAACGTATCGCATATGAAATCGTATATCAAAAAAATTAGAGTATTTCTATCGATCGAAAGAAATTTATTCAATTTCTTTACTAAATCTCGTATATTTTACTCAGTATTTTCATTATTTTGTGCTATGGTACAAAAATTATGTAAAATTACTAACACCTCGACTCAAAGACACAATGTTGCCTACAGTATAATAACGAATTTTCTTTTTTAATTTCTGAGTCATTTTCCTTGATTTTATTAAAGAAAAACCCACTCCTATAATTTAGTACCGTTGGTCAAGACTCCTAATGGTCTTGGTGGTTGACGAGGTAATTGCCAATATGATCGCAAGTGCTAGACAGAGAGAGAAAGAGAGAGAGAGAGAGAGAGAGAGAGAGAGAGAGAGAGAGACTCGCGAATGCACGTACCTATTGACGTTTCGTAGAGAGAAGCATTTAGTGGTTATTGCATCGCTGCGGTCAGACATTGATCAGGTTATGGGTAGTCGAGACCTGATGCGACTACTATCATTAGTGGTTAAAGCGTACACGTTTATGATCGAACTAAATTCCATGGGACAGATCTTTCTGCTCGTTCAACTGGTATTATTATTATAATATTTACTCGTCTCGATGTGATTCTCGATTTTTTTAAACAAAGATTGAACGGAAAGAGGAGGAGCGATATTCTTACCACGAGATAATGTCCCTTAATATTGTCGAGAGAAAGTGCTTCATAAATTTTAATGAGCACATTAAAAACGACGAAACACATGTGTGAACGGAAGAGTTGGACTCCTTTAAGCAACAGCAATATTTAAATCGCTATTATAATAAACAATTATCATTTTTTTAATAAAAAAACTACCAAAGTATACATTTTGAATAAATTAAATCTGTCTGCTCTAAATGACAAAAACTCTAATAACATTGATTTTACATTTGATATTAAATCAGTAGAACTTTCGAAATATTGAACTATTAAGAGTCGCGGTAGCGACTCGAGACAAGTACATTTACGAAGCGAGTCGCACAAGACACTTTTACCAGAAGGACCGTGATTCTACTTGTTCTCGAAAATTGTTTCTTTAATATAAACTAAATTACAGCATATTGGAGGTTCATTTAAGTTCACATATTTTTTATTTTTTTTTCTCTTTCGATCGCCACCAATTAGAACTTCGTAGCTTAAATAGTATTAAAAATATTAATGTTTTTTTTTTCGTTGTGCCGAAAAATTGAGCATTTTTTCGCACACATTTTGATGCGCAACTGTCTTTTTCGCAGTCGCTATCTAGTGACACTAGTGATATTGGTAAAACTCTGGTAATATTCAAACGATCGCTGGATATGACAGCTAACCGACAAGCGTACTATATTTTTGAACAGTCATTAGGTTATAAAGATCGCGATTAATTTCGATCGACTTTTGGTTACAGTGACTTTTATTATAATAAGAAAGTGATAGTGCGAAAATAATAAAGTGCAATTCATTTCAATCATCTTTCGAACAGTGTTTGAACAAATATGTATTTTTTATTATTTTTAAGCCTGTAATTTTTATTTTCCACATCTAACTCTACAACGGAGTCGAAAACGATACCTTTTCTCTTTTACCATAAAATATTCCTCGAATGCAATAATAAGGTTTATTTAAAAACCATTCTCCGTTATTATTTTATATAATTAAGAGAATGGTGTATGATAAACTCGTATTCGATGATTATTTAATATCTTTGTCGTGAGGTTATAAAGATCGGGGTCAGTTTGAACTTTTGGTTAAAGTGACTTTTAAATATATAGATAGAAGAGTGATAATGCAAAAATAAAATATAATTCACTAAATAAACTTTTGCATAGTGCCTAAATAAATAATTTTTTCTATTAACCCTAGCCCCAACAATCCATTTTTCTGAACGTCAACTCTAGAACGTAGTCGAAAACGGTGCCTCTTCCCTCTTCTCTTTTACCATAAAATGTCCCTTGCATGTAATAATAATGTTTATATGGAAACTACCCTCTTCATTTTTATATAACTGAGAGAATGGTGTATGATACCACCCTAGGTTTGAATTATATATGGTTTTGAATCACCCTAGA
Source organism: Rhimphoctona megacephalus (assembly GCA_963989365.1). Lineage (NCBI taxonomy): Eukaryota > Metazoa > Arthropoda > Insecta > Hymenoptera > Ichneumonidae > Rhimphoctona > Rhimphoctona megacephalus. Next base: position 34,854,743 of record OZ022415.1, on the reverse strand, counting down.
GTGCAACCCACTTGCAACCCAAAACGGAATCAAGTGATGTGAAATAATTTTGAGCGAAAAGATATTTGATTTGAGAAAAACAATTCATAAGTACAATACCGAAAAAAACGTTAATTCTTTTATATCATTCAGATACGTACACAATATATATGTTTAATTGGCAAGCTATGAATTTCATACAAAAAAGTCAACAAATCTTCGCAAAAAAACAGCATATGTGCTATAAAAAAAGTTGAGACAAGTACATTTACTCCCCCCAAATAGTTGTTCCGGTAAAAAGTCTCCTTCTGAACGTGAACCCTAACAAAAGTTATAAAAGAGATTTCCTCCCAAAAAAACTAACCTTACAAAAATTCTCTCATTCACATCAAATCTCTCAAGAAATTATAGAACCCCACAAAAATTTTCTCAATAAATTAGAAAATTACAAAAAGTTATAAGACAGCCTCAAAAAAATTTACCGATCAAATCATAATCTCACAAAAGATGCTAATTCAAATTCGACCAAAAATGAAGTCTAAACTTTACAAAAATAAATTAAAACTATAAAAGCATTAATAGCAAAAACATTAAAGCCTATTAACTTCTTATAAAAAATCTTCCAATTAATTAAAAATATGGATGTGCTACTACAGTACAGTTGTTCTACGCAAAAAGAACAAGAATAAAAAATTGGAATGAAAAAAAATTCGGATACAACAAAAAATTTCCAAAGAAAAAAATTAGATTGAAAAAAAATTTCGGCCGAAGTACTTGGCAAGTTTGTAACCATAAATGAATTAAGCAAATTGAATTGAATTAAGCACATTGTATAAATTATAATCAAAAAAACTAAATAATAATTTTTAAATAAAAAACAAAAAATTTATTGAAAAAAAGTTGGCTTAAAGTAGTTCGCTCATTTTTTATTGCAAAATGTACACAATGTACAATGCATAATTGATAACCGTTGTCATAAACTCGCTATATACTTCGGTCGAAACTTTTTTTTTCCTTCCAAATTTTTTTAGTCGGTAACTTTGTCAGCATAAATTTGGTTGTTTCGCAAATTCAAAAAGAGATTAAGTATATGAAGAAATATTCTAATAGAAATATAATGCACCTGAAGTTTTGAAATGAATAAAAACAATCAGCATGAAACCAACTCAAAACGTAACCATTTTGAGCTAAAAGAAAAGAATTTCATAAGTACTTCAACAATTTCTTTTCTTTTTACCAATTGCTGATGATATAAAATTCGTAATCAATAAACGTTATAAAAAAACTGGTGTAGTACTTCTGCCGAAATTCTTTTTTCTAATCGAACGTTTGCTCTCGATATTCTGTGCACATACCTTTTTTTGTTTCAAAATATCGTTTCGTTTTGATTGCTTTTATTCAAAAACTTTAAGTGCATTTTGGTGCTATTGAAGTATTTTTTCGGTGTAATTATTTATGGAATATTTTTCGATACGGATTTTTTTTCCTAACAATTTTTTTTTTAATTCGACGTATAATTTACATACTTTATTTTGCTCCGAGAATTTTGTTTTATTTAGATTTTTTATTAAATTCAAAAACTTAGTGTATTTTATTTCTGTTGGTATGTATATTTGGGTCTAATATTTCTTTGAACAATTTTTTTTTACGAAATAAAAAAAAAAGAATTCTTATTTGTTCGTGGTTCATTTATACGTCGTATCTTTTCAGACCTACTACAAGTTTTTAAGTAATCTAATAATTTTATCGTTCTGACGGTTAATTACGAAGTTTGAATTCACTTGAACACTTCTTAGAGAACTATTTCACAATGCATTATTAGTCCCGCTATAGTAGCGATACAGTAGCTCGAAATTCGATCATGTATCCATTTTTAGTTAGCCGAAATCAGAAAAAAATCGCTAGAGCGGCCTTTAAAATTTTTATTAAAGATCGAATTCTTGATAGAATAACTTGTTGATCAAATATTATTATATTTTGCTGCAATACCGAAAAAAAATGCTGATTTTTTTGTATCACCCAAGTACGTACTCAATATAGACATATTTAATTGACAAGGTATGAATTCCTTACAAAAAGTCAACAAATCCCCGCAAAAAAAACAGCATAAATGCTGTAAAAAAAGTTAAGACAAGTACATTTACTCCCCCCAAATAGTTTGTCCGGTAACAAATCTCAGTTTCGATACAAAACCTTTACTAAAAATTTTAAAAGAGATTTTCTCCCAAGAAAACCAACCTTGCAAAAATTCTATGATTCATATCACATCTCTCAAAAAATAATAGGAGAACCCCACAAAAATTTTCTCAATAAATTAGAAACTCACAAAAAGTTATAAGAGCCTCTAAAAAATTTATCAATCAAATCATAATTTCACAAAAGATGCCAATTCAAACCTGCCCAAAAATTAAGTCTAAACTTCACAAAAAGTTATTAAATAAATAAAAATAATAAAAACATTAATAGTCAAATACATTAGAACCTATTAAACTCCAATATAAACACTTTCAACGAATTGAAAATACAGTTGTTTTACCCAACAAGAATAAGAATAAATAATAATTATGAGAAAAAATTTTGATACAAAAAGATTTCAAACGCAAAAAATTAGATTGAAAGAAAAATTTCGGCCGAAGTACTTGGTGAGTTTTTCGTTTAATTTACATAATATATCACTTATGGTTATAAACTCGCCAAGTACTTCGACCGAAATTTTTCTTTCAATCTAATTTTTTGCGTTTGAAATCTTTTTGTATCAAAATTTTTTCTCATAATTATTATTTATTCTTATTCTTGTTGGGTAAAACAACTGTATTTTCAATTCGTTGAAAGTGTTTATATTGGAGTTTAATAGGTTCTAATGTATTTGACTATTAATGTTTTTATTATTTTTATTTATTTAATAACTTTTTGTGAAGTTTAGACTTAATTTTTGGGCAGGTTTGAATTGGCATCTTTTGTGAAATTATGATTTGATTGATAAATTTTTTAGAGGCTCTTATAACTTTTTGTGAGTTTCTAATTTATTGAGAAAATTTTTGTGGGGTTCTCCTATTATTTTTTGAGAGATGTGATATGAATCATAGAATTTTTGCAAGGTTGGTTTTCTTGGGAGAAAATCTCTTTTAAAATTTTTAGTAAAGGTTTTGTATCGAAACTGAGATTTGTTACCGGACAAACTATTTGGGGGGAGTAAATGTACTTGTCTTAACTTTTTTTACAGCATTTATGCTGTTTTTTTTGCGGGGTTGTATAATCTTCGACTGGAACAGATGAAAATATACATTTTAAAAGTCATATAGCTCTGATCTTCTCTATCCATTTCAATGTATATAGGAACGTCGATTCTCAATGTTTTTTTAAATTTTAATACATGAATATAGACGCGATGGTGTACAGTTTGTTCAGTGTGGTAATTGCCAATTGGGGACGAAGCGACGCTGGAAAAGCGTTTCCGGAGGAGAACCCGTGTCGTTAGTGGTTATAAGCTAGTAGCAGTAGGCAGTATACGATTATGATCAGACATGAATGAAGTTACGACATAACAAATACTGTTTAGCTTCGAGGTCGAGATTCGACGAGGAAAGAAATTTTTTTTCCACAGATATTGAAGAAGCCCAAATTATAGTAAAATGGGTGAAGAAAAAAGCAAGAACAAATGAACGTTATTATAAATATTTCGCAAAATGACGAAAACCAAAGTATTTTAAATTCGGCCATTATTTCAATAGAAGTTAAACGATCTGGTGAAATTGCATAGAATAAATATCGCGATAAATTACTTGGTAAACTAGTCATTAATTATTGAACTAAAATATTATTTTATCATGTATCATGGAATAAAAACGATACAATCGTTTTTTTTCGTTTCAACATAATAAAATGAAAAAGTTCATTTGCACCGAACGAATTACAAATTTAAATTAAGATTTATCCCATTGTGGAGATCCTGGAACCAGAGGTCTTCCATTTTAATTGGGAGTGTTGAATTTCATGATTGTCATAGTTCCTAGAGCTGCCATTATATTGAGAGTAAGCTCTCGTAATGCTCTTTCATATAAATGCACATAGACATGTATATTTACATGCACATACACCTTAATATAATTATTACTAATACATATATTAAGCCATGGGTTATATCGGTACATCGAGATCGTTATAGCTGGGAATATTCACGGCAAAACCAGGAACCATACACATTGCATCAGTGAGATCATGGTAATACCAATACCGAACAATATAATCCAGGGCGTTTACTAATTAGCGACCAGAAGCTCACTTCTCTCTGAACAGAGCAAGAGGGTTCCCCCTCTCCTCTCTCACTCTCCTTCCTATCTTCATCTCTCTTTCGTGCTACACGATAACGATAATAATAATCTCTTTGCAAAGCCCGTCAGACAGTTTAATTAAGTGAAACAGTCATTCTTAATAGGAATCATAAGTGATGGGCCAAGAAAGTACGAGAGAGTCCAACACGGCGGTTAAACGTTGGCGTTTATTCAAAGGATTTAATATAAAGCTTTGGATAACAGACAGGGATAACAAACGTTTAGGAAAATATACATTTTCTTCTTTTATCAGACAACGTAATCCTGATTTAAATTAATTTCAAATTAAGAAGCCTGTTGCTGGACTTGACGAAGAAGGAATGAAAGAAAATTGAAAATTATTTATTTTAAGCAAGCTATATCTGGATTTAAAAAATGTGACAAGTCGAACTGGAAAAGTTGATTAAATAAGTTTCAGTTAATATATAAAGATGAAGTATTTTATGTATAAATATTAATCATGTATATTTTTTAATTCAATGCTCTTCGATTCACTCGCTACTCATCGTCAATTTTTTTCATTATAACATTGTGTGGTACATTGAAAAACAAAGAACATGTTCGAATTACTGTCGTTAGCAGTTTCACAAGAATCTACAAAATTGAAATCATTGCAGACGAAGCATCAAAGCTCTATTTTCAGATTCTCGTTATATTACCTGAGAATTTGACGTTGATGTATGAGAAGTACATATAAAACGAGTCGGTGTGCCGTGAAACAAAATCGACACTGGGGTGCATGGATTAAGGTGGGTATTCAAGCGTGAGAGCAAAGGAAATGTGATTGATGCTTGAAGAGAACGAAGAGAAT